>CM060677.1:98472564-99072564 GCA_030686995.1 Artemisia argyi
ATAAACCTTATATTTATACGAAAGTAAAACTCGCAGGAAATGTAAACTAATTATAGTACAAAATGAATTAAACAATAAAAAGAACTGGAGTTGTCGTCTTTACAACATAAGGGGATTAATCCTTTACAGCGTAAAGACTTAAAGCCTAGAATAAAATCCTATTCCGGAGCTTTGTGGCTTAAAAAGGAAAAGGCTTTACTTCGTAGAGGCCATGACTTCTACGTTTCTTGACCTTGAATATTGTCCCTCTCATTCTCCCTTACTTGAAAAGAACTCACCTTCGAGGTCTCACTATCTTCAATCAATGGGCGAATGAACAATGTCTTCAAATCTGATAGTTGTGTACCATTGGTAAGAATAGTTATGTTCTTTCCATACCAATTAAACATAATAATTTTTCTTACCCTTACTTATTGCATCCACATCATGTTTCCACGGTCTTCCTAACAAAACATGAGTTGCACCTAAGTCCACGACATCACAAGACACAACGTCACGATAAGAACTTCTAATAGCAATTGGAATTTTTCAAACCTCCTTCACCCTCACCTCGAGACCCTTCTTTATCTAATCTAACTTATACGGATTAAGATGTTGTTCGGTTGGTAACTTCAAGGCCTTCACTAACTCTGTGGATACTAGATTTTCACATATGTAACTCTGTGGATACTAGATTTTCACAACTTCCTCCATCACTGATCAATGAGCAAATGTTATCTTAAATCAAACACTTAGTTTCAAAAATATTGTTCCTTGGTGAAAAATCTTCAAAACACAAAGTACGTTGCACCGTTAAATTAACAACCTCACCTTCAGCTTCAGCAAATTCATCAAAATATTTTCCAAGTCGTCACCATAATCAATTCCCATGTCACCTTCATGATTTTTCTTCAACATAGGCATTCAACTTCCTGTTAGGACATTCATCCGACCTGACTCGGTAAACTACATCTAAAACACTTAGATGCCATAGGTTTAAAATACGGATTGAAATCCGTCTTCTTAGCAACAATTGGAATTTTCACACCACTACCACTAGGCAAAACTGGAGAGGTCAAACTTAAAGATGTAATAGTTCAAAAAGGTAATTGAGTTTGATTAGATTGTTTGTCTCAGTAGAATTCAAATATTAATTTTCATCCAATGTTTCTTCAAAGTTCAAAGCTCGTTAGGACATTGACCTCTCTGCTTTCATAGCTAAAGTTTGAGCTTGATCAACAGTCCAAATTGACTGCAAACTTAACTCCTCGTAGATTGATTGATTCAACCCACTGATATACCTAGCAGTAATTTGTTCTTCATATTCCTTCAAGTGACACCTAGCTTGCAATCTCAAGAATTCACTCGTGTACTCCATCACAGTTCTTTTTCCTTAAACATGAGTATGATATTGTGGATATAAAACTTGTTTAATATATGGGGGGAAAAACCTACCTTTGATCATTGTCTTCATCCTTTGCTATGTATTGATTGGATAGTTGCCTTATCTCCTACGGTTGTCTTGCTCTTTTTGCCACTAAGCTCGAGCTCCTCTATGTAACTTGGAAGCCACATTCTTGATTTGTTCTTTTTCAGGAACATCTATGATATCAAAGAACTTATCAACCTCATACAACCAATCCAACATAACTTCAAAATCAAGATTCCCAAGAAAATTAGGAATCTCGGCCTTAACATGGTACCTTTGTTGATCTCCATAACCATGTCGACCCTCGTTCCGCCTAGTCATAACCTTAGCACCATTAAACCATCCTTTAGGTTTTCCAGCAAAAACTCTATATCCATCATCTCCTTCTTCTTGTGAAGACCCAAAATCATCTTGTCTCCAAACTTGTTTGGAAGATTGGTCACGCTCATGGTTATCAAATAATCCATCATTGTTAGAACGGAATCTATGATTACCATGATTGTTACTCTCACGGTTTGAGAGAGTACCATCACCACCCCTTATCGTTGATCGGATCTCTTCAAGAATAGGGGACATACTCGCGAATTTCGATGCAAGATCATTGATTGCACAATCCATGTCTTTGGTTGACTGTACCCCACCAATAGTACGTGTTTTTGGTTGTTATTATGATACTAACAAGATCTGATGCCAACTGATGCAAGACGCGGAAAAGAATTTTTATAAAACTTTAATCCAAGGGTGAAAACGAGGCGCACCTCAAGGGAATGAAACTCAAACAAGAGATAAACTCGAAAATTTAATAATATTATGATCCATGATGTCAATTACAATGATAATAAGCTTTATATTTATATGGAAGTAAAACTTGCAGGAAAAGTAAACTAATAATAGTAAAAAAAATAAATTAAACAATAAAAGGAAACATTCTGAAATCGTATTCTTTATGGCGTAAGGGATTAGTCCCTTTACGGTGTAAGGACTTAAAGCCTTGAATAAAATCCTATTCGAGAGCTCTACAACGTAAAGGGAAATGTCTTTATGCGGTAGAGGCCACGGCCTTTACGTTACTTGACCTTGATTCTTGTCTCCATAAACAACGATCCCTCATAGGATACCAATCTTGAAAGCCTTCTAACATAAGAAATTTATACTATGCTAAGCATGGTGTCCCGAATACACGGTATTTAAATTAGTACACATGAACTATCCATTTATAACGTTTCCAATGTCATGTACCTCAACTAAAAAGTGATGTTTATTTCATGATAAACATCAACAAACTCAATAATAAAAGGCCATTTAATAGAAAAATTATCTTTTAATGAAACATATAGGAATCAGAATTAAATTCTAAATATCCGCGAGCACCAAATAACATGCTACATTAAAAACAAGTCAGTAAAGAATATGATTAAGGTGTTTGGGTATCAAATGTCCATTTGGCTAAATTGTGTGAGCAGAAACACTTGTACTCCGCTCAACAAAGGTCCATTTGCATAAGCCAAAGTGAGATGAGATCAACAATGTCGTGCCACACACTAACAATATGAAGAAGATGTCTATTTATATATAATGACCAATATAAATAAAGTAGTAAGTTTATACTATAATTCTTGCATAAAGTGGTAGATATGGCATGTGAGCCACTCGCAGAGTTAGTAGGGACTGAAAGGGTGCTTTGCTACCCACAAGAATACTACTCGTATATACTTGCATATGTTTTACCAACTGTGCCTATGTTTTACCCATAAGGATGTGAGTTTGTATTTCATTTTTAACAAAGTTATAGGAACAGAAAGGTTATGTTTGGCACAAAGCTTTTTGGAGCTTTTTTGGGCAATGAACGGTAAACAATGAGCTTATTGATTTTTAGTGTTCGTTTGGCATGAGGGCTGTGAGCTTTGCTATTTTTTAGGAAAGCTCATTTTCTCAATGCTTCTTTATGAAGCTGTGAGCTTTTTTGGCTACTGCTCACAGCTACTTTTGTCAAACATAGTCAAAGTCCAAAAAAATGAACAATTATATCAATTTAGGGTGTTGATTTATGTATATAGATAAGCACTATTGGTGGTTTGACAAATCTTACTACAGTAAAAACTCTATAAATTAATAACCTCGATTAAATTAATAATTTGTCCAATCCTAACTTTGGATCAGTACAAATTTGGACCCCAATCGATAAAATAATAAGATAATAATTTTTTTGAAACCCAGTATATATATATTAGTCCCAACAAAACTATAAATTAATAATTACTAAAAATTCCATATATATGTATACATGTGTGTGTGAAAGATACAATTCAAAATCCTAAGATTGTTTAATAAAAATGAAATTCATTGTCACTTGTTATTTTTTGTTGAACTTCAAATCTATATTGAGTTTATCTCAAAATCTTTTTATTGCTTTAAAATGTTGGTGTGTTTTCTTCTCGTATGACAACAAAAAATGTTAGTTTTATTTTCATAAAGTGTGAATACGAATTCATAAAATTTTAATTGAAACTTGTTTTTCAAATTTATTTTTCTATCTCTAAGGAGTATACATTGTAACTAGTATATTACACTTGAAAATTTAAAGACCATATATAAAACCTTTTTAAATTAATAAATTATTAATTTATCGATATAATAATATCTCGCTAAATTAATAAAATATCATGGTCCCAAACTATTAATTTATAGAGTTTTTACTATGTGTAATTAATTACCATTTTTGTAATTATAACAAAGGAAAATATAAGTATTGCATCATAGTGGTAAGTATATGAATTTTTGATTTTTTATAGTGACTGTGTATCAAGTATGGTTAACAGTATAAGTCTGCTGAAAGAACAATTCATATATACATAATTCGTAGATACAAAGCTAAATAAGAGGAGAAAGATTAATTACCTGTAGACATAGCTTGTAATCGATCTCCCTTTGAGTCCCTTGCATGGACAACAATCCTTGTTTTGTAACATTCATTATGTGTATAGAAGTCTGATATTGCCATCATAATACTACCATGAATGGATTTCCCAATCCATGACTCCATGTCAAGAACAATTCCCACATTTACATCAACAAAATTTGCATATAGTTCATAGTTAAAAGTGCACAAAAGTAATACAATTGTAAGGCTGGCCTTGATGGGCAGCATGAGAACTTACATAAACTCGTTTTTTCAAAACAACAAATGAGATTCGTTAAAAGGCCTATTGCAGAAACTATGCTAGTTATCAACTCGTTGGTTGGATTGGGAATTAAGACATATAACAGGTAGCCATTGACTTCATAAAATCATTGACTTCGTTAAAAGGCCTGCAGAAACTATGCTTGTTAGTTGTTATCAACACGTTGGTTGGATTGGGAATTAAGACAAATAATAGGTAGCCATTGACTTCATAAAATCATTGACTTCGTTAAAAGACCTATTGTATAAGAGAATTGATACTCACACCACATCTTTTGATGCATGCATCACAATTTATGCATTAGAGTTTGTACCGTATAGTACTGTAATGCACAAATTGTTGTGTATGCATCAAAAGATGTGGTGTGAGCAGGGTCGTCCTATTAATTTATGAAATTTTTTAGCCCTGGTCCAAATTAAATAATGAGGCTTTTCGATAAGGAATGTTATATATAAAGTGTCATCATTTATAAGATATAATATAATTAGTTAGCTAATAGTTCTAATATATTACTTATTTAAGATACTTTCTCATCTAAAAATTTTTTTTCTTTGTGAAAATATGCGTACACATGCATATAATTATTAACGGGACAAATTTTTAGACCCTTAAAAATTTTGAGGCCCTGTGCGGTTGCTCACCTTGCACACCCTCAAAGCCGGCCCTGGGTGTAAGTATCACCCCCTATTGCAGAAACTATGCTTGTTCCATGCAAAAAGACAACTTAGTTTGTAAGAAGAGAAAATTACTGCAGAGGGCTCTGCAGTAATAGGTTGCCTTTTTCAAGGCTGGTTTTTTTTTTATTCCCTAGAAGGCCTCCTAATTCGCTGCAAAGTGTACCAGAAATACAATATGGACACGTGTCAGCTTCTCGTCATTTTTAAAATAAAAAATAAATAAAAAAACGTATTCCCCATACGAATTGCAGCGAAATGCAATAGTAACGGGCCCACTCCACCACTATCTTCCATTTGGACCCACTTTTATAATAAAAATATATATATATTTATATTTCTGCATAAAGTTGCAGCGAAATGCAATAGTAATGGGCCCACTCCACCACTATCTTCCATTTAGACCCACTTTAATATTAAAAAAATATATATACATAAACATATTTCTGGGCATCATTGCAGCGAAATGCATGGCTTAATGAACAACAATAATTGACACAAACATCGCTTTCAACAAGTCCAGGTTACATTTTCAACCCTAAACTTTTTAATATTTACAAGTTTTTTATATAACAAACTTTATTTATTAAATGTTTAGCAAATATATAGCAAATTCATTAATAAAAAAAATAACGTTGCGAAGAGCTCTAAATTACGAACAAAACGAGCCCAATATTGATATGCTTTTGAAGTACGTACGATTTTATAAAAAATACTGAAACAAGATATAATATATATATATATATATATATATATATATATATATATATATATATATATATATATATATATATATATATATATATATATATATATGGGAAATCTTACATACATCAAAGTGTAAGCAATTAGCTACAAATCTTACTAATAATTTTGACGTACGTATGATTTTATTAATGAATTCGCTATATATTTAGCGAATAAAGTTTGTTATATAAAAAATTATAAAGATTAAAGAGTTTAGGTAGTATGTATGTATGTATAATATTTTCTTTAAGAAAAAACTTACATAACACACGCTTTGAGTCAAAGACGTACAATTCTATTAAAGAAGAGTGTCGTTTTAAAATAAAAACATAAACATTCATAAACAAAAAAATGGTAAACTGTACAATTCATAAACAAATAAATAAATTATTTTTTTTAAGGAAAAAAAAGAAAAAAGAATAAACTTGGATAAATTTGTTACAAATTTGAACACGTTTAGCCTCTTTCTTTTTTTGAAATAGACATATTTTCTCTCGATTAAAGAATATTACAATTATTTTTTTTTAAAAAAATTATAGATATAAATGAGTTGTTACGTTTGAGATTACAAACAAATATCCGATTCGGCCTCTCCAAAATAAATTCGGGCCCCCAAAATAAATGTTCAAGTTTCGCCACTGTGAACACTTGTTGTTATGTTATATACTCCGTGTTAAAATTCTGTCATGTTGAAATGAGTTGAACTATAATTAAAATAATAAATAAAGGCTTAATTTCTAATGAAATTGTGAATGTAGCATCGCTCAAGTAACAGTTACCATCATGACATGCTTGAAATATTTTTTAAATGAATTTCGCTGCAAACAAAAGGTGAAATACACATTTTTTTTGTTTTTAGTTAACGTGAGTGAGACGTGTTGCATCAAAAGTGTATTTCGCTGCAAATTAGAGGTGAAATACATTTTTTTTTGGCATGTGGTCCCCACTATGCTATTTCGCTGCAACTTTGCTAAGAAATATAAATATATATATTTTTTTTATTATGAATGTGGGTCCAAAGAGAAGAGAGAGGTGGAGTGGGTCCCTTTTTAATTGTATTTCGCTGCACACTATATGTGAAATACAACTTTTATTTTTATTTTTATTTTAAAATCAACAAGAAGCTGACACGTGTACATAATGGATTTCTGGTACACTTTGCAGCGATTTAGGAGGCCTTCTAGGGAATAAAAAAAAAACCAGCCTTGAAAAAGGCAAGCTATTACTGCAGAAGCCTCTGCAGTAATTTTCGCTTGTAAGAAATCATCACTAACATGTTAGGTCGCATAAATAGCATGGTCGAAGTGGATTGCATAGTGTTGTTAACAAGAAGATGAATCTCTTTATTTGTTTAAAAGCTTTTTGATAAACTATTAAATTGGTTACCTTACAAATTCGTTTTATGTATACTAGTTATAATACCCGCGCATGCACGGGTTTTTTTTTTTAAATTTTTTGAATCATATATTTTTATTTATTAAAAAACAAATAATTTAATCTTTGTTTTGTTTGATTTATGATTTTTAATTATAGTTTTTTATTATTAAAGATAATTATTTAAAAAGTTTAATCATATTATTAATTGCATCTTATCTATATTTTTTGTATTTATCTTCTACTTTTGTTATGGATAAATGTTACCTAATAAGAAAATAATATATTTTTTTAAAATAAAATTATTACTATGAATCCATTTTAAAGTATGAATTCATTTTTTTAAATGAAAAATTTACAGGTTTTGTTTTATTATATAAAAGGTTTGTTATGACTTTTATTTACCAAAAATGTAATAAAGAATATGCGTCCACTCTCTAAATAAACGTCATATTCCTTAGCAGTTAGCACCCGTATTTGACTTTAATTCTTGGTTATTTAAAACGAACCTTAATCAGATTATCTATCATTATCATAGCATAAATCTAAAGCTAAGTATATAAATTGAATAAAATATTGTGATCCAGCCATGTGTCCAGCCTGAAAAAAAAAATATATCACACAGACGAGTAAAACCGGATACCAAAAATCAATATAGCAAACGAAGAAATTGCCTCAAAACATTTCCTATTACTAGGTGATTTGGTGACCATTACGTCGGGTCTAACAACACCCTGAAAATTGGCCAGCATAAGTGATGACGTATAGTCTATATTTGGTCCACAAGCCCAAATGATAAACATTACTCGCGCCTAAGTCCACCACGAGTGGGCTACCATAACAATGGTATGGGCCGCAGTATTAATGCCTTGGGCTCACAAAGCCCAATGCCCAATCAAACCCACCGGGTACACGATAAGGATTATCTATTCATGGAATAGATATCCTTACCTCGGATAAGCACTACGCGTGCGAAGAGTAAGGAGCAAGAAACACGGTTTCTTAGCCCCTATATATAGAATCATACGATTCTCATTCAAGGTACGATATACAACCCTAACTCTTTACGAGAACCCTAAATCGATTACTAACTCTCACGTCGGAGTCTAATCGGGGGAGACAATCCCTCGATAAGCCTAACGGTGTTGTCTTATTTTCTTAGTACGCAGGTAACAAGTGCTAAGAAGTGAATTGGTACGAGAGTATAAGCCCATAACCAGGTACGCCCAACTTTTGTATCAACAAGTGGCGCCATCTGTGGGACCTACTACGAACTAGAATGATGAAACATAAGAATTCAAGCCAGCGGACTCCGCAGTCAGAAAAACGTGACCATCAGAGGAAGAATCAACAAGATCCAACCTCCAGACAAGTCGCTGGGACAACCAGCACACCGGCAGGAACAACCCCACCTCGTCTAGCAGTAGAACTACCTACAAGAACTACTCAAGTCACACCAGTGGTCCCAAGCGTTGAGGAACTCCAACGCACCTTCTTCACCACTCCTCATCAGGCTACACCCGCAGTGAACAACACTGCGCCGCCAGGCGCGCCTGAACGGAACAGGGCGCCTAACACTGAGGCAGAAATTCTTGCAACAACTGAGGACGCACCGGATCTAACTTTGGGAAACTTTGTATCCCAAAATTATGAAACACTAACCGCCCTCATGCAAGAAGAAGCAACAAGAAGAGCAAGCGCGGGTCTACAAGCCCGACTCAATTTTGGTCCTGAACGCGAACCATCAGCATTGCGTCACCCACGAGGAAGACGCGCAGAATGTACCACTATCCATGATAGGTTGGGTATGATATCTGATTCACAATACTCAGGAGACAGCGAGAGGCGCACCAATGTCCACTCCAGACTTGGCAGTCGGGGAATACAAGATCGACTAGGGCCTCAACATTCGCCAAGCCAAGGATCTTCCAAACCTGGGAGTAGGAGGGTTCAAGATAGATTGGGGGGAAGAAGATCCCCAAGCAGAGATCCCTCAAGCTCTTCTTCTGAAAGAAGCCGGCGCAAGCGCCGAAAAAGAGACTACCCTTCTTCCAGCGACTCCTCGGACAACGAGGACAAAGAAATAGGACACTGGAAGTCAAGAGGAAGACGTCGCGAGGAAGAGAATGAAGATATGTCCCTCCCATGGCGACGCCAGAAAATTGACACGTTTACACGGCGCATCAGCGATTACTCAGATCGCAAACGCAGGCGCATGCCCGCTAATGTGAAAACATACGATGGAACAGGTGATCCTGACGACCACCTAAAAATTTTCGAATCAGCCGCAACCATCGAAAATTGGCCACAGCCTGTGTGGTGCCACATGTTTAATTCCACGTTAGTGGGAAACGCGCGCACATGGTTTAGCAAACTCCCACGTAGGAGCATTGGTGGATTCGAGGAACTACGGAAAGCATTCCGCCTCAACTTCACCCAGCGAAAGAAGTGCGCTAAAAACCCTGTGGAGCTAGCAAGAGTGAAACAGCGTCAAGAGGAATCCACCAGCGCTTTTATGGAACGTTTCAAAGATGAGTGTATACAAGTTAAAGCATGTCCTGAAATCCTAAAAATTTCAGGGTTCATGAATGGGATCAATAACCCAGAACTCATCCGCAAGCTGAACGACAAAGTTCCACAAACCTTTGACGAGTTAACAAAGCGCACTAGATCCTTTATACAAGGAGAAGCAGCTGCTGCAGATAGCAAAAAAGGTTATTCAAACTATAGGCAACAAGAACAGCCGCGGAGACAATCCAATGATCAGAATAACAACCGCAACAGGAATTATCGCAGTGGAAGAGACAACGACAAATATACTCCTCTCACTAAGACTCCGAGAGAGATATTTGTAACAGAATGTGCGAACTTCCCAAAACCACCACCGATGCGCACTGCAGAAGAAAAGCGCCTAGGTAGTGGATACTGCGAGTACCACGGCCAAAAAGGCCATACAACTAACGAGTGCGTCCAACTAAAACAACTAATTGAAAAGCTAGTTAGAGAAGGAAGGATGGACCACCTCGTAAAAAACATCAAGGAAGGAAAAGATAAACAGAGAAACGGAGGTAGGAAAGAACCCCCAAAGGAAAAAGCTGATACTATATACATGATACAATCATGGCAACGCAAGATAAAGCAAAAAGTCAGCCAGAAATTCTCCCCAGAAAAAGAGATATCCTTCCCTACTATAGCTGCGGACAACGCAGTTGTGGAGCCTCTAACCATTGAAATACATACAGGGGGCATGACATCCACCGCATGTACATTGATGGTGGAGCATCCGCGGACATCCTGTACGATCACTGTTTCAAAAGGCTGCGACCTGAAATCCAAAGTCAGTTGATACCAGCTACAACGTCATTAACAGGATTCACAGGAGAAAAGATTTGGCCCATGGGGCAGTTACGCTTGTTGGTGGTCGTAGGAGATGAACAACACTCAACCGCGACATGGATAAACTTCATGGTAATAAAGTCTCCTTCACCATACAATGGTATCATTGGAAGACCGGGAATATCATCCATGCGCGCGGTACCATCCACAGCGCACGGAATGCTTAAATTCCCAGTGGAAGGAGGAGTTGTCACTCTCTATAACACAACAGTACCACCAAGAGAATGCATCGCAGTAACAACTGAAGCGGAGACTATTCCAGAACAACGCACGAAAAAAACGCCAAATTTAAAAGTCGCTATTCACCCAGATTATCTGGAGCAACAAGTTTCGATTGGAGGATCTTTATCTGACAAAGGTAAAGCAACCGTATGCGCACTCTTGCAAAAGAACCTAGACATCTTTGCATGGGAGCCAAAGCATATGACGGGAGTACCGCGCTCTATCACAGAGCATAAGCTACAAATCCGACAAGGATACCCTCCAATACGACAAAAGAAGCGCGGCCAGGCCCCAGATCATGCAAAGGCTATTCTGGAAGAAGTACATAAGCTCGTAGACGCATGCATCATGCGCGAAGTATACTATCACGACTGGCTTTCTAACCCAGTTATGGTAAAGAAGAGCGATGGCAGTTGGAGGATGTGCGTGGACTTCACGGACCTCAACAAAGCATGTCCGCAGGACTGCTATCCACTGCCAGAGATAGACTGGAAGGTCGAGTCCTTGTGCGGATACCCCTTCAAATGCTTCCTAGATGCATATAAAGGGTATCATCAGATTCAGATGGCAGTGGAAGATGAAGAAAAAACAGCTTTCCACACCAGTCAAGGAGTATACTGCTACACAAAAATGCCTTTTGGCCTGAAGAACGCAGGCGCGACATACCAACGACTGGTGGACACAGCCTTCGAAAAACAAGTAGGCCGCAACTTGGAAGTCTATGTTGACGACCTTGTCATAAAAAGCCATACAGAGGACGAATTGGTGCGCGACATCGAGGAAACATTCCGAACGTTGGGGCGGATCAACATGAAGTTAAATCCAAAAAAGTGCACCTTTTGCGCGACCGAAGGGATGTTCCTCGGATACCTGATAGAACCCGATGGAATCAAGCCTTGCCCAGAAAAGACAAAGGCCGTTATTGATCTCCCCTCACCGCGCACACTCAAAGAAGTCCAATCACTGAATGGAAAGTTAGCGGGGCTAAACCGTTTCTTATCTAAGTCAGCAGACAAATCTCTTCCCCTCTTTAAAACACTCACGAAGTGTACAAAAAAGGGAGACTTTCGCTGGACTACCGAAGCGGAAGAAGCTTTACAACAACTCAAAAACCATCTGGCATCTCTTCCCAAACTTGTCGCACCGCGACCAGGGGAAGAACTAATCATGTAGTTATCGGCAACCCATGGAGCAGTCAGCGCCGTTCTATTGACAGACAGGAACTCCGTCCAGACACCCATATATTTCGTAAGTAAAGCCCTAAAGAAAACAGAGACTAACTACAGCGTTATGGAGAAGCTGGTCTTGGCTCTAGTGTTCGCAGCCAAAAGGTTGCGCAGATACTTTCAAGCGCATCCAATAGTTGTAATCACTGATCAGCCAATCAAACAAGTTATCTCTAAGCCTGACGCATCAGGACGCTTACAAAAATGGAGTGTACTGTTAAGTGAGTATAACATCTCATACAGACCGCGCACTGCAATCAAAGGACAAGTCCTAGCCGATTTTATCGTGGAGAAGCCAGACAGCGACAGCCCGACATCTGCAGCTAAAACAGATTTACAGGAACCCTGGATTCTGTTCACAGATGGATCTTCATGTGTAGAAGGATCAGGCGCAGGCCTTATTCTTACAAATCCAGAAGGTATGGAATTCACCTATGCGCTACGCTTTGAATTCACAGCCACAAACAATGAGGCAGAATACGAAGCCCTACTAGCTGGACTACGTATTGCAATTCAAATGGGTGTTCGCAACCTAGAAGCAAACGTAGATTCGCGACTGGTCGCTAACCACGTGCTAGGTGAATATGAGGCCAAGGATGAACACATGACCCAATACCTGGAAAAGACAAAATCTTTGATCAAAAACTTTGATAGGTTCACAATAAAACAGGTGCCTAGAGGAGATAACAAGAAGGCAGACGCACTCAGCAAGATCGCATCCACAAGCTTCGCACACCTCTCAAAACAGGTATTGGTGGAAACCCTAAAAAACAAGTCAATCTTGGAAAGGGAAATAGCAACGGTGATAGAGGAACAAGACCCTACATGGATGACACCTATCATCGAATTTATTAGCAAGGGAATCCTACCCCAAGATCAAAAAGACGCTCGCAGAATACGGCGCATAGCGCAACGATTTGAATTACGCGACAACGTACTCTATCGACGGTCTTTTTTACAGCCATGGCTCAGATGTGTCGGACCCCTTCAAGCAGACTACGTACTCCGCGAAATTCACGCTGGATCATGTAGTATGCACTCAGGGCCACGATCCGTAGTGGCAAGCGCTCTAAGGTCAGGATACTATTGGCCAACAATGCATCGCGATGCACGCGATCTGATAAGAAAATGCAGCAATTGCCAAGTACACAGGCCAATTCCGCGCCGACCACAACAAGAGCTAACACCAATTACCTCACCATGGCCATTTTACAAATGGGGTATTGACATCGCAGGACCTTTCCCTGTCGCAGCTGGAGGAGTAAAGTTCCTCATCGTGGCCATAGACTACTTTACAAAATGGATCGAAGCAAAAGCGGTGGTGAACATCACGGGCAACCAAGTCAAACGCTTTGTGTGGGACAACATTGTCTGTCGCTTCGGACTACCGGGCGCAATCATATCAGACAACGGAAAACAATTCTGTGATAACCCATTCAAAGATTGGTGCGCACAATTGAACATCACACAACACTTTACTTCAGTCAAACACCCACAAACCAATGGCCTAGTTGAGCGCGCAAATCGCAGTCTAGGCGAAGGAATAAAAGCGCGCCTTGACAGACACAAAGGAATGTGGGTAGATGAGCTCTCGCATGTCTTGTGGGCACATCGCACAACAATCAAAACCAGTACTGGCGATACGCCATTTTCCCTAGTCTATGGAACAGAAGCCGTCATCCCAGCTGAAATAGGAATGCTAACTATACGCACAGCAGAGGTCAACGTCACGACAAACGACGAGGAGCGGCGCATAGACTTAGATATACTGGAAGAAAGACGCGAATGCGCAGCTATGCGCGAAGCAAAGGCCAAGGCAAAAATGAAGAAGTATTATGATGCAAAAGTCAAACACACTTCATTCAGACCAGGAGACTTTGTTTACCGCGCCAATGACGCGAGCCACGCAGAAGACACAGGCAAGCTCGGACCTAAATGGGAAGGACCTTACGAGGTCACAGACGCGCTCGGCAACGGCGCATACAGACTGCGCGATACGGAAGGTCACGACCTAGCGCGCACTTGGAACATCTGCAATCTCAAAAAATGTTACTTTTAGGCTACGACCTTTACACAAACACCCTTGCATCCTACGAGGTGCCCAATAAGTGTTTGTCTTTCTTTTCTTTTCTAGGAATTGTATTTTCTATTTTTTCAAATAACTTGCAAGCATTAATAAAATGTTATGGTTTCTAGCTAACTCCATAGCGCATTTTTACTTTATTGCATATATGTCAATATTGTTTATCTTATATTTCTGCCTACATGGCGTGCATGCACCACTTAAAGACCCACGAAGGCATAAAGGATAAGTTAACCTACTAATTTACTTGTTGAATAAGAGGGTTGCAAACCCATCAACATTGGATCACGCATCCTTGCTAAGCGCCTTACTCTCGAGACGTCGAGGTAAGTCTCGCGCGCGCACCCCACGACGGATGCGCGTATACCAAGTACACCGTACGAGCTTAGCAATATAACGAGCCAAGACACTTGGTCAAATAATAAAACTTCGCAAACAATGCAAGTATAATACTTCAAAGTCACGCACTTAAAAGACTTAGTTAAAAAATCAAACGTAGCAAACAATGCAAATATATTTAAGTCACGAACTTAAAACAAAAATGTATCTTATTCCACATTTGTCAATAAAAATTACAAGGAACGATACATAAATATACAAAAAAGCCTATATACTATGGCGATGCTCAGGACTCTCCTCCGGAGCGGCGGAACTTCCCGCTTCCTTAAGCTTACTCAAAGTTATGGCATCCTGCATAGACACGGTTGGAACGCTTACAGGCACACCATCTGACCTAGGGAGGTGTGCAGCGCCAAAGCCACACATCACGGCCTTGCCCTTGATACCCTTCTTCACAACAACCCTCTGCTCATGTCGCTCTAGTACCTCTTTCAAGGGAATCTCCCTCTCAATAGCAAAGGGTTTGAGAATATCGCGAGGACGCGCGAACACGGGAACTTGAAGCTGCGAAACATCCGGTTTCAGATAGTAATCTGATTCCTCCTGCGCATTATCCCCAAGATGGCGCTGCAATGTCAACCCTGCCATCAACACATCTATGGGGTCATCTTTGTCGCACTCCAGCCTCCCAATGTGCGGCAACTCAAGAACCTTCAACCCCGCCATTGCTTGCAGCAGCTCATCATAAGCTGTAGGGCTGTACCCAGGGACCTCCGCCAAGTCCTTCTCCAGCAGCTTGGCCTCATAAAGATCCTCCATGGCCTGCGATCGACCACGCGCAATCGCGCAATGCACTACCTTCCCAAAAGCGTCCACCACCTCTGCGGACTCTAGTGTGCTCAGGGCCGCCAGGCGCAGCCCATGGCTAATCAACCACCTGCATTCACAAAGACAATTTGTGTAAGTAAAAAGCACGGCGATAAAGTAATTATAAAGACAAGTAAAACAAAAATACATGCGCTCAGCTATAGTAGACATCAAGTGGGGATACAGTTCCTCATCATACTCTATACTGAGGGCGCGCAGCTTTTTCTCTTGCAACGCAATTGCCTTCTCGATGCGCCCCTGGAACTCCTGGACGCTGGCATGATGCTCAGCCCTCTTCTCTTCAAGATAGGACATCGACCAGGAAGTTTTAGCCTTTATCTGCTTAAGCTTAGCCCTCGCATATCTAAGGTCGGCTAGCATGCTCACCTTATCCCCAGCGATCTTTTCAGCATACGCCCTCGAGGCCTCCAGCTCCACTTGCGCATTCGCCAACTGCGCACGAAGTGTCGCCAACTCCTCATCCTTCTGGGCAAGAGCACCACTCTCCCCGACATACTTCTCCTTTAGCTGAGCCACCAGCTCAGCTTGGCGCGCAGTGGTCGCAGCCAGCTCATCCATTAGCTGCTGCGCCTCGCCACCATCAGCAACCTTGGTCTTCCCCTCTGATGAGTGCTTAATCACTCATCCTTTTTAGGCTTTATTTCAGACCAAAAACACCAAATACTAACCAAAAATGCCAAGAGAATGCATGTTTTTGTATTTGTGTATGTGCAGGTACGGATATGAGAAGAATGAACGAAAACAAAGCAAAACCGACAAAAACGAGCACGAGAATGGAAAAAGGTCAAAAGCCGGAGCCGGGGAAGTCAAATGGTCAAAGTCCAAGCTTAAAAAGTCAAATTCAACCTCAGAGATTCGTCAAAGTTACATATTTGGTCCCTGGTCAAAGTTTAAGAATTTGGCAAATTTAGTCCCCGCAGTTTCAGAGAATTACACAAATGGTCCCTTGAAGAATTATTCGGAGAAAAGACAAATTGGTCCTTCATAAATCATAGATTGGCAAGATATACCCTTGGAAGTAACATTTGGAGAATTACAGTTTCAGTCCCTATGATTTGTAAATTTACAACATTGGTCCTTGTTTGAAATTACTAAGTCCTAAACCTAAATAACAAACCGGATCTACAATTATCCATTACCCAAGACATCCAAAGCCCAAAAACCAAAAATCCCATCACCTACACCTTTACCCGGCCTGTTTTATTTACCCAAGTCAACCCACCCACAAACCCGGTCAACTAAATAAATAAACAAACAAACACCCCCATTTTAATTTTACCCGCCCCCCAAATCCCATTCCCAGTTTTACTGTACGAAGAACCCTAATCCCCCACACCCAAAATTACCCACGTAAGAAATAATTACTCAATAATTGGGGTTTCTAGAAGGTCAGGGAATGTCAGGAGTGATGGCAGAGGCACACACGTGGACCAATAACATCACACACGGAGGATACATCTCTATCACATCAATCAATCAAGGGTCCTAAATGATTGGATGCATCTAGAAAGAGATCAAACGGCTCAAATGGGATCAAAGAAGCACAACATACACACGGATTGATGAGCTGGATTCAAGGACCTCTAACCCTAGCAGGCTCAACCTCCCCTATATATACCCCCTCCATTTCATTGTAATAGTGTGCCATTTTTTATGTATTGTTATGCTGTTAAACTTATTTTGTATTGAATTCCTTTTATTAATGAAAAGTTAATTTCAATTTTATTATTACTTGTCTTAATTCTAATTTCTCTTATTTACTGCTTATTTCTTAATTTCTGTTTTCAACTTATTGTTTCTCTTTTACTATTGCCTTTTAAATTCAGTTTGCTTTTCAGCTTATTTACTAATTGTTATTTTCAGTTTAAAAAAAAATAAAGATAATATATATATATATATATATATATATATATATATATATATATATATATATATATATATATATATATATATATATATATATATGTATATATATATATATATATAAAGTACTTAATTCCACAAGCTTCAATAAGCTTTTATTTAGTTTAATCAGTTTCATATAAGCTTCTAATAGCTTTTGTGGAGCTTTGTTTGGCACCAATAACTCAACTCTCTCAGAAGTCAACTCTGGTCAACATCAGCTTATTGGTGATAAGCTAAGCTTATTTTGGAGTTAAGGCAGTCAATAAGGTGCTATTGGCCTGTCAAAAGACAGGCTGTGTGGGAGTCCCCCTCTGTTTGGCTGAGGGGGTTTGTAAGCTCTTATTTTCATTTCCTTCTTAATTTTGCATCAATAGTATAAGTAGTAGTATAGATCTGTGTTTAGTTGTTCTTATTTGATTGTTTCTGCTTGTGCTAATCTGATTATAATAATTGAGTTCTAGTTGTTTGATTTAATCTGTTTAGCTGTTATTGATTGGATTGTGATTTGAATTTAACTGTTTCATTCAATAACTGTCATAGTATCTGTATTCATGAATTGTCTGAGTTTCTGAGTACTAGAGCATCTGAGATCAGTTTGTTGAGATTGATTTGAGCTGTTGGATCTGTTTTTGAGGTTTAGATTAGTGTTGGATTGACTATAGTGGTGATTTGGTTGAAACAGTCACTCAAAGTGGTGTTTGGCATTGAAGAGTTTGCTGTTATAAACACTATTTCAGAGGTTGTGCTTGGTTAAGATTAGTCATATAGGGTATTATAGATATAAATTGGACATTAAATCAGTAGGTATTAGAGCAAAAGTCAAATTCTGCTTGATATCTCATTTCTATTTCCATAAGTGATGAGTCTGATTATGCAAAGTTAGGAAATCTGTTAAACTTAGTCTATATAAGTATTTTAATAGCTTAATATATCATCTAGATTAAGTAATCAGCAATAGAAAGCCACATTAGTCAAAGTTCATTTGTTTTTCAAAAGTCAAACAAAGTTGTGAATTCAGTTTTTAAACAGATTTTTGTGATCTTTTCTAGTGATCAATTTTTGTTAAAAATACTTGTTGTTTACTGATTTTGGGAGTTTAGTAGTCAAGGGACAAATTTCAAAAAGAAAAAGTAACTTTTAAACTCAAGTGCTTATTGGAAAAGTCATTGAAAGTGGTCTGTTTAGACTAATCTTCCCCTGCTCTTCAGCTTTTGAGCAACTTTCTAGGTACCTGTTAGGCTAGCAAGGTGAATCTAGGGTCAGTTATCCTGATTGTTTTGTGATCTCTGGTGGTAATTCAGTTTAGTGAACCCACAAGCTTGTGTATCTAAGCCCAACTGCTCAGCTTATTTAGCTTATTTAGTGAGTGCATTGAACTTATAATCTGTTTTCTAAATTAAGGCTGCAATTGTGCATTTTTGATCTTTATCTGAGTTTGTTGGTTCATTGTAACTTTATATCACTTATAGTAGTTGTTCCATTTGGTTTTGGTTTATTACTTTTCAGTTTGTGCTTTTTGCTCTTGTATAAAGTGCTTATTTGATTTAATTGTGCCTCAACTAGTGCTACTGAGTGATTTCTGGTTTCTATTCTGTTCCAACAAGTTTGTTTTAGTCTCAAAATTAGTTGGTTAAAGTTTTAGGTCAATTGGTCAAGTTTTGCTTATAAATAAGCACTTTTCAATAAGCAGTTTGGGTCTTATCAGCACTTCCAGTGCTTATTTTTCTATTTTTCTATTTTTCCTAGCTTTTAAATATTATTTTAGAATTTCTCTGAAATTTTCACATTTTTCTGAGCTCATTTGCTATTTTTTCCATTTAATTTTCATTTTTATTCATTTTTAATTACTTTTTAATTACTGAAAAATACAAAAAAATCAGAAAAACCCCAGAAAAATCCAAAAAAATATTAGAAAATTATTTTTAGTTATTTTAGAATTTTAGAAATTTATTTTGCATTTTTCTCAATTTATTTGCATTTTCTTTTAATTTTTAATTAGTTAAATTAGTTTTTAATTCATAAAAAATAAATAAAAAGTCAAAAAAAAAATATTTTTCTTTTTCTCAAAATTTTCTTTTATCATTTTTGATTTTTAAAAATTATTTCCAAGTCCGTAGGAGTAGCGTAGCTTAAAAGTCGCGTTTTATTTTGTACGGTTACGTTTATTTTACGTTCTAGTTTACGGTTTTCGTTTCTACGTTACGTTTTTGGTTTGTTTAGTTGAATTACGTGTTTAGTTGATTATTTGTGCTTTATTTACTATTTCATTAGTGTAATCTCATTCACATCACTTTGTACCACTTTTCACAACACGTTTTCCGAATCGAAAATTCGGAATTCCATTCACCCTTCACACGGAATACGACCTCGGGTTATCCGTATTTCTTTGCGGATCTCTTGAGCTTATATCTATACTATAATATTGATATTGTGTTTTTCACGAATCAATTTTGGCGCCGCTGCCGGGGAAGGTTGAAGTGAATTTTTGAATATTCGTTTTTAAGAAATTGTGTTTTGATAAGCCTTCCTCTATTTTGTATATATTATATAAATATCGAAAAATCAAAAACACCGAAAAAATAATAAAGTTACAGCCTCGACTCGATCGAAAGAAAGGGCGTTGTAAACCAAATAAGTCTCCCAATATAACTACGCGTGAAATTAGTTGCTAATCGGATTACTTTAATTCTACGACCGAATAAGCGGAAAATACGGAAGCTTTGACATTAAATTGCAAGCTGAAGAGAGATTCATTCTTCTCTCCCGTTCCGTCGCGAGTAGATTAAGGGAAACGTTTTACAATTAACGTAACGTTTGAAAAAGAAAAAAAACCAAAGTTTAAGTTTGTGAATTTTGCTTTATAAAAACAAAAATACAAAAAGATTTTCCTTTTCAAATTTGATTTTCCTTTTATTTTTCAAATTTTGATTTTTTGTGGTGTATGAACACACGTTCTACGTCTAAACGACTTGTTTCACCACTTTCAAATCCGGAAAGTTTGTTTCGTCACACACACCGAGTTCTATTTCCTAATACGGAGGAAATGAACCCGAACGAACAACACTTGGGACCCCCGCCGATGGGTGGTATCCAAAACAATGTGATCCCGCCGATGGGACCACAACCGGTTTACGATCAACGTACTATGCAAGAATTGCTCCAGTGTCCCACCGAGGGATACGGGGATGCAATTGTTTTACCACCAATCCTTTCCGATAATTTTGAACTTAAAACTGGATTGATTCAACTTGTTACGTCAAAACAATTTCACGGTTTTGAGAGGGACGATCCTCACGCACACATCCGATGGTTTAATAAGCTAACTTCGACTTTGAAATTTAAGGATGTCCCTCACGATGCTATCAAATTGATGTTGTTCCCATTTTCACTCGAGGGTTCAGCCCGGATTTGGCTCGAAAAAGAACCTCCTCGATCAATTCACACATGGGAAGAACTCGTCTCGAAATTTGTTAATCATTTCTTTCCGCCGTCCAAAACGACTAATCTTAAGAATGATATAACTAATTTTCAACAACGTTTTGATGAGAACTTTGGTGAGGCTTGGGAACGCTTTAAGGATCTTCTTCGAAAATGTCCTCACCATGGTTTCTCCGAGTTACACCAAATCGACACGTTTTATAACGCTTTGACGCAAAACGATCAAGATTCTTTAAACGCAGCCGCCGGTGGCAATATCTTGAATCGTACGCCTAGGGATATTTTGACGATTATTGAGAACAAATCTAAGGTTCCGACTTCTCGTAACAAACCGAATGTTTCGAAAGTGACTTCTTTTACTCCTCCTTCACCTTCGTCGGTCCAATCATCGGAATTGGCCGAACTTACCGACGCTATCCGTTGTATGATGAAAGAGTTTAAGTTGCAGAACCAAAAACCCGAGACCGTTAAAGCTGTTAATGAAAAATGTGTGATTTGTGGTGGACCGCATCCGTATTATGATTGTCAAGCCACCGATGGCCAAGTTTATAATGCTAACATAGCAGCCGTGAACTACAATCAAAACCAAGGTTTTCGTGCTAACCAAACAAGTCCACCTGGGTTTCCACCCGTGCAAACTAATCAAAACCGTTATCCTCAAACTAACCAAGGTTATCAAAACCAAGGTTACAATCAAAACCGTGGAACAAATTATCAAGTCCCTTCACCACAACAAGTTTATCAACCACCGCAACCTTCTCCTGAGCTTGCTAATTACATGAAAACGAACGATGTTAACATTCGAGCAATGCAAAATCAAATCAACAATATGAGGGTTGAACTTAAGAAGGAAATCGACACAACCATGAGTCGACAAACGAATGAGCTTAAGCAAATGATGAGCAGTTTTATACAAATGAATCAAGCATCGACGTCTGGTTCTCTTCCGAGCAACACAATTGCTAACCCGCGGGGTGATGCAAAAGCAATTGCGACTAGGAGTGGTGTTGTAATCGATGGACCAACGGCTCCGACTACCCCTTCTTCTTCTTCGTCTCCCAAGGTAGTCGTCCGTGAAACCGAGGCGACAACGGATACGGAAATTCCTAGTAATAATGGAAGGACCGAGAACATCCAACCTCCGGTGGTCCCGACGTCCAAAGGAAAAGATAAAGTTGTTTACGAATCTGAGAAAGAAACACCCGTCAAAACAAAATTACCTTATCCGTCACGCTTAAACGAACAAACGCACTGTGAGAAAGATAAAATTCAGATGGAAAAGTTTTACCAAGTTTTTCAAGAGCTACATTTTGACATAACTCTCGCGGATGCTATACTTTTGATGCCTAAATTTGCTTCTATGCTAAAAGGTCTTTTGAATAATAAGGAAAAATTGTTTGAAAAATCTCGAACCCAGATGAATGAGAATTGTTCGGCGGTTATCCTCAAAAAGCTTCCCGAAAAGCTTGAAGACCCCGGTCGATTTCTCATTCCGTGTAATTTTCCTGGGATGGTTCAATGCTTCGCCTTGGCCGATCTTGGTGCTAGCATTAACCTAATGCCGTTATCCATTTGGAAAAAGTTGTCTTTGCCCAATTTGACTCCGACTTGCATGACCCTCGAGCTAGCCGACCGAACTACTTCCCGCCCGATGGGAATAGCCGAGGATGTCTTTGTTAATGTGGGAAAATTCCATTTCCCTGCCGATTTTGTCGTTGTTGATTTTGATGCTGATCCGCGGGTACCTCTCATTCTCGGGAGAGGTTTCCTAAGTACTGGCCGTTCTTTGATTGATGTTTTCGATGAAGAAATTACCCTACGCGTTGGTACCGAAGCCGTAACTTTTAACTTGGATCAAACCGCGAGGTACTCCTCCGAGTTTGACAAATATTCCGTTAACCGAATCGACGTTATCGACGAAGTTACGGAGGAGTACGCTCAAGAGTTACTTGGTTTTACCGAACATGCTTCGAGTGGCAATCCCACTCATTCTTCTGAACCGATAATTTCCGATCCTTCCCCTTCCCTTACTCCGTTTGAGGGAAGTGATTTCATTTTGGAAGAGATCGAGGCCTTTCTTGCAAATGATTCGATTTCACCGGAAATTGATCATTCTGATTGTGATCCGGAGGGGGATGTTCTTTTGATTGAAACAATGCTAAACGAAGATCCCAACCCGTCCCTCCCTCTGATGGACCTTAAAATGGCCGACGTTAAAGAAGTTAAGCCGTCTACTGAGAATCCTCCGGAGCTCGAGCTCAAGGATTTACCTCCTCATCTAGAATACGTATTTTTGGAAGGAACCGACAAACATCCCGTCATTATTTCTAAAGATCTTAAAGATGAGGAGAAGAAACGTCTCTTAGATGTGCTCAGGAAGCATAAGAGTGCCATCGCTTGGCAAATTTCTGATATTAAGGGTATCGACCCTCGTTTTTGCACGCATAAGATCTTACTTGAAGATAATTTCAAACCGTCCGTTCAGCAACAACGACGGGTTAACCCGAAAATTCATGAGGTTATCAAAAAGGAAGTTATCAAACTCCTCGATGCCGGAATGATTTATCCAATCTCGGATAGCTCTTGGGTTAGCCCGGTCCACTGCGTACCGAAGAAAGGTGGAATGACCGTCGTAACTAATGAAGATAATGAATTGATTCCGACACGTCTTGTTACCGGATGGAGAGTTTGTATTGATTATCGTAAATTGAATGATGCAACTCGAAAGGACCATTTCCCACTTCCATTTATGGATCAAATGCTAGAACGCCTAGCGGGAAATGAGTTCTATTGTTTTCTTGATGGATTTTCTGGCTATTTTCAAATACCTATTGACCCTCCGGACCAGGAAAAGACTACCTTTACTTGCCCTTATGGTACATTTGCCTATCGTCGTATGCCTTTTGGCTTATGCAATGCTCCAGGCACGTTCCAAAGGTGTATGATGTCGATATTCTCGGATATGATCGAGAAAACCATGGAAGTTTTCATGGATGATTTCTCGGTCTATGGAGATTCTTTCACTTCGTGCCTCTCCCATTTAGAAAATATGCTGAAACGGTGTGAAGACACCAACTTGGTTCTAAATTGGGAGAAGTGCCATTTCATGGTCAAAGAGGGCATTGTCCTCGGCCACAAGATTTCGAAATCCGGGATTGAGGTTGATAGAGCTAAAGTCGACGTGATTGCAAAATTACCTCATCCCACCACCGTTAAAGGAATTAGAAGTTTTCTCGGTCATGCCGGCTTTTACCGACGTTTCATTCAAGACATTTTTAAGATAGCCCGGCCTCTGACCCACTTACTTGAAAAAGATGCTCCGTTTATCTTCTCAAATGAATGCATCGAAGCATTTAATGTTCTTAAAAAGAAGTTAACGGAGGCTCCCGTCTTAATTGCCCCCGACTGGGACTTGCCCTTCGAGCTAATGTGCGATGCTAGCGATTATGCCATTGGTGCAGTCCTGGGGCAACGTAAGTCTAAACATTTTCAGCCGATACACTATGCTAGTAAAACTATGAACGACGCTCAATACCATTATACGACTACTGAGAAAGAAATGTTAGCCGTCATTTATGCTTTTGAAAAGTTTTGATCTTATTTGCTTTTGAAGAAATGCATAGTGTATACGGATCATTCGGCTCTTAAGTACCTTATGGCAAAGCAAGATGCTAAGCCACGATTGATGCGGTGGGTTCTCCTCCTTCAAGAATTCAAAGTTGAAATTCGAGATAAAAAGGGAGCTGAGAACCTTGCTGCTGATCACTTATCGCGTTTAGAGAATCCCCACCAGAGTGTTTTCGAGAAAAAGGAGATTAACGAAGCTTTTCCTCTCGAGACACTGGGGAGTTTATCACATGGTGATTCTAGTACCCCATGGTTCGCCGACTTTGCGAATTACCATGCGGGGAATTTTATCCGGAAAGGGATGTCGTTCCAGCAGAAGAAAAAATTCTTCAAAGATGTTAAGCATTATTTCTGGGACGATCCCTATTTGTTTAAGATATGTGCGGATCAAGTGATCCGGCGGTGCGTTCACGGCAAAGAAGCCGCTGAAATTCTTCTGGCATGCCACAATGGACCCACGGGGGGACATCATGGTGCCAACTTCATCGCTAAGAAAGTTTTTGATTCCGGCTTCTACTGGCCGACGATTTACCGGGATGCTCATGAGTTGGTTAAATCATGTGATTCTTGCCAGCGTCAAGGAAAAATTACTCAGAAGGACGAGATGCCTCAAAATGCCATCCAAGTCTGTGAAATTTTTGACGTCTGGGGTATTGATTTCATGGGTCCATTCCCGTCTTCTCGTGGTAACAAATATATACTCGTGGCCGTCGACTACTTGTCTAAATGGGTCGAAGCGAAGGCGCTACCCACCAATGACGCCCGAGTTGTAGTGAAATTTCTTAAAAGTCTCTTCGCCCGATTTGGTGCGCCTCGTGCTATTATAAGCGATCGTGCGACCCATTTCTGTAACGACCAATTCGCTAAAGTTATGCTCAAATATGGTGTCACACATCGTCTTTCTACGGCATATCATCCACAAACGAGTGGTCAAGTTGAGGTTTCCAATCGTGGCTTGAAACGTATTTTAGAAAGGACCGTAGGTGAACATCGTGCTTCATGGGCCGATAAGTTAGATGATGCACTTTGGGCTTTCCGTACAGCTTACAAAACACCCATTGGGTGCACTCCTTACAAGCTGGTTTACGGGAAGGCCTGCCATTTGCCCTTTGAACTTGAGCACAAGGCCTACTAGGCCTTGAAACATGCTAATTTTGACCTTCAAACCGCGGGTGATCACCGTAAAGTTCAATTAAATGAATTAGTCGAGCTTCGTGATCAGGCCTATGAGAATTCTTTGATCTACAAAGAGAAGACAAAGAGGATTCATGATGCTAAAATTAAAGATCGCGTCTTCAATGTTGGTGACTGAGTCCTTCTTTTCAATTCTCGATTGAAGATTTTCTCGGGCAAGTTAAAAACCCGTTGGTCTGGACCATTCACCATTACCCAAGTATTTCCTTATGGAACCGTTGAACTTGCTCAACCTAATGGTCCCAATTTTAAGGTGAATGGTCATCGTGTTAAACATTACTTCGGAGGGGACATACCTCCCATGGTTGTCCCGGATCTACAGACATTCCCCAAGGACGATTAAATTTGGGGATCGAGTCAAGCTCATGTGACTCGGTGAACAAAAACAAGCGCTTCGTGGGAGGCACCCCATGCTTATCCAATTTCATTTTCTATATTTTCTATTTTCTTTAATAACGTAACGTGAGGGGGGCGACCCTTTCCAAACTTGTGTTTTCGTGGTTGTTGTTTATGAATGTTCAGGAATTTCCCCGAAGTTTGAGGACTCTCGTGCTCGTGGTTTGTCGTTCTCTCCACTCGAGTCTCATCCTTCGCTGCTCTTTCGGAAATTCACCATATCCAAAATCTTATCAACTAACGTTTATCTCTTGGCATACTTAATAAACGGCCTTAGATATTTCGTAGGATTACCTTTACCCTTAAAACATTGAGGACAATGTTTCACTTTAGTCTGGGGGGGTGAATCTTCGATTCGATTTGACCTGTACCATTGTCTGAGCTGTTAACTTGCGCAACTCCGTTTTCCACCAAAAATTTTAATTTTTGTCACCGCTTTATTATGCAAAAAAAAAAAAAAAAAAAAAAAAAAAAAAAGAAAAAAAAAATGAATGAAAAATGAAAAAAATATATGATATGAATAATAAGATTTGACACCTTGTTTTGACTTTCCTACCGGCGAGAGTAGAAATAAATGTTCCGACTTGACCGGGCGTGTTGAGCCCTAGCTCGTCTCCCTTAACCAAAATAATCAAAAAATTATGGCTAAGCATCCGCGGATCTCATTATTTGGGATTTTAAATTTGCGGAGATCGAGGAATGATAGAGTTTATTTAGAAGTTTCGTGCTATATACGGATCGCATTACTGGGATTTAAAAAACCCACGAGAGGTACTTGTGGCCTCCTTGTTCCCATCAGAAACGTCACAGATATATAAATAGATGTTCTAGGTTAATTAGTGGTATTTCGGTTTGAATAATATTTAGTTCTTTGTTTTCTTAAGAGAATTTTTGCTTTAGAAGTTGGGTACATATCAAGGAACATCAAAAATAAGAGCAAAAAGTGAAAAAATCAAAAGTCAAAAGTTGATTATCTATGTGGTTTTGGAGCTACCCAATAAGCTTCCATTGATGATATGAGAGAAAAAAAAATCAAGAAAGAAAGAAAAAAGTGAAAAAAAAAAAAAATGAAAGTTGAAGTTGTATCGAATAAGAGCTATGTATGTATCAATAAGTTGTTGGCGCGTGAGGTGCATGTGATAAGTGATTAGTAATCAGTCACATGAGGTGCACGTGATTGTACTCCGCAACTTATATCCTTGATATTGTATGTACCCCTAATTCCTTGATGTGGACCGAATTTCTATTGCAGTGGTTCTTAAGAGAAAATGAATAACTACTTATCGTTTTAACTTAGGTATCACTATCGGACTAACAAATATCGAAACGAGAAAATATGAAGCAATTCATTTCTCACAAATTAAAATCTTTAGATACAAAAACTTAGGACCTGGGGACAAGAGGTAATACACAAGTAACTTTTGTGGGCAGTGTTAGCATCTAACTTCTGATAAACAATGATCTCGATTTTACGCTTAGTTTAGGAGCTTGTGAAAAATCAAGGATGACGATTTTTATCCGTACGGTCTCTTCTCTGTGAGAAGTGTTTCTACTCGTAGACCCTGAAAGTTATCAACAGATAAGAATTAATAATGAAAGTCAAGGCAAACCGTCACATATATAAATGAAAAAGTACAAAAATAGTAGTTGTAGTTGTTATTCATGAAAATCGGAAAACGGAGCGTTTTTGAGAATAAATGATTTTAATATCTCTTTTGAACATCATTGCTACTTTACAATGTCAGTAAAGAGAGGTTTTGAAATTATTTATCTCGTAAGCGTGAGGTGATGACATTGCGTGAGGGCACGGCTATACCTTCGTCTGGGGGATTTTGATGAGTGCTTAATCACTCATCCTTTTTAGGCATTATTTCAGACCAAAAACACCAAATACTAACCAAAAATGCCAAGAGAATGCATGTTTTTGTATTTGTGTATGTGCAGGTACGGATATGAGAAAAATGAACGAAAACAAAGCAAAACCGACAAAAACGAGCACGAGAATGGAAAAAGGTCAAAAGCCGGAGCCGGGGAAGTCAAATGGTCAAAGTCCAAGCTTAAAAAGTCAAATTCAACCTCAGAGATTCGTCAAAGTTACATATTTGGTCCCTGGTCAAAGTTTGAGAATTTGGCAAATTTAGACCCCGCAGTTTCAGAGAATTACACAAATGGTCCCTTGAAGAATTATTCGGAGAAAAGACAAATTGGTCCATCATAAATCATAGATTGGCAAGATATACCCTTGGAAGTAACATTTGGAGAATTACAGTTTCAGTCCCTATGATTTGTAAATTTACAACATTGGTCCTTGTTTGAAATTACTAAGTCCTAAACCTAAATAACAAACCGGATCTACAATTATCCATTACCCAAGACATCCAAAGCCCAAAAACCAAAAAGCCCATCACCTACACCTTTACTCGGCCTGTTTTATTTACCCAAGTCAACCCACCCACAAACCCGGTCAACTAAATAAATAAACAAACAAACACCCCCATTTTAATTTTACCTGCCCCCCAAATCCCATTCCCAGTTTTACTGTACGAAGAACCCTAATCCCCCACACCCAAAATTACCCACGTAAGAAATAATTACTCAATAATTGGGGTTTCTAGAAGGTCAGGGAATGTCAGGAGTGATGGCAGAAGCACACACGTGGACCAATAACATCACACACGGAGGATACATCTCTATCACATCAATCAATCAAGGGTCCTAAATGATTGGATGCATCTAGAAAGAGATCAAACGGCTCAAATGGGATCAAAGAAGCACAACATACACACGGATTGATGAGCTGGATTCAAGGACCTCTAACCCTAGCAGGCTCAACCTCCCCTATATATACCCCCTCCATTTCATTGTAATAGTGTGCCATTTTTTATGTATTGTTATGCTGTTAAACTTATTTTGTATTGAATTCCTTTTATTAATGAAAAGTTAATTTCAGTTTTATTATTACTTGTCTTAATTCTAATTTCTCTTATTTACTGCTTATTTCTTAATTTCTGTTTTCAACTTATTGTTTCTCTTTTACTATTGCCTTTTAAATTCAGTTTGCTTTTCAGCTTATTTACTAATTGTTATTTTCAGTTTAAAAATAAATAAATAAATAAATAAATAAAAATATATATATATATATATATATATATATATATATATATATATATATATATATATATATATATATATATATATATATATAAAGTACTTAATTCCACAAGCTTCAATAAGCTTTTATTTAGTTTAATCAGTTTCATATAAGCTTCTAATAGCTTTTGTGGAGCTTTGTTTGGCACCAATAACTCAACTCTCTCATAAGTCAACTCTGGTCAACATCAGCTTATTGGTGATAAGCTAAGCTTATTTTGGAGTTAAGGCAGTCAATAAGGTGCTATTAGCCTGTCAAAAGACAGGCTGTGTGGGAGTCCCCCTCTGTTTGGCTGAGGGGGTTTGTAAGCTCTTATTTTCATTTTCTTCTTAATTTTGCATCAATAGTATAAGTAGTAGTATAGATCTGTGTTTAGTTGTTCTTATTTGATTGTTTCTGCTTGTGCTAATCTGATTATAATAATTGAGTTCTAGTTGTTTGATTTAATCTGTTTAGCTGTTATTGATTGGATTGTGATTTGAATTTAACTGTTTCATTCAATAACTGTCATAGTATCTGTATTCATGAATTGTCTGAGTTTCTGAGTACTAGAGCATCTGAGATCAGTTTGTTGAGATTGATTTGAGCTGTTGGATCTGTTTTTGAGGTTTAGATTAGTGTTGGATTGACTGTAGTGGTGATTTGGTTGAAACAGTCACTCAAAGTGGTGTTTGGCATTGAAGAGTTTGCTGTTATAAACACTATTTCAGAGGTTGTGCTTGGTTAAGATTAGTCATATAGGGTATTATAGATATAAATTGGACATTAAATCAGTAGGTATTAGAGCAAAAGTCAAATTTTGCTTGATATCTCATTTCTATTTCCATAAGTGATGAGTCTGATTATGCAAAGTTAGGAAATCTGTTAAACTTAGTCTATATAAGTATTTAAATAGCTTAATATATCATCTAGATTAAGTAATCAGCAATAGAAAGTCACATTAGTCAAAGTTCATTTGTTTTTCAAAAGTCAAACAAAGTTGTGAATTCAGTTTTTAAACAGATTTTTGTGATCTTTTCTAGTGATCAATTTTCGTTAAAAATACTTGTTGTTTACTGATTTTGGGAGTTTAGTAGTCAAGGGACAAATTTCAAAAAGAAAAAGTAACTTTTCAACTCAAGTGCTTATTGGAAAAGTCATTGAAAGTGGTCTGTTTGGACTAATCTTCCCCTGCTCTTCAGCTTTTGAGCAACTTTCTAGGTACCTGTTAGGCTAGCAAGGTGAATCTAGGGTCAGTTATCCTGATTGTTTTGTGATCTCTGGTGGTAATTCAGTTTAGTGAACCCACAAGCTTGTGTATCTAAGCCCAACTGCTCAGCTTATTTAGCTTATTTAGTGAGTGCATTGAACTTATAATCTGTTTTCTAAATTAAGGCTGCAATTGTGCATTTTTGATCTTTATCTGAGTTTGTTGGTTCATTGTAACTTTATATCACTTATAGTAGCTGTTCCATTTGGTTTTTGTTTATTACTTTTCAGTTTGTGCTTTTTGCTCTTGTATAAAGTGCTTATTTGATTTAATTGTGCCTCAACTAGTGCTACTGAGTGATTTCTGGTTTCTATTCTATTCCAACAAGTTTGTTTTAGTCTCAAAATTAGTTGGTTAAAGTTTTAGGTCAATTGGACAAGTTTTGCTTATAAATAAGCACTTTTCAATAAGCAGTTTGGGTCTTATCAGCACTTCCAGTGCTTATTTTTCATTTTTTCTATTTTTCCTAGCTTTTAAATATTATTTTAGAATTTCCTTGAAATTTTCACATTTTTCTGATCTCATTTGCTATTTTTTCCATTTAATTTTCATTTTTATTCATTTTTAATTACTTTTTAATTACTGAAAAATACAAAAAAATCAGAAAAACCCCAGAAAAATCCAAAAAAATATTAGAAAATTATTTTTAGTTATTTTAGAATTTTAGAAATTTATTTTGCATTTTTCTCAATTTATTTGCATTTTCTTTTAATTTTTAATTAGTTAAAGTAGTTTTTAATTCATAAAAAATAAATAAAAAGTCAAAAAAAAAAATATTTTTCTTTTTCTCAAAATTTTCTTTTATCATTTTTGATTTTTAAAAATTATTTCCAAGTCCGTAGGAGTAGCGTAGCTTAAAAGTCGCGTTTTATTTTGTACGGTTACGTTTATTTTACGTTCTAGTTTACGGTTTTCGTTTCTACGTTACGTTTTTGGTTTGTTTAGTTGAATTACGTGTTTAGTTGATTATTTGTGCTTTATTTACTATTTCATTAGTGTAATCTCATTCACATCACTTTGTACCACTTTTCACAACACGTTTTCCGAATCGAAAATTCGGAATTCCATTCACCCTTCACACGGAATACGACCTCGGGTTATCCGTATTTCTTTGTGGATCTCTTGAGCTTATATCTATACTATAATATTGATATTGTGTTTTTCACGAATCACCCTCCCTGTTTTCATTCTGTGGAGAGGAAACCTCATCAACGAAGACCCCATCATTCTTCGCAGCATCATCCTTACGAAACAAAAAACAGTTAGTAAATATTACAACAAGTAATATGATAAAAGGGGGGGGGGGAGATGATAAAGGCGCAGACACTTACAAAAATGGAGAAGCCTCAGCAACCTTTTTCCCTGCGCCAGAAGAGGAAGTCTCCTCCGCGGTAGACCCCGCATCCACAATAAGGTGGCGACGCCTCTTCCTGGTACCGCTAGTCCCAGCTTCTCCCTTGCACTTGATATTCTGCGCCACTTCTTCCTTTAGCACCTCCTCGGGCTTTAGGATCTCTACGCTGCTAGACGACTGAGCGCATGGCTCCTCTAGCGCCACCTCCACATCTGGCGGCACGCTTTGAACGGGCGTCACTTGACGCGGCGGCGTGTCCTCATGAACCACCTCTGGCAGCACGGTCAAGCGACCCTCAGTCGCCTCCAGTAGAGGCTGCTCACCTTCCCTCAGAGGGCGCACCCCTATAGTTACCTGCTTCGGCCTGTCCAGCTTCACCACAGCAAATAGATCCATCTCTGCGCACATCAATCAACCAAGAGAGCAAAAAGGGATTAGTTATTAAAAGCGCGAAGATAAGAATAAAAGACTTACAAAGCATGAAGTATAAGGGATGAACACCCACCCCGGCCATCCTCACTCAAGAAAGTAGGAACCTCATCCGCAGCGCCAAAATAAGCGCGGCTCAACCCCACGTGTACCAAAAACTCCTCTGGATAGGGGTTAATGGCCAGTCGATTGGCATCTAGAATCTGCGCGTCAGCAAGCCTGTAGGATCCGGGTGCGGGGCGCCCATCCCTTGGCAACGTACTCTGAGTATAAAACTCATAGCCAGAGGGAAAAACTACATCGTCAACCCAGAAGAAGTATTCCCTCCAATTTTTTAGGGCATCTATTTTCTCAGTGTAACATTGCAGCGCCCCCTGGCGTTTCGCAAAAGAAACCCAACCATTCGACCACGTTGTGTGGTAAAAGGAGCGGAACAAGTCCACGGTCGGGTCTATCGCAAGTAAACGGCAGTTTACTTCAAAATTCGACACCTTAGCCGCACCAATACAGTGCAACTGAGAGATGTGAAGGAGATAATGATTGAGCAAATCGCTCAAGAAGATAGAGATGGGTACACGGTGATTCGCGTACTCAAAAAATTTCGTGTAAAGCCCTATTTTCCCTTCGGGGAAATCGGCTATACACGCGTCCACCTCTGGCGCCTCTGGATGGACATCCAAAGGCACGAAGAAGTCAGAGGAAAATTGAATAACATCCTCAATAGACATCGCAGAGCGAAAGTCTTCTAACTGAGCGACCATCTTCATTAATTTACGAGTGAAACGCACAAAAAATTACTTACGAAAATGAGTATTTTCTTTACAATAAGCTTTCAAGAAAGGTGAATGAGTGAGGAGTGTGTGTTTTACTGTGTGATTGTAAAAAGTGGGGCGGTCACTCTTATATAGGGAGTGGTAAAAACCCTAGATTAACTCCACGTGGATTCCACTCACAATAACGTATGGCTGAAACTGAACCGGTACATGCACTTTTTCCCGATTCACGAGGGCCACGTGGACACCACCCCCATTTTTCGAGGTATCCGTTTGAAATACCTAGGACTAGGTGCATTGCACTTAGAAAATAGGCGGTAAAATTTCCTTGATGTCCCGCCACGCTTACCGCTGATGATACTAAGTCTAGTATCCGCGGCTACGAGCCGCGCACACTAGACTGGGGGGACATGATGACGTATAGTCTATATTTGGGCCACAAGCCCAAATGATAAACATTACTCGCGCCTAAGTCCACCACGAGTGGGCTACCATAACAATGGTATGGGCCGCAATATTAATGCCTTGGGCTCACAAAGCCCAATGCCCAATCTAACCCACCGGGTACACGATAAGGATTATCTATTCATGGAATAGATATCCTTACCTCGGATAAGCACTATGCGTGCGAAGAGTAAGGAGCAAGAAACACGGTTTCTTAGCCCCTATATATAGAATCATACGATTCTCATTCAAGGTACGATATACAACCCTAACTCTTTACGAGAACCCTAAATCGATTACTTACTCTCACGCCGGAGTCTAATCGGGGGAGACAATCCCTCGATAAGCCTAACGGTGTTGTCTTATTTTCTTAGTACGCAGGTAACAAGTGCTAAGAAGTGAATTGGTACGAGAGTATAAGCCCATAACCAGGTACGCCCAACTTTTGTATCAACAATAAGAATGTAGAATTATGTATTTTCCATAACTAAATGATGAGTTTGAGTAGAATATAAATAATAATGCTAAAACATGCAAAATGGACTAAGCCCGTTTAAACTGACATGGGTCGAATACTATATAGATCACAAACAGCTCCCCGCCGTAGAAGCATGAGAGGGCACGGACGCTCAACTGCGGCACCAAGCTTGGTGTGCGGCAAGGGTGACAATAGTGCATACTATCACGCTCTAAAATATTCAATAGCATACGTCTTCTAGGAAAGAAACATCCTGGATTTATCACGTGTTAACGAGATACCCATAAAGTAGTTGAGTAGACCAGAATACACGAGAGGGAATTCGCAATGAAAAGAGGAAATAATTTGCTAAAGAATTGTTGTTGGACGAAGTTAGTATAATATCATCAACATACAACAATAAGTAAGCAACGTCTGAACCTAGAAGAAATATAAAAGGAAGAGTCACGTAGGTTGCGAGAGAAATCAACTTGGGTGCATAATCAATAAATCTCTAAAACTAGGCATTTGGAGCCTGTTTGAGACCATATATAAATTTCTACAAAAAACACACTTGTTCCTAAAGCCCGAGAGGTTGGTGCATAAAAACAATGGACGGAGCCATATATGTCTGGGTATGCGCCATGGCTTACCCAATACTTTTATAAACTACTAATGGTATATACGTATAGATACATGGTAGTTTGTAATATATTTACTACACAAAAAATTTATTTGACTAACCATAATAAAAAGATTACCCCGTCCAAACAGATTAGATTTTGGCTTCCATTTGAGAACATGGAAATACGACTTATAGAAGTTCGATGGTCATCTAATAAACAAAATTACCACGCCACATTGACCACTTTACCATATCTTAAACAATTTACACCTACAATCCTATATCTAGGTGTGCAAAAAAAAAAACGGTTAACCGAACCGTGAATAAAAAATAACCGGAAAACCCAACCGGTCAACACCGGTTTTGACTAAACCAGTTTTGATTTGTAACCTAACCACCAGTTAGTAACCGGTTTGGGTTTTTGAATAGAGGTGCGGTTTGTACCCAATTTTTTTTCAAATCGGTTTGGGGAACCGGTTATAAAAACCGATTAGGAGCAGGCTTGGTACAATTTTTTGAATTTTTGAAATCTTGAATTTTTGAATTCAAAAGGAGCAGGAAAGAGCGTGTATTTCCAAAAATTTGAATTTGGGGTTTGAATTTTAGCATTTTGCGATTGTATGTATAGTATAAATAGAGGGTTGTGTGTTGGTTAATTTACAACTTTCTTATAAGCAATAAACACTCTAAAAATCAAAACCGAAACTATTTCACTAATGGCAACTCAATCTAGTTCAAGTAACACCAGTGATGGTTTTTCAACTCCTTCAAGTAAACCGACGGTTGTTGGAATTTTCCCTAATGATCGAAAAGCTGAAATTTTGAAAAAATTCAACCTCGTCAAGATGTCGGATAGCACGACCTAGGCTCAATGTAAGCATTGCTTTCATTTATTAGGTTCTGGTTCCAACTCGACATTGAGGTCTCATATCAACCTAAAGTATTGCCAAGCACTCAAAATGGTTTCGGAAGCAATTCAACCGTCTTTGGGTCGAGACAGGGGTATTTTTGTATACCATCCGGATATTGTTCGTGAACAATTCGCCAGTTTGGTGATTCAACAAGGTTTGCCGTTCAACCACTCTGACAACCCTCGAATGACGAGGGTGTTTCAAACTCATGTTCAACCAAAGTATAATCATGTGTAAGTCGTATGACTCTTAAACGCGATACTACGAAACTAAGGAAAACGACTAAACAACAATTAAAAGATTGTTTTTTAAATTTAAATGCTAGTGTAAACTTAACAATTGATGTTTGGTCCGCTCCTCATGGTTTATCCACTTCGTACCTTTGCGTTGCCGCACATTGGGTTGATCGCAAAAGTTGGCAAATGATGAAGCGAGTCATTGCATTTGAACAATTTTCGGTTCCTCACACGAGAATTGCTTTATTCAAAATGTTGAGAAAAGTGTTTGTCAAATTTAACTTGGAAGGAAAAAAAATCAATTACGTTGGATAATGCAAGTAATAACACAAATGCAATTGGTAGGCTAAAAATGAAATACGAGCCACCTTTGGATGGCGTATTTTATCATAGTCGATGTGTTGCACACTTTAACTTGGTTGTGCAAGCAGGATTAGCGGATGGTCCAATATATGAAATGAAATAATATTTTAAAAGAATGTTGGGAGATGTATTTAAACGGGGTGCTCCAAGATATAATGCCTATACTCAGTTGTGTCATAATGAGGAAAAACCTTTTTTAAGACCTAATTGGGATTGTAACTGATGGATCTAAACACACGACTTGTGTTATAGTGATACTTTAAATGATACTAACAAGTATGCGGAATATACTTATTAATACTTAGAAGGTTTGTATGTAAGTTTGATTGTGAGTTGTATATGAATGAACACAGTTGTATGAACACATAATGTTTAACCAAACTATTAGCTCCAGTATTATTAATGATAATAATACGAGTGATCTAGAATATCACTAGGGTTACACCTTGAAGCTCTATAAATTGATACGTGCATAAACCTAAACCTAGGGCCTCCTTTTATAGGACACAAGGAGTCCTTTACAAGATAAGTACAAGTATAGAATAATAGAATATACACAAGATCTTTTCTATACTTATCTATACACACGTTTCCTAACAATTATCCTGCAGCAGTGGTAATGATATGTACTAGCAGTGGTAATGTGTTTCCACTGCTAGTGCATTCTTCAGTAGTTGTAATCTCCATGCTCATCAGTGGTAACTGTTAGTATATTGTAATCTCCATGCTCATCAGTGGTAACTGTTAGTATAATTCCCAACAATCCTCTCCTAAACTTATGATTTCTATGCAAATCATCAAGTTTCTAGGTTGATGGGATTCTTCCAAACACTTATTTCCTTCTCCTTAACTCTTTATCAGCTCAGACACTCTGATCATATATTCTTTGCAGCAGATGTTCTATAGCTTCATTCCTTTCCCAGCATATCAACTTCATAGATATCATAACTGTAAGAATACCTGCTCTTAATGGATATTCTTTCTCAGCTAGCATAAACACATCAACACCAGCTTGAGTAGACACATGATGCACAGAACTTGAATCATAGAACTTCCATAATGTAGTTAAATTGTCTGCTTCAAATCTCCAATATCTATCAGATGCATCAGGTTCATAAAGTCTTCTGAATTGAACCCATAACTCTTTGGCTTTGATATCAACAAGTTCATCCTTCTTGAATTGTTCTTGGACTATTCCCCATAGAGTATCCAAGTCTTCCCTATCACATGATCTGACAAGGTCTTCAAAATCTCTGCAAATACTTGTTGTGGGTACAAAATTCAGGGTTTATACCCTTGATGTCGGAGAGTTTCCAAGCAATTGCTTGTTTGTGAGATTTCAAAACCTTTATGAGAGCAGCTTTCTCCTCATCTTTTAAATCTTTTGCAATAATGATGGGTAATTTATCATTACCTTCCAGGAATGCGTATTCAAGATGGGGAGGTAAGTCCTTAAGCTCAACCTCGGGGAAATCTTTAGTTTTCTCAACATTTTTGATTTCCTCCTTATGAAGTGATTGTGAAAGAACGGGAGGGTGGGAGGAATCTTGATTGAGTAACTTCTCAAGGAGAAGTATATCCCTGTCCGGGTCAATCTCCTAGTTATCAATTCCTTCGAGAATTGAGTCACTTCGGAGAAAGGCCTCTATTTCCTCCAAGACGAAGTCACTTCCCTCAAATGGAGTGAGGGAAGGGGTAGAATTAGCAATTATGGGATGAGAGGGGGGAGTGGGATTGCCACTCGAAGAATCATCAGTGAAACCAAGAATCTCTTGTGAGTACTCCTCTGTAGCAACATCGATGACATCGATGCGGTTAACAGATTTGGAATCATAATTCGAGGAGTATCTCGAGGTTTGATCAAGATTGAAGGTTATGGCTTCGGAACCAACACGTAACGTGATTTCCTCATCGAATACATCGATCAGAGCATGACCCATCTAGAGGAATCCCCGTCCAAGAATGAGGGGAACCCTTGGGTCTGCATCGAAATCAACAATCACGAAGTCTGCCGGAAAATGGAACTTTCCCACTTTGACAAATACATCCTCGGCAATACCGAGGGGACGAGATATCGAACGATCTGCAAGCTCAAGAGTCATGCAGGTGGTAGTAAGTTCTGGAAGAGAGAGTTTCTTCCATACTGAGTGAGGCATCAGGTTGATGCTGGCACCAAGATCGGCCAAGGCATAGCATTCAACCGTTCCCGGGAATATACATGGAATGAGAAATTTCCCGGGATCTCCTAGCTTTTCGGGAAGCTGTTTCAACAAAACCGCAGAGCAGTTTTCATTGAGGGGAGTTTTTGCCATCTCGAACAGTTTTCCTTGTTATTTAACAGATTTTTGATTGTAGATGCAAATTTGGGCATTAAGAGGATAGCATCCGTGAAGCTGATATCAAAATGGAGATCTTGAAAGATTTGGAATTTTTTTTCCATTTGATGATTTGCTTTGTCACGGAGCTTTTGATCTTGTAAACGTGATGGGTACGGAATTTATGGTTTCAGGTTTTGGTTTTGAATTCTCAACAGAGGTTTCTAGAGGTTCAAATACGACCCCAGTTTTGCGGGTCGGGATCGGGATAATTGGAGGAGGGATGTCAGTGGTACCTCCATTATTAGTAGGAAGTACCGTATCCGTTGTGTCCTCAGTTTCACGTTCCTCTACTTGAACAGGAGAAAAGGTAGACGGGACCGTGGGCCCTTTATAAGAAACTCCACTTCGGGTTGTGATCGCCTTAACATCGCCCCTCGGGTTAGCGATCGTGTTGCTCGGTAGTGTACCTAAGCCCGAGGGTCAATCATTTAAAGACTTCTTGAGTTCAGAAATCTGGCTGACCAACAATTTATTTATTTCTTCTTGGGATTTCATAAATTGTTTCAACAACTCATCGGATGATGGCCCAGTTGGAACAATGGCTTGATTTTGATTAGGAACATTTTGAGCACGGTTGTTTTGAAAATTCCCTTGATTTTGATTATTTTGACCTTGAAAATTGTTTCCTTGGTGAAAATTACCCTGTTGGAAATTATTACCCTGATTAAAATTACCATAACCTTGATTACGGTTAAAATTTCCTTGGTTTTGAAAAGCCTGATTGTGACCGGAATGGAAATTCCCTTGGTTTTGAAAACCTTGGTTCATTCGGTTTTGATTAAAATTTTGATTCCAGTTTTGGTTTTGATTTTGAGATTGATTAAACCCAGGTGGTCCAAGGTAGTTATTAGAACTATAGCTCAACAGATTACGGTCCTGATTGTGTGAAAATCAATCTTATTATAGTATAGTAGTATTATATCGAAATGATCCGCGTGAAAATACGGATCACCCGAGTCGTATCCAAGTGAAGGCGAATGGAATCAAGAATATTGATTCGTGAAAACCGTGAATTGAGAAGTGAAAAAGTGAAAATAGCAATCAAGTAATTCAAGTATTCACAAACAAATATGAATTATGCAAAGAGTACAAGCTAATAATGCACAAAAATCTAAAACGTAAAAACGGAAATGCGAACGCGTTTATTAAAACGTAACTTTTATTTAAAAATGATCCTGCAAATGTGAAAATATTTTCTAAAAATCTTAAACTATTAAAATGAATTTCCAGAAAAAGAAAAATATTTTTTTGACTTTTCTATTATTTTCTATGAATTTATTTTGATTTTTGTAATTTTAAATGAATTAAAAATGTAAGAAAATAGAAAAATAAAGTGGAAAAATGAAAATTCTAAAATATTATAAAAGAATTTCTAAAAATATTTTTGTATTTTTCACAGCTTTTTTAATTTTTTATGGATTTTTGATATTTAAAAACTATTTAAAAATGATTAAAATCAAAAAGAAATTAAGAAAAATACTAAAACTAGTTGGAAAAATCTGGAAAATTTCCAGAAAATCAAAAATAATAAAAGTAATTTGAAATAAAATTTTGAGGCTTGAATGAACAGTAAAAGTGCTTCTTATAGTAAAACTGCTTATCACAAGTGCTTATTTTTAAGCACTTGTGATCCAAACTGATTGAAACTCTAAACACAGAAAATGGATGCTATAATATGCTCAGAAATGCCAATACTCAAAATTAAAAAGCTCAGATTCATAGCTAACAAGCAATCAGTAAGCAATAAGCCAATTATAAGCTCACACAATAAGCAGAATAGAGGTAGACAGATACATAAACAAAATCACCATGCACAATACTTATTCAACTACCAATGAACTCAGAGATGCCAATAGATCATACAAACAAGCTCAAAATTGCACAAGGAGGCCTATATGAACAAGCAGACACTCTGTCTCAAATGTGCAAATAAGCAGGAGCAAACAAGCACTCAAATAAGCTCAAATGCAACAACTAATGGGGACAAAAGCTTAATAGAACAGCTGAGTTACTATATCAATTATTTATATAACCAAATTCCACTATTTATTACTCAAAACTCAACTAAGTTCAGCAGCTTGTGAACATAAAAAAAATGCAACAGTCAACTAAGTTTGACTTAAACTAATTTGACTAAATGCGAATTCAAATGATAAATTCTACTTAAACTAATGATATTAAGACAAATTTCAGTTGAATAAGCTCACTAAATCTATTTTACTACTAAATTCACTATTATACCAACTGAATTAGATAGCTACTAACTGATGAGCAATTTGTGAGATACATTTGACTTTTAATAACCTAACCAATGACTATTAAGCTATTCTACTCTATTATTATTCAAATTAAAACAATTGTATGCAGTCAAACCACTAATCCATAATCAATTAACCACTGTAACTATTAGATCCAAACACTCCTCTATATGTGACAGTTAAACAACTAACAATGAAACACCCAACAATTTTCTACACAATGACTCACTAACAATATCTAACCACAACTGAGTCCAATTACACAATCAATTACTGTGAAATCCAACAGAATAAGCAAAACTCATATTTATGCAGAAAACAATTACTCAAATGAAGCTAATGAACACAATACTTCACACTCAATCAAAAAGCTACAATTACTATAAAAATCAGACTCAATCAATCAAAAGCTCAGATATAACAACTATATTAGCAACAATAATCAATGGAACAGTAAACTTCAATTCTAAACTAAACTATCACAGTCTATACTACAAATGAGAGATCAAATTCCAAACTTACAAAGCAACAACCTCCTCAGCAAGAACAGAGGTGGATCACTATGCTTGCCTTTCTTTAAGATAGGCAGGTCCTTCCATCTCTGACCAATCTATCCAATATATACCACAGCAACACAGGAACAAGTCACCTTCAATTCTGATCTAGTATATTTGTGGAATGAATGATAACTGATATACAAAAGTTAAAAAGCTAGTGTATACAGCTAATTAAGCTAAAGCATCTTATTCAAAGACTATTATCACTAATTTGAAACATTTTCTTATTATTTTTCTGATTTTTATTGATTTTCTTTTTCTGTAAATGAAATTAGATTTAAATGAGAGTATAGAAAACAAGCTAGTTACAGCTAATGTTTAAGCTAGATTAAGAGTATTAAAGAACAAAACAAGCTATTTAAAATGAATTATAAGTTAAGAGATATAAGAGTAAACTGAAAATTTCATTAAAAACTTTGAGTAACAATACATTCACTAATCTAAATACAAGCTAAAGAAATTTTGACAGCATTTTCTTACACTAAAAACTACACCTCAAATAAGCTAAAATACTGCCCTATTTATAGATGAGATGAAGGGGTTGGGGTCTCAATGCCATGCTGGCGATCCTGGTGCTCATTTGTGCTTCTTTACAGCTCCATACAACCCTTGGATCAAATTGTGTTTCTTTCATCAATTCCTAGCCCTTGGATGATAGATTGATGTATGGCCTGACCAATCCAATTCTGACATCTGTCCCTAATGAACGCATCATTCTCTGTCCTTTTCAGAGAATTTAGAAGCAAATCCAATGAGGAGTATCGACGCGTCTTGCCCAATAATCTTCTGCCAAGTGTCCACCCAGCTCATATACTCTCTTTGACATCTCCTGAACACGTGACCATGCTTCTAGAAGCTCTATTGATTATCTAATCATGGTTGATTAGAGTAGGTGTGATCAATTGACCCTGGTGTAATGAACTAGGGTTCATAGAGTGTTTGGGGATTCTGGGAATTGGGGGGAAATTGGGATTGCGTTTGGTATTTTATTAAAGCTTTGACCAAGCTTTTGACTCTTGACCCTGATATTGACTATTTGACCGGGGGTTTTTTTATTTGGGCTCAGGTTTTGGTATTTTGATGTGGGCTTTTGGTTTTGAACTTGGATTAATCTTTTCAATGGACCAGGAAATGGATTTGTGTTTTCAAAATAAGATTTAAGTTTTGATAACCAAGGATCAATTATGTATTTTGCTGAAACTTCAAGGGCAGAAAATGCCATATTTGCAAAGTCACTTCCTAGGACTAATTCTGCCAATCTTGAATACATGAAGGACTAATGTTGACTTTTGAATCTCTGGCTTTGACTTTTTGACCATCTCCCACTCTCGTGCCCGTTTTTCTGATTTTAGCTTGATTATTTGTCTTTTTGTGATAAATCCGTACCTGCATGTTCACAACATAAAAACACATATTTCTTTGGCATTTGTTAGCATATTTAGTCAATTTGGTTCGGTATTTGGCCATAAAATGGTATGTGAATTAACACATACCAAAATCTCCCAGACTAAAATATTGTCGTGTCCTCACGCAATGTGATCAATTCACGCTTTTGGGATAAATAATTTTATAACTCTTCCTACTAAATTTGTAAAGTAGCAAGGAGGTTCGAAAGAAGTAATAAAATCATTTTTTCCCAAAAACGCTCCGTTTTTCAATATTTTTCCTTTATTCCACTTTTACTTCTATTTTTATACTTCTCATTCTTCATACTTGTGACGGTTTGTTGAACTTTCATTATTTTGCAATAATTATTATGGTCAATGAGTAGAAAACACTTCTATTTAAGAAGTGACCATACGGATAAAAATCGTCATCCTTAATTTTTCACGAGTCCCCAAACTAAGCGTACAAACGAGATCACAGCTTATCTACAAATTAGATGCTAACACTACTCATAAAAGTTACTTGTGGAAACTCCTTACTCCCATGTCCTAAATTTTTGTATCTCAATATTTTATTTTTGTTAAGAAATGAATTGCTTAATATTTTCTCGTTTCTATATTTTTTAGTCCGATAGTGACACCTAAGTTTAAACGCTAAGTAGTTATTCATTTTCTCTTAAGAACCACTGCAATAGAAATTCGGTCCACATCAAGGAATTTTTTGTACATACAATATCATAAGTATAAGTTGCGGAGTACTACACGTGCACCTCATGTGTCCAATTCAGAATTACACACATGCACCTCACGCGTCAACAACTTATTTACATTCAAACTCTTATTCAACATAACTTTCAACTTTTCACTTTTTTCATTTTTCACTTTTCTCATACTTTCTCATATTTTTCATTCTTTTCACTTTTTTCTTTCTTAACTTTTTCTCATAACACCAATGGAAGCTTATCGGGTAGCTCCAAAACCACATAGATAATCAACTTTTTACTTTTGATTTTTCACTTTTTGCTCTTATTTTTTATGTTCCTTGATATATACCCAACTTTTAAAGCAAAAATTCTCTTAAGAAAACAAAGAACTCAATATTATTTAAACTGAAATACCACTAATTAACCTAGAACATCTATTATATATGGGTGACGTATCTGATGGGAGTAAAAAGCCACAAGTACCTCTCATGAGCTCTAAAGAGAACCACTACTCCATGTTTAGCATCTAACTTCTAAATAAACTCTATCATTTCTCGCTCTTCGCAATTTAAGATTCCAAATAATGAAACCCGCGAATACTTAGCCGATAATCAGCCACGCATATATAAAGTCAGTTACGGAAACTTGCAAATTCTAGAAGAAGAATTCATGTTTTCTGGCTCCTGATGTAAAAGACTAGCGAAAGCTTTTAAGCTGCGCATGTATAAAGCCAAGTACGGGAACTTGCAGATTCTTAAGAAAGAATTCGCATTTTATAGCTCCTTGTGTACAAGACTAGCACAAGCTTATGCGATCATCATTGGTTAAGGGAACAAGCTAGGGCTCAACACGCCCGGTCAAGTCAAAATATTTATTCCTACTCTCGCCAGCAAGAAAGTCAACAAGGTGTCAAAACACTTATTCAAACTTCATTATATTTTTGCACAACTTTTTCTCATTTTTTTTTGTGCTTTTTCATGACTTTTTCATTCATTTTTCTTCAAAATTTTTGAAATTTTCAAATTTTTCAATTTTTTTTATTTTTGGTGGAAAAACGGAGTTGCAAGAGTTCACGACATGTGAAAAATGCAAGGTCAAATCGAATCGAAGATTCACCCTCCCCCAGACTAGAATGAAACATTGTCCTCAATATTTTACGGGTAAAGGTAATCCTAACAAAATTCTAGGGCCGTTTATTAATTATGCCAAAGAAAACGTTAGTCGATAAGATTCACGGATATAGGATTTCCAATAGCACCGATGAATGAAACTCGAGCGGAGAGAAGATAACGAGCATGAGAGTCATCATAAATCGCGGACAATCCTAAACAAACATCACAAACAACCACGGAACACAAGAGTAGAAGAGGCACCCCCTCCTCACGTTATTTGTTAGAAAATAGAAAATAAGAAGATGAAATTGGATAAGCATGGGTTGCCACCCACGAAGCGCTTGTTTTTGTTCACCGAGTCACATGAGCTTGACTCGATCCCTGAATTCAATTGTCCTTGGGGAAAGTCTGGAGATCCGGGACTACCATGGTTGGTACATCCCCTCCAAAGTAATGTTTCAATCGGTGACCATTCACCTTAAAATTGGGACCATCGGGTTAAGCTAACTCAATGGTACCATAAGGGAAAACTTGGGTTATTGTGAATGGTCCAGACCAACGGGTTTTAAGTTTACCCGAGAAAATCTTTAAACAAGAGTTAAAAAGTAGCACTTGATCACCAACGTTAAAAACAAGGTCTTTGATCTTCGCATCATGGATTCTTTTTGTTTTCTCTTTATATATCAAAGAATTCTCGTAAGCTTGATCACGGAGTTCGACTAACTCATTCAATTGAACTTTTCTGTGATCACCCGCGGTTTTCAAGTCAAAGTTGGCATGTTTTAAAGCCCAGTAGGCCTTGTGCTCAAGTTCGATGGGCAAATGACAAGCTTTCCCGTAAACAAGCTTATATGGTGTATACCCAATGGGAGTTTTGTAAGCGGTCCGAAAAGCCCATAATGCATCTTCTAATTTGTCGGCCCAAGAGGCCCGGTGCTCTCCTACTGTCCTTTCTAATATTCGTTTTAAACCACGATTGGACACCTCCACTTGACCACTCGTTTGTGGATGATAAGCCGTGGAAAGACGATGTGTGACACCATATTTAAGCATTACTTTTGAAAATTGGTCATTGCAAAAATGGGTCCCACGATCGCTTATGATGGCTCGAGGTGAACCAAATCAGGCAAAGAGACTCTTTAAGAATTTAACAACAACTCGAGCGTCATTAGTGGGGAGCGCCTTCGCTTCAACCCATTTAGATAAGTAATCGACGGCCACGAGAATATACTTGTTTCCTCTAGATGACGGGAATGGCCCCATGAAATCGATGCCCCAAACATCAAAAATTTCACAAACTTGAATCGCATTTTGCGGCATTTCATCTTTTTGAGAAATTTTCCCTTGACGTTGGAAAGAATCACATGTTTTCACCAATTCATGGGCATCTCGATATATCGTCGGCCAATAGAAGCCAGAATCGAACACTTTCTTTGCGGTGAAGTTGGCACCATGATGTCCCCCCGTGGGTCCACTATGGCATGCCTTAAGAATTTCAACGGATTCCGTACCGTGAACATACCGCCGGATCACTTGATCCGCACAGACTTTGAACAAATAAGGGTCGTCCCAAAAATAATGTTGGACATCTTTAAAGAATTTCTTCTTTTGCTGGGACGACATCCCTTTCCTAATGAATTTCCCCGCATGGTAATTCGCAAAATCGGAGAACCATGGGGTACTTTGGTCAAGTTTAGTCACACTCCCAAGTATCTCGAGAGGAAATGCATCGTTAATTTCCTTGTTCTCAGGAGCACTTTGATGGAGGTTCTCAAGTCGTGAAATGTGATCAGCAGCAAGGTTCTCAGCTCCTTTCTTGTCTCGTATTTCGACATTAAATTATTGGAGCAAAAGAACCCACCACATTAAACGTGGCTTAGCATCTTGCTTTGACATTAAGTATTTAAGGGCTGAGTGGTCCATATACACTATGCACTTTTTAAGGAGCAAATAAGACCTAAATTTCTCAAAGGCATAGACAACTGCTAACATCTCTTTTTCGGTATTTGTGTAGTGATGTTGGGCGTCATTCATGGTCTTACTTGCATAGTATATAGGTTGAAAGTATTTGTTCTTACGTTGCCCCAGAACTGCACCAATGGCATAATCACTTGCATCACACATTAGCTCAAAGGGTAAGTTCCAATCGGGGGCAACTAAGATTGGTGCCTCCGTTAACTTCTTCTTCAAAATATTAAATGCATCGATGCATTCATTCATGAAGTTAAACGGAGCATCCTTTTCTAAAAGGTGGGTCAGAGGCCGGGCTATTTTGGAGAAGTCTTGAATAAAACGTCGGTAAAAGCCAGCATGACCAAGGAAACTTCGGATTCCTTTGACGGTCGTAGGATGAGGTAGCTTAGCAATAACATCTACTTTTGCACGATCCACCTCAATCCCAGATTTGGATATCTTATGGCCGAGGACTATGCCCTCTTTAACCATGAAGTGGCACTTCTCCCAATTTAGAACAAAATTAGTGTTTTCACACCGAATTAACATACTTTCCAAATGGGAGAGGCAAGATTCGAAAGAATTTCCATAGACGGAGACATCGTCCATGAACACTTCCATGGTTTTTTCAATCATATCTGAGAAAATGGCCATCATACACCGTTGAAACGTGCCTGGAGCGTTACATAAGCCAAAGGGCATTCTACGATAGGCAAACGTTCCATACGGGCAAGTAAACGTGGTCTTTTCTTGATCCTGGGGATCAATGGGAATTTGAAAGTACCCAGAAAATCCATCCAGAAAACAATAGAACTCATTTCCCGCTAAACGTTCAAGCATTTGGTCCATAAAAGGGAGCGGGAAATGGTCTTTATGTGTCGCATCATTTAACTTGCGGTAGTCGATACAAACTCTCCATCCGGTCACAAGTCGAGTCGGTATAAGCTCATTATCATCATTCTTCACGACAGTGACTCTGCCCTTCTTTGGGACACAATGAACCGGGCTAACCCATGAACTATCCGAGATCGGATAAATCATTCCAGCGTCAAGAAGTTTAATAACTTCCTTTTTGATCACTTCTTGGATTTGTGGATTAACCCGTCGTTGTTGTTGGACGGAAGCTTTGTGATTTTCTTCAAGTAGAATCTTATGAGTGCAAAATCGAGGGTCGGTTCCCTTAATGTCAGAAATTTGCCAAGCAATCGCACTTTTATGCTTCCGAAGCACATCTAAGAGTCGTGTCTTCTCCTCATCTTTTAGGCCTTTTGATATTATAACAGGTAATTTATCATTAGTTTCCAAGTATGCGTATTCGAGATGAGGAGGCAAATCCTTGAGCTCAAGCTCCGGAGGATTCTCAATAGACGGCTTAACTTCTTTTACGTCTGCCATTTTTAGGTCCATCGGAGGGGAAGAAACAATCGGGTTTTCATTTAACAATTTCTCAATTAATAAAATATCCCCCTCCGGATCAAAGTTATTATTATCAATTTCCGGTGAAAATGATTCATTTGAAAGACAAGCATTGATTTCTTCCCAAGCGAGATCACTTCCCTCAAACGGAGTGAGGGAAGGGGAAGAATCGGAGATGATCGGTTCAAAAGAAGGAGTGGGATTGCCACTCAAAGCATTGTTGGTAAAACCAAGAAGTTCTTGAGAATACTCCTCCGTAGCTTCATCAATTACATCTATACGATTGACGGAAGAAACATCGTAATCGGAGGAGTATCTCGTGGTTTGGTTAAGATTGAAAGTAACGGCTTCATTTCCCACACGTAAAGTAATCTCCTCGTCGTAAACATTGATTAAAGCATGACCGGTCCTTAGGAATCCTCTCCCGATAATGAGAGGAACCCATGGATCGGCATCGAAATCAACAACCACAAAATCTGCAGGGAAATTGAATTTCCCAACATTGACCAAAATATCCTCAGCTATGCCAATTGGACGAGACGTAGATCGGTCGGCAAGCTCGAGGGTCATAAGCGTCGGTGTCAAGTTAGGGAGAGATAACTTTTTCCAAATCGATAATGGCATTAGGTTAATGCTAGCACCAAGATCGGCCAAGGCGAAGCACTGAACCATACCCGGAAAATTGCACGGTATAAGAAACTTGCCAGGGTCTTCAAGCTTTTCGGGTAGCTTTTTAAGAAGAACCGCTGAGCAATTCTCATTCATTTGAGTCCTTGACATTTCAAAAATCTTTTCTTTATTATTCAAAAGACCTTTAAGCATCGAAGCAAATTTTGGCATCAAAAGTATAGCATCCGTGAGACTTATATCAAAGTGTAACTCTTGAAAAATCTGATAAAACTTTTCCATTTGGTTTTTATCCTTCTCACGGTGCTTTTGTTCGTTTAAGCGTGATGGATATGGCAACTTTGTTTTAACCGGTTTTTCCTTATCATTTTCATTAACAACTTTTTCCTTTCCTTTAGATGTCGGGACCACCAGAGGTTGGATGTCTTCGGTCCTTCCATTATTAATAGGAATTTCCGTATCCGTTGTCACCTCGGGTTCACGGACGACTAACTTGGGAGGTAGAGAAGAAGAGGTAGTCGGAGCCGTTGGTCCATCATAAGTAACACCACTCCTCGTTATGATCGCTTTTGCATCGCCCCTCGGGTTAGCGATCGTGTTGCTTGGCAACGTTCCAGAGCCCGAGGGTCGATCATTTAAACGCTTGTTGAGATCATTGATCTGAGTTGCAAATAACTTCGTTGTTTCCTCTTGTTTAGCAATTAAAGCTTGTTTACTTTAAATCAATTGCTTAATCAACTCATCCGTGGGCGACGGATTTGGAATAACAGCTTGATTTTGATTAATGAAATTTTGCCCACGATTTTGAAAATTGCCATTATTCTGATTTCCATGATTAAAATTTCCATGATTATTATTCTGAAAATTCCCATTATTTTGAAAATTGTTCCCTTGAGACGGGCCTTGGTGGTAATTTCCCCGGTTTTGATTTTGTTGAAAATTCTAATTTTGACCTTGAAAACCATTATTTTCGCGGGTGTGATTCTGATTGTTATTGAATTGATGATTACGGTTTTGCACATTGTTATTCTGATTCACTTGATTTGGTTGATTAAACCCGGGTGGTCCAAGGTAATTGCCGGAATGGTAGCTGAGGAGATTACGGTCTCCTTGAGGTTGTGGGTAACCGTTGCCACCCATATTTGCAGCATACACGTTCTCTTGAGCAAAGCCACCGGAGGCTGGGCACTCAAGATATGAATGTGGACCACCACAAGTTTCACAAATGATATTAACCATATTAACTTGTGTGTTCTTAACTTGACTCGACATCATTTGGTACATTCTTAACATAGCTGTCAACAAATCATCAAGTTTCTTATTCATGACGGCTAACTCGGGATTAGAAGAAGAAGAGTTTAGAGTCGCAGTCGATCTTATTGGCTCATTCCTTTCGACTGAGGAATCCCAATAGTTGTAATGGGCCATCATATTCTCGATTAGCTCGTAACAATCCTCAGGACGACGTTTCATGAAAGTACCGCCAGCTGCAGCATTGATCATGTCCCGATGTCCTAAAGTCAAACCATTATAAAACGTATCAATTATTATAACAAGAAGCATGTTATGGTTTATACAACGATCAATGGCAAGCTTGTAACGTTCCCAAGCCTCGAATAAAGACTCGTCGGGAAGTTGTCGAAAATTGCTAATATCGTTTCTCAATTTCGTCACCATCGATGGTGGAAAATACTTCGCCAGGAACTTAGATACCATTTCATTGAAAGTATGAATCGAGTTCCTGGGAAGGCGATCAAACCAAGCGGTGGCATGATGCGTTAGAGAATAGCGGAAGAGAGAGAGAGAGAGACGGAGGGCGTCATCGGAGACCCCGTTTCGCTTCATATTTTGGGTGACGGTTAAAAATTTATCGAGATGCTTATTTGCATCGTCACCCGGTAATCCGTGAAATTGGCACGAATTTTGGACTTGTTGTATCATGTGGTGCTTAAGTCCAAAATTCGTAGCCTCAATATTTAGAGGGGCAATCGGGCCACCTCTACCATGCATCGTGGGTTGGCACAGCTCCTCCATCGTTCGGAGATCGGGAGCCGGCATGTGTTGGTTTTCATCACCACCCACCGGAGGGTGTTGATTATTCGGATCCATTTCCACAACGTTAGAGAAACGGACACGGTGTATGTGATGAATTACCCTTTCGGGATTTAACAAAGGTGATATAAGACTCTCAAAAGAAGAGCGGGTGTGCATACACCAAAAGCAAAATCAAAAAGAAAAAGAAAAAGAAAAGAAAAATCTTTTTGTTTTTATTTTTTTATCCCAAAAACTTTTTATTTCTTTTGTTTTTCTTTTTATTAAAACATTACGTTAATCGAAAACCGTTTCTTTCAAAATCACGCGCGACGGGACGGGAAAGAAGAGTGTTTCTCTCTTCAGCTAGCAATTTAATGTTTTAGCTTCCGTATTTCCCGCTTAATCGGTTGTAGTAATTGAAATAATCCGATAAACAATTAATTTCACGTTTTTGTTATATTGTGAGATTTTTTTGGTTTACAACGCCCTCCCTTCCACAGGAGTGTCGAGGCTGTAAATTTATTATTTTTTTGGTATTTTTGGAAACACTTTAGGAAAAGTGTTTTGAATTTTTCAATTTTTATAGAAATATATATACAAAGTAGAGGAAGGCTTAGCAAAACACGATTTTTCAAAACGATATTCAAAAACTCACTTCGACCTTCCCCGGCAGCGGCGCCAATAATTGATTGTGTGAAAATCAATCTTATTATAGTATAGTAGTATTATATCGAAATGATCCGCGTGAAATACGGATCACCCAAGTTGTATCCAAGTGAAGGCGAATGGAATCAAGAATATTGATTCGTGAATACCGTGAATTGAGAAGTGAAAAAGTGAAAATAGCAATCAAGTAATTCAAGTATTCACAAACAAATATGAATTATGCAAAGAGTACAAGCTAATAATGCACAAAAATCTAAAACGTAAAAACGGAAATGCGAACGCGTTTATTAAAAAGTAACTTTTATTTAAAAATGATCCTACAAACGTGAAAATATTTTCTAAAAATCTTAAACTATTAAAATGAATTTCCAGAAAAAGAAAAATATTTTTTTGACTTTTCTATTATTTTCTATGAATTTATTTTGATTTTTGTAATTTTAAATGAATTAAAAATGTAAGAAAATAGAAAAATAAAGTGGAAAAATGAAAATTAAATTTTTAAAATTCTAAAATATTATAAAAGAATTTCTAAAAATGTTTTTGTATTTTGCACAGATTTTTCTAATTTTTTATGGATTTTTGATATTTAAAAACTATTTAAAAATGATTAAAATAAAAAAGAAATTAAAAAAAAAAATACTAAAACTAGTTGGAAAAATATGGAAAAATTCCAGAAAATCAAAAATAATAAAAGTAATTTGAAATAAGATTTTGAGGCTTGAATGAACAGTAAAAGTGCTTATCACAAGTGCTTATTTTTAAGCACTTGTGATCCAAACTGATTGAAACTCTAAACACAGAAAATTGATGCTATAATATGCTCAGAAATGCCAATACTCAAAATTAAAAAGCTCAGATTCTGGTAGCGTGGGAATTACACCAGGCTTTACCTCTCGAGCGATCTCGAGAAGCTTACAACCCCACCAGGCAGTGTACCTGATCGTTATAGTATAGTATAGTGACAAGTACCGGGGGATTGATCGTTCAACTTAGGAATAGTGTCGCTAGGATTAGAAAGCCTAAGAACTAGGTCTAGAGGTGAGGGATGATTCTTTTTGTATTTTTTATATTTTATAAAAGCAAATAAAAATCTCGGTTTTTGGAAGAGTGGGCGGAATTAGTTGCTAGTCAACTAACCCAATTACTAAGATGCAATCAAAATAAAATAATAAAAATGAAAATAAACAAAATTAACTAGTGGTGTGAGCAATATATGGGAGAATTGTGTTTACTTAGATTTCACTACTCCTTAGATATCTTTTACAGGTTAATTACTTGTTACAGTTGCGTGGATGACGGATTGTATTTCTTAATACCATTCATGGGGTGGCGTACTTACTTCCCCAATCCTATAAGCTCCTACTTCACTCCTATGTCGAGCCGGCTAAGAAGCTCCTAACATGAGATCACTAGAATTCGCTCATGCATTAAATACAATCATAAAAACCTAGTACACATCGGTTCATGTTTCTTAAGACGTTCAAGCAAGTTACACAATGGAGATCTGCCAGTTTTCTTAAGCCTAACATTGAAATCATTCATCCATTACAACTATAAACAAGCAATCAACCTATAATCAACATCTAGGTTTCATTACATCTAAGCAAACACATGAAAGACCTAGCCTAGCATGTTAAAATCAAGACAAGCATAAGATATATTCAAACAACACATAGACATATTGAATGAACTGGAAGAAAACTTATCTCAATTGAACATGAAGGGTTTCAAGGGGTGAAAACCCTTGAAAATACTGTTACAAATGACCTAGGGTTTATTAGGTTCGGCCCTAGAATTCTCCACACAAGTTCCTCTTTTAATGAATGAAAAATAGAAAAGTATATATAGATTCTGTGAGGTGACGGCGTCAAGAGGAAAAATCTGACGCCGTCATCTCGCCGCCAATAAAGTTCTCAGACTGCCTAGATCCATGGGTGACGCCGTCATGTGTAATTCTGCTCCAGGCCGTCACCAAATTAACTCTTGACGCCCTACTTCTGACGCCGTCACATTTTCTCTGGGTCGTCATCTATTTTGCTCTTGACGTCGTCAAAAAATCCTTCTTGACGCTGTCAGGTACTCTTCCCAGCAAGAAAAATTAAGTCTTTGCCGTTTTCTTCACTTTTATGCTCCAAAAACGTCCAAAATGCTTCCTTTTCCAGAATTCACTCCCAAAGTACCTAAAATCACAAAAGGAACGATTTAGGGCAATATTTGATCAAATAAATTCCAATTCCGGCTTAAATGACCCCCTAAAAAGGGTTTATTTTTCGCCTCATCAAATTCACAGCTAATAAGCAATCAGTAAGCAACAAGCCAATTATAAGCTCACTCAATAAGCAGAATAGAGGCAGACAGATACAGAAACAAAATCACCATGCACAATACTTATTCAACTACCAATGAACTCAGAGATGCCAATAGATCACACAAACAAGCTCAAAATTGCACAAGCAGGCCTATATGAACAAGCAGACACTCTGTCTCAAATGTGCAAATAAGCAGGAGCAAACAAGCACTCAAATAAGCTCAAATGCAACAGCTAATGAGGGCAAAAGCTTAATAGAACAGCTGAGTTACTATATCAATTATTTATATAACCAAATTCCACTATTTATTACTCAAAACTCAACTAAGTTCAGCAGCTTGTGAACATAAAAAAAATGCAACAGTCAACTAAGTTTGACTTAAACTAATTTGACTAAATGCAAATTCAAATGATAAATTCTACTTATACTAATGATATTAAGACAAATTTCAGTTGAATTAAGCTCACTAAATCTATTTTACTACTAAATTCACTATTATACCAACTGAATTAGATAGCTACTAACTAATGAGCATTTGACTTTTAATAACCTAACCAATGACTATTAAGCTATTCTACTCTATTATTATTCAACTTAAAACAATTGTATGCAGTCAAACCACTAATCTATAATCAATTAACCACTGTAACTATTAGATCCAAACACTCCTCTATATGTGACAGTTAAACAATTAACAATGAAACAGCCAACAATTTTCTACACAATGACTCACTAACAATATCTAACCACAACTGAGTCCAATTACACAATCAATTACTGTGAAATCCAACAGAATAAGCAAAACTCAGATTTATGCAGAAAACATTTACTCAAATGAAGCTAATGAACACAGTACTTCACACTCAATCAAAAAGATACAATTACTATAAAAATCAGACTCAATCAATCAAAAGCTTAGGTATAACAACAATATTAGCAACAATAATCAATGGAATAGTAAACTTCAATTCTAAACTAAACTATCACAGTCTATACTACAAATGAGAGATCAAATTCCAAACTTACAAAGCAACAACCACCTCAGCAAGAACAGAGGTGGATCACTATGCTTGCCTATCTTTAAGATAGGCAGGTCCTTCCATCTCTGACCAATCTATGCAATATATACCATAGCAACACAGGAACAAGTCACCTTCAATTCTGATCTAGTATATTTGTGGAATGAATGATAACTAATATACAAAAGCTAAAAAGCTACTGTATACAACTAATTAAGCTAAAGCAGCTTATTCAAAGACTATTATCACTAATTTGAAACATTTTCTTATTTTTTTATTATTTTTCTGATTTTTATTGATTTTCTTTTTCTGTAAATGAAATTAGATTTAAATGAGAGTATAGAAAACAAGCTAGTTACAGCTAATGTTTAAGATAGATTAAGAGTATTAAAGAACAAAACAAGCTATTAAAAAGGAATTACAAGCTAAGAGATATAAGAGTAAACTGAAAATTTCATTAAAAACTTGGAGTAACAATACATTCACTAATCTAAATACAAGCTAAAGAAATTTTGACAGCATTTTCTTACACTAAAAACTACACCTCAAATAAGCTAAAATACTGCCCTATTTATAGATGAGGTGAAGGGGTTGGGGTCTCAATGCCATGCTGGCGATCCTGGTGCTCATTTGTGCTTCTTTACAGCTCCATACAACCCTTGGATCAAATTGTGCTTCTTTCATCAATTGCTAGCCCTTGGATGATAGATTGATGCGTAGCCTGACCAATCCAATTCTGACATCTATCCCTAATGAACGCATCATTCTCTATCCTTGTCAGAGAATTTAGAAGCGAATCCAATGAGGAGTATCGATGCATCTTGCCCAATAATCTTCTGCCAAGTGTCCACCCAGCTCATATACTCTCTCTGACATCTCCTGAACACGTGACCATGCTTCTAGAAGCTCTATTGATTATCTAATCATGGTTGATTAGAGTAGGTGTGATCAATTGACCCTGGTGTAATGAACTAGGGTTCATGGAGTGTTTGGGGATTCTGGGAATTGGGGGGAAATTAGGATTGTGTTTGGTATGTTATTAAAGCTTTGACCAAGCTTTTGACTCTTGACCCTGATATTGACTATTTGACCGTGGGTTTTTTTACTTGGGCTCAGGTTTTGGTATTTTGATGTGGGCTTTTGATTTTGAACTTGGATTAATCTTTTCAATGGACCAGGAAATGGATTTGTGTTTTCAAAATAAGATTTAAGTTTTGATAACCAAGGATCAATTATGTATTTTGCTGAAACTTCAAGGGCTGAAAATGCCATATTTGCAAAGTCACTTCCGAGGACTAATTCTGCCAATCTTGAATACATGAAGGACTAATGTTGACTTTTGAATCTCTGACTTTGACTTTTTGACCATCTCCCACTCTCGTGCCCGTTTTTCTGATTTTAGCTTGATTATTTGTCTTTTTGTGATAAATCCGTACCTGCATGTTCACAACATAAAAACACATATTTCTTTGGCATTTGTTAGCATATTTAGTCAATTTGGGTCGGTATTTGGCCATAAAATGGTATGTGAATTAACACATACCAGGTCCCCTTGTGGTTGGTAGGAATTACCTCTCGCATTATAGGAACCTTGAGCTGTGTACACATTTTCATGAGTGAAGCCACCGGAGGCTGGACACTCAGTGTACGGGTGAGGACCACCACAAGTTTCACAACTTGGGTTGACAAATTTGATGTGATGATTTTGACTAGACTGATGTATACGTAGGACTGCAGTGGACAAATCATCAAGTTTTTTAGCAAGGACAGCTATATCATTGTTTGCTGGAGTGACAGATTTACATGACGAGTCATTCCTCTCGGCTGAGGAATCCGAGAAATTGTGATGGGCAGTAATGTTTTCGATCAGATCATAACACTCTTCGGGAGTCCTTTTCATAAAGGTGCCCCCAGCAGCAGCATTATTGGTGTCACGATGACGAAGTGTCAAACCATTGTAGAAGGTATATATAATGGTGACAAGAAGCATATTGTGATTTGGAAATCGATCAATTGCAAGCTTATAGCGTTCCCATGCCTCAAATAAGGACTGGTCAGGACGCTGTCTAAAGTTGCTGATATCATTTCTCAGTTTAGTTACCATGGATGGTGGAAAGTATTTAGCTAAGAATTTGGTAACCATCTCATCAAAAGTGTGGATCGAATTCTTAGGAAGACGATCGGACCAGGCAGTAGCATGATGAGTGAGAGAATAGAGGAAAAGGTACAAACGAAGGCCGTCTTTGGTGACGCCATTTTGTTTCATGCTTTGGGTGACGGTCAAAAATTTGTGAAGATGTTTGTTAGCATCGTCACCCGATAATCCGTGAAACTGACACGAATTTTGGACTTGTTGGATCATGTGGTGCTTGAGGCCAAAGTCCGTAGCCTCAATAGTGAGTGGTGCAATTGGTCCGCCCCACCTTTGCATGGTAGGCTGACACAACTCCTCCATCGTTCGTAGATCGGGAGCTGTCTCATCCTTGGGAGGGTCAGGGGTTGTGGTGGCCCGTCGTCCATTTCTGTTTTTGGTTCTTCAATAACAGTACATAGCTCGGGTACGTTTTTTTGGCTTTTACGCTTTGTTTGTGAACGAGTGCGCATGCACTAAAAACAATTTTTCAAAACAAGATCGAGGCAAAACAACAGGGAACTTAAACTAATAATCACAAGTGAATGACTTCTTTGAAAAAGGTACACCACTCACAATGATACAATGGCAAGTTTTAATCTTTTGTTTGGGAACTTATTATGTTCACACCCCCAGTTGATAGGTGTTCTGCCTTGGTTTGCGGTGGTAAGATTTTATGTAATTATTATTAACAAAAAAATTGTTTTTGGCTTTTTGGGTGTGTGTGCAGAAAAAACTTTTGGAAATATTTTTGGTATCGATTCGTTAACCGAAATCGTTTTCTTTAAAAATTACTCGCAGGGTGGCGGGAGAGAAGAATGGATCTCTCTTCAGTTCGAAATTTAATGTCAGAACTTCCGTATTCCACCTTTGTAGGTTGTAATCTTAAAGAAACCGAAGTAATTTAACTTCACGATTGTTTTGTTGTTTTTGATTTTTTGGAGTTGTTAACACTTTTAGGAAAAGTGTTAATGAACTTTTTTGATATGATTGAGATTTTTACAAAAGTGGTGAAGTTTGTACAGGGAGGGTTTTGAAAACCACTAAACCTAAAACGTTTTTAAAACACGCAACAACATCCCCGGCAGCGGCGCCAAATTTTGATTGAGCCTAAACCGTCAGATAATATTGACCAAGGAAATTGGTCAACAAAGTCAAACAGTCTAAGGTCAATGCTCCGTGGATAGTATAGAGTTTCCCCGGGTCGTTATGTCCCAACGAGATTGAAGTGGTGTTTAGAAACGTTTATGGGAATGAGTGGTGCTGAGGACAGTAACCAATAAAGATTTGGAATTGATTATACTACTGATTACTTGGTATTTGAACAACTGAAACAGTATTAATAATTACAGAAACACAGATATAATTACACGTACACAAATTAGAAATCAGAATTGATTACATATAGAAGAAAATGTAAGTTTTAAACAATTTACAACTACAGGGGGTGAAAATGAAAATTTTACAAACTTAATTATTAAAAGAAAATTAAATTAAAAAGAAATATATTTTTTAATTATTTATTATTTAATATTAAATTATTTAAATAAAAACTATTTAATTATTTACTTTAAAACTATTTAACTTATGCTAAAAAGATTTATATTCCAAATTTAAGCTAGAAAATTGCAAATTAAGTTTTAAAATTCTAAAATGACTTAAAACAAATTTAGAAACTAAAAATATCTATTTTTATCTTTTTGTATATTTTTTATTAATTAAATACTAATTATATTAATTAAACTAATTAAACTAATTTAAATTACTAAAAATAGCAAAATGAATTAGAAAATTTTGAGAAAATTTATAAAACTAATTAACCATGTCAGGAATCCTAAAAAATTATAAAAGGTTTATAAAAATTGTTTTTAGACTATCTAATGTAACTAGATTAATTAAGAAAATTAGAAAATGAATAGTAGTAATTAGGAAACTATTTTCTAAAAATATTTTATGATTTACAAAACCAATGAAAGATATAAAAAGGTACTATTGTTAATTAAAAATTAATAAAACTATTTAATTACTAATATAACTTAATTATTAATTAAACTAATATTAATTATAATAAATACTAAATTAAAAGAGAAAAATCTAGAAAAATTACTGAAAATACTTTAATATGAAAGAAAATTAAGAAAAAACTAAAAATGATGAAGTGCTTAATAATAAGCTGAAAAGAAAAATTAAATAAATAAATCCTATTAAATAGAAATTACCACTAATTTTAAATTTGGTTTTTCTAGATTTTTCTTTTTGACAACTGATTATTAACTAAAAACAAACAACTTTTATGAAAACACTTTTGTTTTAGCTTATTAATAAGCTGTGTGCACCCCCAATGTAATTAACAGTTGGTATTTTTAGCTTATTAGGACTTGTGGTTGTTTGAAAAAGCTAAGTTAAGCTACCAAATGATCACAAAAGGTAAAACAGATATATACAAACTAGGAATGAGCAAAATGAATCAAAATAAGCGTAGGAATAAGCTGATGAAGCCAAATAAGCACTTAACAAAACACAAGGCCAAAACAGGCCTTATACAAGGACTTTTGGACCTCTGTGGGGTCCACAGAAGTGAAAGGAAGTCCAAATAGGAAGTTGACCTTCTAAGTTGACCTGGTCAACTTTAAAATAAGCCAATAAGCTAGGCTTATGGCTTATTATTGAAGTCTTGGTGAGTCTTGGTATATTGGCTCAAACACTGAGTGAGTCAGTGTACACAAAGAAATGGGCAAACTAAAAGCTGCTTGCAGCCCTACCAAATAAGCCAAGGATAAGCAAATAAGCTCAGAACCTTAGAGATGAGCTTATGGGGTTTCCCAAAAGCCAATAAGCTAAGGGTGGGGCCCACTAATGAACTAGCTATGGTCTTGTGAATGTTGGTGATCAATAATGAGTACTCAGCATACTCAGTGAAATAAGCAAACTTTGACGCACAAATAAGCTATGCTACAGAGAACTGAGATCCAATTTTCTATCAAAACTTAAAAGATAAGCTGAAGAGCTTTCTAAAAAGCTAAAATACAAGCTCTAACAATTTGATTTGCACCCTGGATGGGGATTGGAATTTTGACCAAAATACACAAAGTGCCCTGGTGCAAAAAGGGGTCTTGCCCTGCAGGCTTAAAAAAACTATTGCACAAGCTAGAATAAAAATCACAAAAATAAGCTGATGGTGGGTTTTGAAAGTTAAGCTGACAAACTATAACCTGTAAAAAGCCCAGGGTCCAAATCAAATCACAAAAATTAAAACAATTCTTCCCAATTTTGGTTTTCTGCAAACACTGTGAACTTTGACTTTTTGATTTTTACTTTCAGTTGACTAATGTGAACTTGAATCTTGATTTTATGACTGATATTGGTTTAATAAGCTATATTAAGGCTAAATTAAGCTACACCACTCACTTGTGAATAGAAATGGGGCATAAGCCAGTCTTTAACCAACACAGAGGGTTAATTAGGCCAATGTCTATGTAATTTTGACTTTTTAATGAACAACACTGGTTTTTTATGCTTCTGATGTTCTAATTATACCTAAGGAAACATGCATAAACCACAAACAACAACTAGGACACAGGGAACAATGGTGAAATCCACTGATCCAAACACACCTATTAGAAACAGATTGTAATGAAATATGATCAAAAAGATGCCAAAGCTCAATTTACTGATTAGTACTACCCTAATAAACTATGAGCAAGCAAAATAAACACAAATAAGTAACAAAGTACACTGTTACACTAAAAAGAGCTAGGATCAAAAGAAATAGGCTAACAAATGCCTTCCAAGCAATCTTCCAAGGACCAAGGACCACAGAATTGTTTCCTAATGAACTTCCGCAGGTTCTCTAACCCAGTGCCATCCAATATCTACCCTGCTCCAACTTAATCATCATCTTCATCTCCATTTTTTGATTTATCTTTTTTTTTTCTTTCTTATTTTTTGTGTTTTTGAATTTTTTAAACCTACACTGCTTTTAATGTTTCTAAAAGCCTTGATAGCTTTCTGGGAGCTTACGTGTACCTAATAAGTCCAGGATAGAAACTAGAAACTACTAATAAGCTGATTTAGAATTTCGAAATAAAATGAAACTTGCATACACAGAGAATGGGACTGAAACTTGAAATATATTATTGAAAAGGTTTAGATTACAACTGAAAACATGAAATACAAGGTTTAAAGACTAAATCATATACTAGGAAATTTAAAATTGCTTAAATGACATACATAAAACTATTTTGACTACTTTTTCTTCCTTGCTGCTTCTCATCTATTTATACTTGAAGAATAGGGTTTGGGGTACCCTTCTGATCATATCCCACTACCATTGGATCTCTGAGATGCCTCCTAAGTCGTACACGTGTTTTTGGCGGGAAAGAAAAGGGAGCAAATTGCTCTCTTTATATGGCAAGGGGTGGTGGCATTAAATGCTGAGGTAAGGGGTGGAGTGTAGTGGATTGGGCCGTTTTGATGGGATGATGATGGTGGGAGAGGTGGATGTGACAGGGGAGGCAAGTTGGGGAGACGAAGGTGGGAAGGGTGATGGTTTGACCTTGTTTGACCGAGGGTCAAACCTTTGACCCTGGTATTACTAATAAGGGGTGTTGGATTTAGGCTGGGCTTAGGGGTTAGGGTGTTGGGTTAGGCTTGGGGGGTTTGTTGTGTTTGGTTTTGGGTTTAATAATAACCAAGGGTCCGTTTGGTTTTACTAGTAGAAATCACAAGGACCAAAGTTGCAATAATCCAAAAGTTGAGGGACCTGGTTTGCCAATTTTCCTAAGTACTCACAAGAGTGTATTTTGCTAAGTTTAAATAGAATGAGGACCATAGTTCCATTTTTCCACTTTTGAACACCCATGGACTATTTCTGCCAAACTTTGAAACTTCAGGGACCAAACATGTAATTTCACCAAACTTTTCACCCAAGGACCATTCCTGCCAGAGATGAGTAGCACAAGGACAAAAATTGATTTTTTCAAAATTTTTTAAATCCCAGGGACCATTTTTGTTAATTTTGCAAAGTGCAGGGACTAAACTTGTAATTTCATGAAATTTCACACCAAAGGACTAAATATGTTTATTTGGGATTCAAAAGGACCTTTGGTGAATTTTCTTCCAAAATAAAAGCTCAGGGACTAGATTTGACAAGTTTTGAAAGTTGAGGGACTGAAACTGCCAATTATGCAAACTTTGTTCATTTTTCATTTGTTTTTAAACATTTTGCATCTGAAACATATAAAACACAATCCTGGGATATTTTCAGTATTATTATGCATATTTGAGTGTTTTTAGATGTTTTGGCAGTTCAAATGAGACAAAAATGATGAGTATTTACACACTCATCAGACATATTCCTCATCCCAATCATAGGCTTCAGCAACAAGTACCTTGTTCTTGCCTTGAGCAGGTTTGGTAGGTGCAGCCTGAGGTACTGAGGGAGTTGTCTCAAGGAGAGCAAGTTTAGCTTTTGCTTTTCTGTACTTAGCTTCAAAATCTTTTTGAATGTTTGTATTTTGAAAATGTTGAGTGGATTGAAGCATTTTTGGTTGAAACTTGCTAGTTCCTGAGGAAGAATTACTACCAGAAGGTTTATATGAAGGATCTGAGGTTGTTTTTGAAAAACAGTCTTTAGCAAAGTGACCCTTTTTGCCACAGTTGAAGCATTCAGTGGACTCATTTGCCTTAGCTTTTTGAAAATTTAACTTGTTTCTTTTAATAAAACGTTTTGAATTTGCTAAAAGAGCCCTTTCTTGAAATTCAACTTGAAGATCATTGAGGTACTCTTCACTGGTTCTCATATCAACCTCATCATCAGAATCATCTTGAAAATCCTACACAACACCATTAGAATAGAAGGCAGTGGATATGGGTGAGACAGTCAGGGTCTTTTTGTTTTCTTGAGCCTTTTCAGGGTATCGCCTTGCGATTAAGTTGTCTTCATAGACAAACTTCCCATATATTTGAGGCAGCTCAAGATTCTGAATGTGATTAGAATTCCTGAGACCCTGAGAGAAGTTTAACCACTTCTCAGGGAGACTGTTGACAAAGCCAACGTTGATTTCATGCTTAGACAGTACTACACCATCATTTGAGAGCTCATTGAGCAAGGTTTTGTATCGGGTATAGGTCTGAAAGAGACTTTCAGATTCTTTGGCCCTGAAAGCGTTATACTCAAGTTTCAGGTCCATGATCCTGTTTTCCTTGGTATCTGAGGGACCTTTAAAGCTATGAACCAAGTCAAGCCAGGTTTTTTTGGTTGTCGGACAGTTAATGACTGATTCCATTGTATCGTCAGGAAGACACGATATCATGATGCTTTTCAGGCGTTGGTCCTGATTGACCACCCTCCTCTCATCAGGAGTCCATTGTGCTTCAGGTTTGGGTAAACCTTGAGCAGTCGTTGGGACAAAGGGACCTTCATTGAGACACTTGATGTAGTATGGTTCCATACCAGTCAAGTAGCAAAGCATACGCTTTTTCCACTTACTAAATTTTCCAGCTTCTAGTCTAGGAGCGACAGCTGAATAGCTACCTCCCTTTTTACCAACTAGTTGGGGTACATCACTATCAGCCATGGTGGGATCTTTTGATTTTAAAAACTGAGCACTCTTTTTGTATGAAAGATTTTGAAAGTTTTACAAATCAAAGGCTTTGATACCACTTGTTGAACCCTTTTACTTGGTTAAGGTTAACTACAAAGTTAATCTAACCAAGTTCCATGGTATAGCAAAGTATTGATTAATTATGAAAAGTAAATAAACGTAAAAGATAAGACACAAAGTTTTTCAACGTTTAATTATTTATTAGAAATTAATCAAAAGAATTATGCCCAAGTGTTTGCGGAACAACACTTGGGATTGAAATGATAAGTATGGTGTACTCCTCACTAAACCCAAACTAAGTTTGAGTGACAACTAAGATCCTGCTGAGCTAACTCAGGGATTGTGTTGTTCTTTGGAGAGAGTAAAGATTTGGTTTGTGAATGTCTAAGCATTAAGTGCACAAACGTAATCTTTACCTCTCTCACTTATTCTCTATTTATACACAAGTAATTTCTAACATTTACCTAATCGACAAAGACTACAAGACAATATTACATCATCCTATATTGGACAAAATACATAGGTATTTTGTCCCTGTTACAGTTGGCTATAAGTAGTAAAGGAAAAGGATGCTTTCTGGTCTTCAGTGTTGACACAAGTCTTGGTATTATACTCATTCAGGGAAAGTTGACCTTTGCATGATAAGGACCATCCCTTATCCATTCAAACTTATCCCGCCTTTACTTCAGTCTTCTAATCTTCAGTCTTTGTTCACTCAGTGATCTTAGTTGGTGAGGAGTCATGGAACTCAGTGAGTTATTGTCATCCCTCACTGAGTCCATCATCTTCTTCTTTGGCTCAGGTATCATTCACTGAGAACCGCCTCACTGAATGGTGAACCATTCTTCATAGATTCGCCCTGAGCATCTTGAGGATGACTTACTGAACAACTATGCATTCAGTGACTTGTTTGGTGTTCTCGGTTATCAAACACTTAAGATATTTTATGTTCAAATCCTAGATTAAGGAGTTTGGGTTTTAACAGACCCAACACCTGCTTTTTGCAATAAGGTGTACATGATGTTTTAGCTTATGGTTATGAATTTTGAATTTTCTTTAAGCAGTTCCAGTTTAACTGTTAATATAAATTGATCATTTTTTTCATATGTCGATTTTGTATTCGAATTGAAAAGCTCATCCTATGCATGTTATGATACATGCTTTTAACATCACCAATTGCCTCTCTTATCAGATCTATGCTATCGATGTTGGTATGTTGTGTTTCAGATATTGCATAATTCATATATGTTTTGTTGTCCCTTTCAGTACTGCATTACCCCCCCCCCCAATTTCACACCACTGCCAATTTTTCTGTTAATACTTAAAAAGCGCCTCTAGATACTATCCTTAAGGGGGGGACCCCACTCATAATACACAATTTAGGGACTTCAAATTATCGTTACTACTGTGGATCTATTACACAAATCTTGCGATTGAGGTCTTATTCACCGTTATAGCGACGTTATTTTTTCAAATTGATAATATAGTTATTTGGTCATTAATCTTACAAAGTCCGAATCATTTATGCTATTGCATATAGTTAAAATGGTATTCCTTCTCTCTTATGATATTCACTTTAGTGCTAAGCTAACCATTGTTCTTAGCATATATGTATGCAGATCAAACAAAAACTTGACAAGGACTGCACGCTATGCAAGTTGTAATACTCAACTGGGAAGTCCTTTGATAAATTGCAAGCAATAAAATCAAGATTAATGAAGACATTACTCATGAAGGTTAGTTTAGTTGATTGTAACTTTGTAATATCGTAAAGCAAGCTTTCGCTCACTGTATTTAGTTTGTGTTATGAAATTTGTGTTCATAGGAAACTCGAATAGTCCACGCGTAAAGGGTAAGTTGCAAATTATTATTTGTCTATGTAATATTTTGTATTTTTTTAGTAGCGAACCTTCAAGCAAAGATTTCACTTACAATTAATACCATTTTTTCAAAACCCATATACAACGACAAAAAAAATCCGTCAGGCCACAACGTGGCCGACCGACGCTATGCTCGTTGTCAGAAAATCATGGCTCATGGTCTAGACAACCCTATGTATCTTTTAGCGGTTGTGACGGAGCTACATAGGAGACATGGTGGGCTATGGCAAAAAATAACCAATTTTTGATTGATTATTAAGCGTGAATGCAAAAAATAACGAGTATTTAGCTATTTACCTTGCATATATATGTTTTTTTATTGCAAATTTGTAAGATGTGTGGGTTTGCTATAGGTAACATTTATAAGATGTTTGGGCTCACGAGTTTAATATGAGTTGTTGACTTTTTGATGAACTTTTGCTATGTTAGAAAGCGTACCTCATTAGCCTTTAAAATGTTTAGATTTTTGTAAGTTATACGATGTAACACTTCATTCGGCCCACCCGAGTTCAAAAGTCTGGTTCCGTCACTGAATTAAAAAAAAAAAAAAAAAAAAAAAAAAAAAAAAAAAAAGCATCATGTAAAACAAGTACAATGAACAAAGCCCATCATACAAATTTATAAGCAAATTATTTTATCCAAAATTCCATAAAATTATGAAGACTAGAAAAGAGAAAATTACTGACATACCCCTGCATGGAGGGGTATGTCACAAAATGCCCCAAATCTCAGCCGTTTTCAAAAATGCCCCATCATTCCCCTTAAAAGCATACGCGACATACGGGGAGGACACATGTCAATATTCTAGCTCGGGCAAAAAAAAAATATATATATAGTGCATGTCGCGTACAACTGTACGCGTGACCCTTTATTCTATACGCGAAATGCAAAAAAAATATATATATTGATGTTGACATGTTTGGTTTTGTGCTGTTTTGTCTCCAACTCAAAAAAAAAAAAAAAAAAAAAAAAAAAAAAAAAAAAAAAACTTACAAAAAACACCCTTTAACTTTTTAATATTTACAATTTTTTTATATAACAAACTTTATTTGTCAAATATTTAGCAAATATATATCAAATTTGTTAATGAAAAAAATATCGTTACGAAGAGCTCTGAATTACGAACAAAACGAGCCCAATATTGATATGCTTTTGACATTTCTCAGTTTAGTTACCATGGATGGTGGAAAGTATTTAGCTAAGAATTTGGTAACCATCTCATCAAAAGTGTGGATCGAATTCTTAGGAAGACGATCGGACCAGGCAGTAGCATGATGAGTGAGAGAATAGAGGAAAAGGTACAAACGAAGGCCGTCTTTGGTGACGCCATTTTGTTTCATGCTTTGGGTGACGGTCAAAAATTTGTGAAGATGTTTGTTAGCATCGTCACCCGATAATCCGTGAAACTGACACGAATTTTGGACTTTGTGGATCATGTGGTGCTTGAGGCCAAAGTCCGTAGCCTCAATAGTGAGTGGTGCAATTGGTCCGCCCCACCTTTGCATGGTAGGCTGACACAACTCCTCCATCGTTCGTAGATCGGGAGCTGTCTCATCCTTGGGAGGGTCAGGGGTTGTGGTGGCCCGTCGTCCATTTCTGTTTTTGGTTCTTCAATAACAGTACATAGCTCGGGTACGTTTTTTTGGCTTTTACGCTTTGTTTGTGAACGAGTGCGCATGCACTAAAAACAATTTTTCAAAACAAGATCGAGGCAAAACAACAGGGAACTTAAACTAATAATCACAAGTGAATGACTTCTTTGAAAAAGGTACACCACTCACAATGATACAATGGCAAGTTTTAATCTTTTGTTTGGGAACTTATTATGTTCACACCCCCAGTTGATAGGTGTTCTGCCTTGGTTTGCGGTGGTAAGATTTTATGTAATTATTATTAACAAAAAAATTGTTTTTGGCTTTTTGGGTGTGTGTGCAGAAAAAACTTTTGGAAATATTTTTGGTATCGATTCGTTAACCGAAATCGTTTTCTTTAAAAATTACTCGCAGGGTGGCGGGAGAGAAGAATGGATCTCTCTTCAGTTCGAAATTTAATGTCAGAACTTCCGTATTCCACCTTTGTAGGTTGTAATCTTAAAGAAACCGAAGTAATTTAACTTCACGATTGTTTTGTTGTTTTTGATTTTTTGGAGTTGTTAACACTTTTAGGAAAAGTGTTAATGAACTTTTTTGATATGATTGAGATTTTTACAAAAGTGGTGAAGTTTGTACAGGGAGGGTTTTGAAAACCACTAAACCTAAAACGTTTTTAAAACACGCAACAACATCCCCGGCAGCGGCGCCAAATTTTGATTGAGCCTAAACCGTCAGATAATATTGACCAAGGAAATTGGTCAACAAAGTCAAACAGTCTAAGGTCAATGCTCCGTGGATAGTATAGAGTTTCCCCGGGTCGTTATGTCCCAACGAGATTGAAGTGGTGTTTAGAAACGTTTATGGGAATGAGTGGTGCTGAGGACAGTAACCAATAAAGATTTGGAATTGATTATACTACTGATTACTTGGTATTTGAACAACCGAAACAGTATTAATAATTACAGAAACACAGATATAATTACACGTACACAAATTAGAAATCAGAATTGATTACATATAGAAGAAAATGTAAGTTTTAAACAATTTACAACTACAGGGGGTGAAAATGAAAATTTTACAAACTTAATTATTAAAAGAAAATTAAATTAAAAAGAAATATATTTTTTAATTATTTATTATTTAATATTAAATTATTTAAATAAAAACTATTTAATTATTTACTTTAAAACTATTTAACTTATGCTAAAAAGATTTATATTCCAAATTTAAGCTAGAAAATTGCAAATTAAGTTTTAAAATTCTAAAATGACTTAAAACAAATTTAGAAACTAAAAATATCTATTTTTATCTTTTTGTATATTTTTTATTAATTAAATACTAATTATATTAATTAAACTAATTAAACTAATTTAAATTACTAAAAATAGCAAAATGAATTAGAAAATTTTGAGAAAATTTATAAAACTAATTAACCATGTCAGGAATCCTAAAAAATTATAAAAGGTTTATAAAAATTGTTTTTAGACTATCTAATGTAACTAGATTAATTAAGAAAATTAGAAAATGAATAGTAGTAATTAGGAAACTATTTTCTAAAAATATTTTATGATTTACAAAACCAATGAAAGATATAAAAAGGTACTATTGTTAATTAAAAATTAATAAAACTATTTAATTACTAATATAACTTAATTATTAATTAAACTAATATTAATTATAATAAATACTAAATTAAAAGAGAAAAATCTAGAAAAATTACTGAAAATACTTTAATATGAAAGAAAATTAAGAAAAAACTAAAAATGATGAAGTGCTTAATAATAAGCTGAAAAGAAAAATTAAATAAATAAATCCTATTAAATAGAAATTACCACTAATTTTAAATTTCGTTTTTCTAGATTTTTCTTTTTGACAACTGATTATTAACTAAAAACAAACAACTTTTATGAAAACACTTTTGTTTTAGCTTATTAATAAGCTGTGTGCACCCCCAATGTAATTAACAGTTGGTATTTTTAGCTTATTAGGACTTGTGGTTGTTTGAAAAAGCTAAGTTAAGCTACCAAATGATCACAAAAGGTAAAACAGATATATACAAACTAGGAATGAGCAAAATGAATCAAAATAAGCATAGGAATAAGCTGATGAAGCCAAATAAGCACTTAACAAAACACAAGGCCAAAACAGGCCTTATACAAGGACTTTTGGACCTCTGTGGGGTCCACAGAAGTGAAAGGAAGTCCAAATAGGAAGTTGACCTTCTAAGTTGACCTGGTCAACTTTAAAATAAGCCAATAAGCTAGGCTTATGGCTTATTATTGAAGTCTTGGTGAGTCTTGGTATATTGGCTCAAACACTGAGTGAGTCAGTGTACATAAAGAAATGGGCAAACTAAAAGCTGCTTGCAGCCCTACCAAATAAGCCAAGGATAAGCAAATAAGCTCAGAACCTTAGAGATGAGCTTATGGGGTTTCCCAAAAGCCAATAAGCTAAGGGTGGGACCCACTAATGAACTAGCTATGGTCTTGTGAATGTTGGTGATCAATAATGAGTACTCAGCATACTCAGTGAAATAAGCAAACTTTGACGCACAAATAAGCTATGCTACAGAGAACTGAGATCTAATTTTCTATCAAAACTTAAAAGATAAGCTGAAGAGCTTTCTAAAAAGCTAAAATACAAGCTCTAACAATTTGATTTGCACCCTGGATGGGGATTGGAATTTTGACCAAAATACACAAAGTGCCCTGGTGCAAAAAGGGGTCTTGCCCTGCAGGCTTAAAAAAACTATTGCACAAGCTAGAATAAAAATCACAAAAATAAGCTGATGGTGGGTTTTGAAAGTTAAGCTGACAAACTATAACCTGTAAAAAGCCCAGGGTCCAAATCAAATCACAAAAATTAAAACAATTCTTCCCAATTTTGGTTTTCTGCAAACACTGTGAACTTTGACTTTTTGATTTTTACTTTCAGTTGACTAATGTGAACTTGAATCTTGATTTTATGACTGATATTGGTTTAATAAGCTATATTAAGGCTAAATTAAGCTACACCACTCACTTGTGAATAGAAATGGGGCATAAGCCAGTCTTTAACCAACACAGAGGGTTAATTAGGCCAATGTCTATGTAATTTTGACTTTTTAATGAACAACACTGGTTTTTTATGCTTCTGATGTTCTAATTATACCTAAGGAAACATGCATAAACCACAAACAACAACTAGGACACAGGGAACAATGGTGAAATCCACTGATCCAAACACACCTATTAGAAACAGATTGTAATGAAATATGATCAAAAAGATGCCAAAGCTCAATTTACTGATTAGTACTACCCTAATAAACTATGAGCAAGCAAAATAAACACAAATAAGTAACAAAGTACACTGTTACACTAAAAAGAGCTAGGATCAAAAGAAATAGGCTTACAAATGCCTTCCAAGCAATCTTCCAAGGACCAAGGACCACATAATTGTTTCCTAATGAACTTCCGCAGGTTCTCTAACCCAGTGCCATCCAATATCTACCCTGCTCCAGCTTAATCATCATCTTCATCTCCATTTTTTGATTTTTCTTATTTTTTTCTTATTTTTTGTGTTTTTGAATTTTTTAAACCTACACTGCTTTTAATGTTTCTAAAAGCCTTGATAGCTTTCTGGGAGCTTACGTGTACCTAATAAGTCCAGGATAGAAACTAGAAACTACTAATAAGCTGATTTAGAATTTCGAAATAAAATGAAACTTGCATACACAGAGAATGGGACTGAAACTTGAAATATATTATTGAAAAGGTTTAGATTACAACTGAAAACATGAAATACAAGGTTTAAAGACTAAATCATATACTAGGAAATTTAAAATTGCTTAAATGACATACATAAAACTATTTTGACTACTTTTTCTTCCTTGCTGCTTCTCATCTATTTATACTTGAAGAATAGGGTTTGGGGTACCCTTCTGATCATATCCCACTACCATTGGATCTCTGAGATGCCTCCTAAGTCGTACACGTGTTTTTGGCGGGAAAGAAAAGGGAGCAAATTGCTCTCTTTATATGGCAAGGGGTGGTGGCATTAAATGCTGAGGTAAGGGGTGGAGTGTAGTGGATTGGGCGGTTTTGATGGGATGATGATGGTGGGAGAGGTGGATGTGACAGGGGAGGCAAGTTGGGGAGACGAAGGTGGGAAGGGTGATGGTTTGACCTTGTTTGACCGAGGGTCAAACCTTTGACCCTGGTATTACTAATAAGGGGTGTTGGATTTAGGCTGGGCTTAGGGGTTAGGGTGTTGGGTTAGGCTTGGGGGGTTTGTTGTGTTTGGTTTTGGGTTTAATAATAACCAAGGGTCCGTTTGGTTTTACTAGTAGAAATCACAAGGACCAAAGTTGCAATAATCCAAAAGTTGAGGGACCTGGTTTGCCAATTTTCCTAAGTACTCACAAGAGTGTATTTTGCTAAGTTTAAATAGAATGAGGACCATAGTTCCATTTTTCCACTTTTGAACACCCATGGACTATTTCTGCCAAACTTTGAAACTTCATGGACCAAACATGTAATTTCACCAAACTTTTCACCCAAGGACCATTCCTGCCAGAGATGAGTAGCACAAGGACAAAAATTGATTTTTTCAAAAATTTTTAAATCCCAGGGACCATTTTTGTTAATTTTGCAAAGTGCAGGGACTAAACTTGTAATTTCATGAAATTTCACACCAAAGGACTAAATATGTTTATTTGGGATTCAAAAGGACCTTTGGTGAATTTTCTTCCAAAATAAAAGCTCAGGGACTAGATTTGACAAGTTTTGAAAGTTGAGGGACTGAAACTGCCAATTATGCAAACTTTGTTCATTTTTCATTTGTTTTTAAACATTTTGCATCTGAAACATATAAAACACAATCCTGGGATATTTTCAGTATTATTATGCATATTTGAGTGTTTTTAGATGTTTTGGCAGTTCAAATGAGACAAAAATGATGAGTATTTACACACTCATCAGACATATTCCTCATCCCAATCATAGGCTTCAGCAACAAGTACCTTGTTCTTGCCTTGAGCAGGTTTGGTAGGTGCAGCCTGAGGTACTGAGGGAGTTGTCTCAAGGAGAGCAAGTTTAGCTTTTGCTTTTCTGTACTTAGCTTCAAAATCTTTTTGAATGTTTGTATTTTGAAAATGTTGAGTGGATTGAAGCATTTTTGGTTGAAACTTGCTAGTTCCTGAGGAAGAATTACTACCAGAAGGTTTATATGAAGGATCTGAGGTTGTTTTTGAAAAACAGTCTTTAGCAAAGTGACCCTTTTTGCCACAGTTGAAGCATTCAGTGGACTCATTTGCCTTAGCTTTTTGAAAATTTAACTTGTTTCTTTTAATAAAACGTTTTGAATTTGCTAAAAGAGCCCTTTCTTGAAATTCAACTTGAAGATCATTGAGGTACTCTTCACTGGTTCTCATATCAACCTCATCATCAGAATCATCTTGAAAATCCTACACAACACCATTAGAATAGAAGGCAGTGGATATGGGTGAGACAGTCAGGGTCTTTTTGTTTTCTTGAGCCTTTTCAGGGTATCGCCTTGCGATTAAGTTGTCTTCATAGACAAACTTCCCATATATTTGAGGCAGCTCAAGATTCTGAATGTGATTAGAATTCCTGAGACCCTGAGAGAAGTTTAACCACTTCTCAGGGAGACTGTTGACAAAGCCAACGTTGATTTCATGCTTAGACAGTACTACACCATCATTTGAGAGCTCATTGAGCAAGGTTTTGTATCGGGTATAGGTCTGAAAGAGACTTTCAGATTCTTTGGCCCTGAAAGCGTTATACTCAAGTTTCAGGTCCATGATCCTGTTTTCCTTGGTATCTGAGGGACCTTTAAAGCTATGAACCAAGTCAAGCCAGGTTTTTTTGGTTGTCGGACAGTTAATGACTGATTCCATTGTATCATCAGGGAGACACGATATCATGATGCTTTTCAGGCGTTGGTCCTGATTGACCACCCTCCTCTCATCAGGAGTCCATTGTGCTTCAGGTTTGGGTAAACCTTGAGCAGTCGTTGGGACAAAGGGACCTTCATTGAGACACTTGATGTAGTATGGTTCCATACCAGTCAAGTAGCAAAGCATACGCTTTTTCCACTTACTAAATTTTCCAGCTTCTAGTCTAGGAGCGACAGCTGAATAGCTACCTCCCTTTTACCAACTAGTTGGGGTACATCACTATCAGCCATGGTGGGATCTTTTGATTTTAAAAACTGAGCACTCTTTTTGTATGAAAGATTTTGAAAGTTTTACAAATCAAAGGCTTTGATACCACTTGTTGAACCCTTTTACTTGGTTAAGGTTAACTACAAAGTTAATCTAACCAAGTTCCATGGTATAGCAAAGTATTGATTAATTATGAAAAGTAAATAAACGTAAAAGATAAGACACAAAGTTTTTCAACGTTTAATTATTTATTAGAAATTAATCAAAAGAATTATGCCCAAGTGTTTGCGGAACAACACTTGGGATTGAAATGATAAGTATGGTGTACTCCTCACTAAACCCAAACTAAGTTTGAGTGACAACTAAGATCCTGCTGAGCTAACTCAGGGATTGTGTTGTTCTTTGGAGAGAGTAAAGATTTGGTTTGTGAATGTCTAAGCATTAAGTGCACAAACGTAATCTTTACCTCTCTCACTTATTCTCTATTTATACACAAGTAATTTCTAACATTTACCTAATCGACAAAGACTACAAGACAATATTACATCATCCTATATTGGACAAAATACATAGGTATTTTGTCCCTGTTACAGTTGGCTATAAGTAGTAAAGGAAAAGGATGCTTTCTGGTCTTCAGTGTTGACACAAGTCTTGGTATTATACTCATTCAGGGAAAGTTGACCTTTGCATGATAAGGACCATCCCTTATCCATTCAAACTTATCCCGCCTTTACTTCAGTCTTCTAATCTTCAGTCTTTGTTCACTCAGTGATCTTAGTTGGTGAGGAGTCATGGAACTCAGTGAGTTATTGTCATCCCTCACTGAGTCCATCATCTTCTTCTTTGGCTCAGGTATCATTCACTGAGAACCGCCTCACTGAATGGTGAACCATTCTTCATAGATTCGCCCTGAGCATCTTGAGGATGACTTACTGAACAACTATGCATTCAGTGACTTGTTTGGTGTTCTCGGTTATCAAACACTTAAGATATTTTATGTTCAAATCCTAGATTAAGGAGTTTGGGTTTTAACAGACCCAACACCTGCTTTTTGCAATAAGGTGTACATGATGTTTTAGCTTATGGTTATGAATTTTGAATTTTCTTTAAGCAGTTCCAGTTTAACTGTTAATATAAATTGATCATTTTTTTCATATGTCGATTTTGTATTCGAATTGAAAAGCTCATCCTATGCATGTTATGATACATGCTTTTAACATCACCAATTGCCTCTCTTATCAGATCTATGCTATCGATGTTGGTATGTTGTGTTTCAGATATTGCATAATTCATATATGTTTTGTTGTCCCTTTCAGTACTGCATTACCCCCCCCCCCCCCCCCCCAATTTCACACCACTGCCAATTTTTCTGTTAATACTTAAAAAGCGCCTCTAGATACTATCCTTAAGGGGGGGACCCCACTCATAATACACAATTTAGGGACTTCAAATTATCGTTACTACTGTGGATCTATTACACAAATCTTGCGATTGAGGTCTTATTCACCGTTATAGCGACGTTATTTTTTCAAATTGATAATATAGTTATTTGGTCATTAATCTTACAAAGTCCGAATCATTTATGCTATTGCATATAGTTAAAATGGTATTCCTTCTCTCTTATGATATTCACTTTAGTGCTAAGCTAACCATTGTTCTTAGCATATATGTATGCAGATCAAACAAAAACTTGACAAGGACTGCACGCTATGCAAGTTGTAATACTCAACTGGGAAGTCCTTTGATAAATTGCAAGCAATAAAATCAAGATTAATGAAGACATTACTCATGAAGGTTAGTTTAGTTGATTGTAACTTTGTAATATCGTAAAGCAAGCTTTCGCTCACTGTATTTAGTTTGTGTTATGAAATTTGTGTTCATAGGAAACTCGAATAGTCCACGCGTAAAGGGTAAGTTGCAAATTATTATTTGTCTATGTAATATTTTGTATTTTTTTAGTAGCGAACCTTCAAGCAGAGATTTCACTTACAATTAATACCATTTTTTCAAAACCCATATACAACGACAAAAAAAATCCGTCAGGCCACAACGTGGCCGACCGATGCTATGCTCGTTGTCAGAAAATCATGGCTCATGGTCTAGACAACCCTATGTATCTTTTAGCGGTTGTGACGGAGCTACATAGGAGACATGGTGGGCTATGGCAAAAAATAACCAATTTTTGATTGATTATTAAGCGTGAATGCAAAAAATAACGAGTATTTAGCTATTTACCTTGCATATATATGTTTTTTTATTGCAAATTTGTAAGATGTGTGGGTTTGCTATAGGTAACATTTATAAGATGTTTGGGCTCACGAGTTTAATATGAGTTGTTGACTTTTTGATGAACTTTTGCTATGTTAGAAAGCGTACCTCATTAGCCTTTAAAATGTTTAGATTTTTGTAAGTTATACGATGTAACACTTCATTCGGCCCACCCGAGTTCAAAAGTCTGGTTCCGTCACTGAATTAAAAAAAAAAAAAAAAAAAAAAAAAAAAAAAAAAAAAGCATCATGTAAAACAAGTACAATGAACAAAGCCCATCATACAAATTTATAAGCAAATTATTTTATCCAAAATTCCATAAAATTATGAAGACTAGAAAAGAGAAAATTACTGACATACCCCTGCATGGAGGGGTATGTCACAAAATGCCCCAAATCTCAGCCGTTTTCAAAAATGCCCCATCATTCCCCTTAAAAGCATACGCGACATACGGGGAGGACACATGTCAATATTCTAGCTCGGGCAAAAAAAAATATATATATATATATAGTGCATGTCGCGTACAACTGTACGCGTGACCCTTTATTCCATACGCGAAATGCAAAAAAAAAAATATATATATATTGATGTTGACATGTTTGGTTTTGTGCTGTTTTGTCTCCAACTCAAAAAAAAAAAAAAAAAAAAAAAAAAAAAAAAAAAAAAAGAAAAAAAAAAAAAAAAAACTTACAAAAAACACCCTTTAACTTTTTAATATTTACAATTTTTTTATATAACAAACTTTATTTGTCAAATATTTAGCAAATATATATCAAATTTGTTAATGAAAAAAATATCGTTACGAAGAGCTCTGAATTACGAACAAAACGAGCCCAATATTGATATGCTTTTGACATTTCTCAGTTTAGTTACCATGGATGGTGGAAAGTATTTAGCTAAGAATTTGGTAACCATCTCATCAAAAGTGTGGATCGAATTCTTAGGAAGACGATCGGACCAGGCAGTAGCATGATGAGTGAGAGAATAGAGGAAAAGGTACAAACGAAGGCCGTCTTTGGTGACGCCATTTTGTTTCATGCTTTGGGTGACGGTCAAAAATTTGTGAAGATGTTTGTTAGCATCGTCACCCGATAATCCGTGAAACTGACACGAATTTTGGACTTGTTGGATCATGTGGTGCTTGAGGCCAAAGTCCGTAGCCTCAATAGTGAGTGGTGCAATTGGTCCGCCCCACCTTTGCATGGTAGGCTGACACAACTCCTCCATCGTTCGTAGATCGGGAGCTGTCTCATCCTTGGGAGGGTCAGGGGTTGTGGTGGCCCGTCGTCCATTTCTGTTTTTGGTTCTTCAATAACAGTACATAGCTCGGGTACGTTTTTTTGGCTTTTACGCTTTGTTTGTGAACGAGTGCGCATGCACTAAAAACAATTTTTCAAAACAAGATCGAGGCAAAACAACAGGGAACTTAAACTAATAATCACAAGTGAATGACTTCTTTGAAAAAGGTACACCACTCACAATGATACAATGGCAAGTTTTAATCTTTTGTTTGGGAACTTATTATGTTCACACCCCCAGTTGATAGGTGTTCTGCCTTGGTTTGCGGTGGTAAGATTTTATGTAATTATTATTAACAAAAAAATTGTTTTTGGCTTTTTGGGTGTGTGTGCAGAAAAAACTTTTGGAAATATTTTTGGTATCGATTCGTTAACCGAAATCGTTTTCTTTAAAAATTACTCGCAGGGTGGCGAGAGAGAAGAATGGATCTCTCTTCAGTTCGAAATTTAATGTCAGAACTTCCGTATTCCACCTTTGTAGGTTGTAATCTTAAAGAAACCGAAGTAATTTAACTTCACGATTGTTTTGTTGTTTTTGATTTTTTGGAGTTGTTAACACTTTTAGGAAAAGTGTTAATGAACTTTTTTGATATGATTGAGATTTTTACAAAAGTGGTGAAGTTTGTACAGGGAGGGTTTTGAAAACCACTAAACCTAAAACGTTTTTAAAACACGCAACAACATCCCCGGCAGCGGCGCCAAATTTTGATTGAGCCTAAACCGTCAGATAATATTGACCAAGGAAATTGGTCAACAAAGTCAAACAGTCTAAGGTCAATGCTCCGTGGATAGTATAGAGTTTCCCCGGGTCGTTATGTCCCAACGAGATTGAAGTGGTGTTTAGAAACGTTTATGGGAATGAGTGGTGCTGAGGACAGTAACCAATAAAGATTTGGAATTGATTATACTACTGATTACTTGGTATTTGAACAACCGAAACAGTATTAATAATTACAGAAACACAGATATAATTACACGTACACAAATTAGAAATCAGAATTGATTACATATAGAAGAAAATGTAAGTTTTAAACAATTTACAACTACAGGGGGTGAAAATGAAAATTTTACAAACTTAATTATTAAAAGAAAATTAAATTAAAAAGAAATATATTTTTTAATTATTTATTATTTAATATTAAATTATTTAAATAAAAACTATTTAATTATTTACTTTAAAACTATTTAACTTATGCTAAAAAGATTTATATTCCAAATTTAAGCTAGAAAATTGCAAATTAAGTTTTAAAATTCTAAAATGACTTAAAACAAATTTAGAAACTAAAAATATCTATTTTTATCTTTTTGTATATTTTTTATTAATTAAATACTAATTATATTAATTAAACTAATTAAACTAATTTAAATTACTAAAAATAGCAAAATGAATTAGAAAATTTTGAGAAAATTTATAAAACTAATTAACCATGTCAGGAATCCTAAAAAATTATAAAAGGTTTATAAAAATTGTTTTTAGACTATCTAATGTAACTAGATTAATTAAGAAAATTAGAAAATGAATAGTAGTAATTAGGAAACTATTTTCTAAAAATATTTTATGATTTACAAAACCAATGAAAGATATAAAAAGGTACTATTGTTAATTAAAAATTAATAAAACTATTTAATTACTAATATAACTTAATTATTAATTAAACTAATATTAATTATAATAAATACTAAATTAAAAGAGAAAAATCTAGAAAAATTACTGAAAATACTTTAATATGAAAGAAAATTAAGAAAAAACTAAAAATGATGAAGTGCTTAATAATAAGCTGAAAAGAAAAATTAAATAAATAAATCCTATTAAATAGAAATTACCACTAATTTTAAATTTCGTTTTTCTAGATTTTTCTTTTTGACAACTGATTATTAACTAAAAACAAACAACTTTTATGAAAACACTTTTGTTTTAGCTTATTAATAAGCTGTGTGCACCCCCAATGTAATTAACAGTTGGTATTTTTAGCTTATTAGGACTTGTGGTTATTTGAAAAAGCTAAGTTAAGCTACCAAATGATCACAAAAGGTAAAACAGATATATACAAACTAGGAATGAGCAAAATGAATCAAAATAAGCATAGGAATAAGCTGATGAAGCCAAATAAGCACTTAACAAAACACAAGGCCAAAACAGGCCTTATACAAGGACTTTTGGACCTCTGTGGGGTCCACAGAAGTGAAAGGAAGTCCAAATAGGAAGTTGACCTTCTAAGTTGACCTGGTCAACTTTAAAATAAGCCAATAAGCTAGGCTTATGGCTTATTATTGAAGTCTTGGTGAGTCTTGGTATATTGGCTCAAACACTGAGTGAGTCAGTGTACATAAAGAAATGGGCAAACTAAAAGCTGCTTGCAGCCCTACCAAATAAGCCAAGGATAAGCAAATAAGCTCAGAACCTTAGAGATGAGCTTATGGGGTTTCCCAAAAGCCAATAAGCTAAGGGTGGGACCCACTAATGAACTAGCTATGGTCTTGTGAATGTTGGTGATCAATAATGAGTACTCAGCATACTCAGTGAAATAAGCAAACTTTGACGCACAAATAAGCTATGCTACAGAGAACTGAGATCTAATTTTCTATCAAAACTTAAAAGATAAGCTGAAGAGCTTTCTAAAAAGCTAAAATACAAGCTCTAACAATTTGATTTGCACCCTGGATGGGGATTGGAATTTTGACCAAAATACACAAAGTGCCCTGGTGCAAAAAGGGGTCTTGCCCTGCAGGCTTAAAAAAACTATTGCACAAGCTAGAATAAAAATCACAAAAATAAGCTGATGGTGGGTTTTGAAAGTTAAGCTGACAAACTATAACCTGTAAAAAGCCCAGGGTCCAAATCAAATCACAAAAATTAAAACAATTCTTCCCAATTTTGGTTTTCTGCAAACACTGTGAACTTTGACTTTTTGATTTTTACTTTCAGTTGACTAATGTGAACTTGAATCTTGATTTTATGACTGATATTGGTTTAATAAGCTATATTAAGGCTAAATTAAGCTACACCACTCACTTGTGAATAGAAATGGGGCATAAGCCAGTCTTTAACCAACACAGAGGGTTAATTAGGCCAATGTCTATGTAATTTTGACTTTTTAATGAACAACACTGGTTTTTTATGCTTCTGATGTTCTAATTATACCTAAGGAAACATGCATAAACCACAAACAACAACTAGGACACAGGGAACAATGGTGAAATCCACTGATCCAAACACACCTATTAGAAACAGATTGTAATGAAATATGATCAAAAAGATGCCAAAGCTCAATTTACTGATTAGTACTACCCTAATAAACTATGAGCAAGCAAAATAAACACAAATAAGTAACAAAGTACACTGTTACACTAAAAAGAGCTAGGATCAAAAGAAATAGGCTTACAAATGCCTTCCAAGCAATCTTCCAAGGACCAAGGACCACAGAATTGTTTCCTAATGAACTTCCGCAGGTTCTCTAACCCAGTGCCATCCAATATCTACCGTGCTCCAGCTTAATCATCATCTTCATCTCCATTTTTTGATTTTTCTTTTTTTTTTTTCTTATTTTTTGTGTTTTTGAATTTTTTAAACCTATACTGCTTTTAATGTTTCTAAAAGCCTTGATAGCTTTCTGGGAGCTTACGTGTACCTAATAAGTCCAGGATAGAAACTAGAAACTACTAATAAGCTGATTTAGAATTTCGAAATAAAATGAAACTTGCATACACAGAGAATGGGACTGAAACTTGAAATATATTATTGAAAAGGTTTAGATTACAACTGAAAACATGAAATACAAGGTTTAAAGACTAAATCATATACTAGGAAATTTAATATTGCCTAAATGACATACATAAAACTATTTTGACTACTTTTTCTTCCTTGCTGCTTCTCATCTATTTATACTTGAAGAATAGGGTTTGGGGTATCCTTCTGATCATATCCCACTACCATTGGATCTCTGAGATGCCTCCTAAGTCGTACACGTGTTTTTGGCGGGAAAGAAAAGGGAGCAAATTGCTCTCTTTATATGGCAAGGGGTGGTGGCATTAAATGCTGAGGTAAGGGGTGGAGTGTAGTGGATTGGGCGGTTTTGATGGGATGATGATGGTGGGAGAGGTGGATGTGACAGGGGAGGCAAGTTGGGGAGACGAAGGTGGGAAGGGTGATGGTTTGACCTTGTTTGACCGAGGGTCAAACCTTTGACCCTGGTATTACTAATAAGGGGTGTTGGATTTAGGCTGGGCTTAGGGGTTAGGGTGTTGGGTTAGGCTTGGGGGGTTTGTTGTGTTTGGTTTTGGGTTTAATAATAACCAAGGGTCCGTTTGGTTTTACTAGTAGAAATCACAAGGACCAAAGTTGCAATAATCTGAAAGTTGAGGGACCTGGTTTGCCAATTTTCCTAAGTACTCACAAGAGTGTATTTTGCTAAGTTTAAATAGAATGAGGACCATAGTTCCATTTTTCCACTTTTGAACACCCATGGACTATTTCTGCCAAACTTTGAAACTTCAGGGACCAAACATGTAATTTCACCAAACTTTTCACCCAAGGACCATTCCTGCCAGAGATGAGTAGCACAAGGACAAAAATTGATTTTTTCAAAATTTTTTAAATCCCAGGGACCATTTTTGTTAATTTTGCAAAGTGCAGGGACTAAACTTGTAATTTCATGAAATTTCACACCAAAGGACTAAATATGTTTATTTGGGATTCAAAAGGACCTTTGGTGAATTTTCTTCCAAAATAAAAGCTCAGGGACTAGATTTGACAAGTTTTGAAAGTTGAGGGACTGAAACTGCCAATTATGCAAACTTTGTTCATTTTTCATTTGTTTTTAAACATTTTGCATCTGAAACATATAAAACACAATCCTGGGATATTTTCAGTATTATTATGCATATTTGAGTGTTTTTAGATGTTTTGGCAGTTCAAATGAGACAAAAATGATGAGTATTTACACACTCATCAGACATATTCCTCATCCCAATCATAGGCTTCAGCAACAAGTACCTTGTTCTTGCCTTGAGCAGGTTTGGTAGGTGCAGCCTGAGGTACTGAGGGAGTTGTCTCAAGGAGAGCAAGTTTAGCTTTTGCTTTTCTGTACTTAGCTTCAAAATCTTTTTGAATGTTTGTATTTTGAAAATGTTGAGTGGATTGAAGCATTTTTGGTTGAAACTTGCTAGTTCCTGAGGAAGAATTACTACCAGAAGGTTTATATGAAGGATCTGAGGTTGTTTTTGAAAAACAGTCTTTAGCAAAGTGACCCTTTTTGCCACAGTTGAAGCATTCAGTGGACTCATTTGCCTTAGCTTTTTGAAAATTTAACTTGTTTCTTTTAATAAAACGTTTTGAATTTGCTAAAAGAGCCCTTTCTTGAAATTCAACTTGAAGATCATTGAGGTACTCTTCACTGGTTCTCATATCAACCTCATCATCAGAATCATCTTGAAAATCCTACACAACACCATTAGAATAGAAGGCAATGGATATGGGTGAGACAGTCAGGGTCTTTTTGTTTTCTTGAGCCTTTTCAGGGTATCGCCTTGCGATTAAGTTGTCTTCATAGACAAAATTCCCATATATTTGAGGCAGCTCAAGATTCTGAATGTGATTAGAATTCCTGAGACCCTGAGAGAAGTTTAACCACTTCTCAGGGAGACTGTTGACAAAGCCAACGTTGATTTCATGCTTAGACAGTACTACACCATCATTTGAGAGCTCATTGAGCAAGGTTTTGTATCGGGTATAGGTCTGAAAGAGACTTTCAGATTCTTTGGCCCTGAAAGCGTTATACTCAAGTTTCAGGTCCATGATCCTGTTTTCCTTAGTATCTGAGGGACCTTTAAAGCTATGAACCAAGTCAAGGCAGGTTTTTTTGGTTGTCGGACAGTTAATGACTGATTCCATTGTATCGTCAGGGAGACACGATATCATGATGCTTTTCAGGCGTTGGTCCTGATTGACCACCCTCCTCTCATCAGGAGTCCATTGTGCTTCAGGTTTGGGTAAACCTTGAGCAGTCGTTGGGACAAAGGGACCTTCATTGAGACACTTGATGTAGTATGGTTCCATACCAGTCAAGTAGCAAAGCATACGCTTTTTCCACTTACTAAATTTTCCAGCTTCTAGTCTAGGAGCGACAGCTGAATAGCTACCTCCCTTTTTACCAACTAGTTGGGGTACATCACTATCAGCCATGGTGGGATCTTTTGATTTTAAAAACTGAGCACTCTTTTTGTATGAAAGATTTTGAAAGTTTTACAAATCAAAGGCTTTGATACCACTTGTTGAACCCTTTTACTTGGTTAAGGTTAACTACAAAGTTAATCTAACCAAGTTCCATGGTATAGCAAAGTATTGATTAATTATGAAAAGTAAATAAACGTAAAAGATAAGACACAAAGTTTTTCAACGTTTAATTATTTATTAGAAATTAATCAAAAGAATTATGCCCAAGTGTTTGCGGAACAACACTTGGGATTGAAATGATAAGTATGGTGTACTCCTCACTAAACCCAAACTAAGTTTGAGTGACAACTAAGATCCTGCTGAGCTAACTCAGGGATTGTGTTGTTCTTTGGAGAGAGTAAAGATTTGGTTTGTGAATGTCTAAGCATTAAGTGCACAAACGTAATCTTTACCTCTCTCACTTATTCTCTATTTATACACAAGTAATTTCTAACATTTACCTAATCGACAAAGACTACAAGACAATATTACATCATCCTATATTGGACAAAATACATAGGTATTTTGTCCCTGTTACAGTTGGCTATAAGTAGTAAAGGAAAAGGATGCTTTCTGGTCTTCAGTGTTGACACAAGTCTTGGTATTATACTCATTCAGGGAAAGTTGACCTTTGCATGATAAGGACCATCCCTTATCCATTCAAACTTATCCCGCCTTTACTTCAGTCTTCTAATCTTCAGTCTTTGTTCACTCAGTGATCTTAGTTGGTGAGGAGTCATGGAACTCAGTGAGTTATTGTCATCCCTCACTGAGTCCATCATCTTCTTCTTTGGCTCAGGTATCATTCACTGAGAACCGCCTCACTGAATGGTGAACCATTCTTCATAGATTCGCCCTGAGCATCTTGAGGATGACTTACTGAACAACTATGCATTCAGTGACTTGTTTGGTGTTCTCGGTTATCAAACACTTAAGATATTTTATGTTCAAATCCTAGATTAAGGAGTTTGGGTTTTAACAGACCCAACACCTGCTTTTTGCAATAAGGTGTACATGATGTTTTAGCTTATGGTTATGAATTTTGAATTTTCTTTAAGCAGTTCCAGTTTAACTGTTAATATAAATTGATCATTTTTTTCATATGTCGATTTTGTATTCGAATTGAAAAGCTCATCCTATGCATGTTATGATACATGCTTTTAACATCACCAATTGCCTCTCTTATCAGATCTATGCTATCGATGTTGGTATGTTGTGTTTCAGATATTGCATAATTCATATATGTTTTGTTGTCCCTTTCAGTACTGCATTACCCCCCCCCCCCCCCCCAATTTCACACCACTGCCAATTTTTCTGTTAATACTTAAAAAGCGCCTCTAGATACTATCCTTAAGGGGGGGGGACCCCACTCATAATACACAATTTAGGGACTTCAAATTATCGTTACTACTGTGGATCTATTACACAAATCTTGCGATTGAGGTCTTATTCACCGTTATAGCGACGTTATTTTTTCAAATTGATAATATAGTTATTTGGTCATTAATCTTACAAAGTCCGAATCATTTATGCTATTGCATATAGTTAAAATGGTATTCCTTCTCTCTTATGATATTCACTTTAGTGCTAAGCTAACCATTGTTCTTAGCATATATGTATGCAGATCAAACAAAAACTTGACAAGGACTGCACGCTATGCAAGTTGTAATACTCAACTGGGAAGTCCTTTGATAAATTGCAAGCAATAAAATCAAGATTAATGAAGACATTACTCATGAAGGTTAGTTTAGTTGATTGTAACTTTGTAATATCGTAAAGCAAGCTTTCGCTCACTGTATTTAGTTTGTGTTATGAAATTTGTGTTCATAGGAAACTCGAATAGTCCACGCGTAAAGGGTAAGTTGCAAATTATTATTTGTCTATGTAATATTTTGTATTTTTTTAGTAGCGAACCTTCAAGCAAAGATTTCACTTACAATTAATACCATTTTTTCAAAACCCATATACAACGACAAAAAAAATCCGTCAGGCCACAACGTGGCCGACCGACGCTATGCTCGTTGTCAGAAAATCATGGCTCATGGTCTAGACAACCCTATGTATCTTTTAGCGGTTGTGACGGAGCTACATAGGAGACATGGTGGGCTATGGCAAAAAATAACCAATTTTTGATTGATTATTAAGCGTGAATGCAAAAAATAACGAGTATTTAGCTATTTACCTTGCATATATATGTTTTTTTATTGCAAATTTGTAAGATGTGTGGGTTTGCTATAGGTAACATTTATAAGATGTTTGGGCTCACGAGTTTAATATGAGTTGTTGACTTTTTGATGAACTTTTGCTATGTTAGAAAGCGTACCTCGTTAGCCTTTAAAATGTTTAGATTTTTGTAAGTTATACGATGTAACACTTCATTCGGCCCACCCGAGTTCAAAAGTCTGGTTCCGTCACTGAATTAAAAAAAAAAAAAAAAAAAAAAAAAAAAAAAAAAAAAAAAAAAAGCATCATGTAAAACAAGTACAATGAACAAAGCCCATCATACAAATTTATAAGCAAATTATTTTATCCAAAATTCCATAAAATTATGAAGACTAGAAAAGAGAAAATTACTGACATACCCCTGCATGGAGGGGTATGTCACAAAATGCCCCAAATCTCAGCCGTTTTCAAAAATGCCCCATCATTCCCCTTAAAAGCATACGCGACATACGGGGAGGACACATGTCAATATTCTAGCTCGGGCAAAAAAAAATATATATATATATATATATATATATATATATATAGTGCATGTCGCGTACAACTGTACGCGTGACCCTTTATTCCATACGCGAAATGCAAAAAAAAAATATATATTGATGTTGACATGTTTGGTTTTGTGCTGTTTTGTCTCCAACTCAAAAAAAAAAAAAAAAAAAAAAAAAAAAAAAAAAAAAAAAAACATCCTTTAACTTTTTAATATTTACAATTTTTTTATATAACAAACTTTATTTGTCAAATATTTAGCAAATATATATCAAATTTGTTAATGAAAAAAATATCGTTACGAAGAGCTCTGAATTACGAACAAAACGAGCCCAATATTGATATGCTTTTGACATACGTACGATTTTATAAAATTTCGAAATACCGTTTATAGGTTTAGAAAATTATACTATTTTTAATTTATGAATATGATATTCATATTTCATAGAATTGTACGTCTTTGTCCCTTGTGCTTTAAGCGTATGTTTTAAAAGATTATAAAATCGTACGATTGGACAAAGTTTTGACAAAACTTTATTTGTCAAATAAAGTTTTTTATATAAAAAACACCCTTTAACTTTTTCTAAAACACCCTTTAAATATTAAATAAGCATAATGCCAAAAGTTAAATCACATTTGTTTTAAAGGGTGTTTTTTATATAACAAACTTTTTCTAAAAAAGATTTGACAAAAAAGTTAAAAACTTACAAAAAACACCCTTTATGAAAGAAATGCAGTGAAATGGTATTCAATAATCATATAGACGTAATAATAATACAACTGAGCTTTAATATACGTTTAATTTATAGAGCTGTTGTGATAGTACAATGGTAAGGCATGTGTGGGTTGAATGTAATGTGTGTTTACTTTTTCTCATGTTTCTGGTCATCCTTTTTCCATGCTTCCATACATAGCAGCTCAACAGTAGTCGTAGTACAAGAAGAAGAAAACTTTGTCCAATCGTACGATTTTATAATCTTTTAAAATATACGCTTAAAGTACAAGGGACAAAGACGTACAATTCAATGAAATATGAATATCATATTCATAAATTAAAAACGGTATAATTTTCTAAACCTATAAACGGTATTTCGAAATTTTATAAAATCGTACGTATGTCAAAAGCATATCAATATTGGGCTCGTTTTGTTCGTAATTCAGAGCTCTTCGTAACGATATTTTTTTCATTAACAAATTTGATATATATTTGCTAAATATTTGACAAATAAAGTTTGTTATATAAAAAAATTGTAAATATTAAAAAGTTAAAGGGTATTTTTTGTAAGTTTTTAATTTTTTTTTTTTGAGTTGGAGACAAAACAGCACAAAACCAAACATGTCAACATCAATATATATATTTTTTTTTGCATTTCGCGTATGGAATAAAGGGTCACGCGTACAGTTGTACGCGACATGCACTATATATTTTTTTTTTTTTTTGCCCGAGCTAGAATGTTGACATGTGTCCTCCCCGTATGTCGCGTATGCTTTTAAGAGGAATGATGGGGCATTTTTGAAAACGGCTGAAATTTGGGGCATTTTGTGACATACCCCTCCATGCAGGGGTATGTCAATAATTTTCTCACTAGAAAATCAGGTCAACCTTTGACTTATGATTCTCAAACAGACAACGGGTACCAATAACATTACCTTTTGAGATAATCACTGACATACCCCTGCACGGAGGGGTATGTCACAAAATACCCCATGTACCCGCCGTTTTCAAAACTACCCCAGCATTCCCCTTACAAGTGTACGCGACACCCGGGGAGGACACGTGTCAAGAAGCTAGCTCGGGCCAAAAAAAAAAAAAAAATTAATGCATTTCGCGTCCACGTGTACGCGACACCCTTTATTCCATACGCGAAATGCAAAAAAAAAAAAATATATATTGATGTTGACAGGTTTGGTTTTGCTGTTTTGTCTCCAACTCAAAAAAAAAAAAATTAAAAACTTACAAAAAACACCCTTTAACTTTTTAATATTTACAACTTTTTTATATAACAAACTTTATTTGTCAAATATTTAGCAAATATATACCAAATTTGTTAATGAAAAAAATATCGTTACGAAGAGCTCTGAATTACGAACAAAACGAGCCCAATATTGATATGCTTTTGACATACGTACGATTTTATAAAATTTTGAAATACCGTTTATAGGTTTAGAAAATTATACCGTTTTTAATTTATGAATATGATATTCATATTTCATAGAATTGTACGTCTTTGTCCCTTGTGCTTTAAGCGTATGTTTTAAAAGATTATAAAATCGTACGATTAGACAAAGACGCTTCAAACACAAAATGGGATATTATCAAATTAATGATTAACTAATAACTATGATGAGATGCTTCAAAGTTCAAACACAAAATGGGTTTCACATTCTCTTTGAAGACTTTTGCTTCCCAATTTAATAACATAAGATGCCACTAGAGTTAAAAACTTAGTGGGTGTCGTATAAATTGCTACAAGATATTTTATGCAAAACCATCTTTCAAAAACTTTATATTCTAATGTACACAAAAAGACTACGTAATGTAACTATGTAAAAGTTTATATATATATAGGTGATATGTTAATATCAGTTGTCACAGCAATGTATGAGTTTTCTAAATAACTAAGTTACATGATTACAATCTTCATTAACAGCGACACTTGTTTGACATAACACTTTTTATATATCTAGGTAATTTTGTTAATCATTATAAAAGCGTATGTTTTAAGCGTATGTTTTAAAACTTTGTCTAATCGTACGATTTTATAATCTTTTAAAACATACGCTTAAAGCACAAGGGACAAAGACGTACAATTCTATGAAATATGAATATCATATTCATAAATTAAAAACGGTATAATTTTCTAAACCTATAAACGGTATTTCGAAATTTTATAAAATCGTACGTATGTCAAAAGCATATCAATATTGGGCTCGTTTTGTTCGTAATTCAGAGCTCTTCGTAACGATATTTTTTTCATTAACAAATTTGATATATATTTGCTAAATATTTGACAAATAAAGTTTGTTATATAAAAAAGTTGTATATATTAAAAAGTTAAAGGGTGTTTTTTGTAAGTTTTTAATTTTTTTTTTGAGTCGGAGACAAAACAGCAAAACCAAACCTGTCAACATCAATATATATTTATTTTTTTTGCATTTCGCGTATGGAATAAAGGGTGTCGCGTACACGTGGACGCGAAATGCATTAATTTTTTTTTTTTTTTTGGCCCGAGCTAGCTTCTTGACACGTGTCCTCCCCGAGTGTCGCGTACACATGTAAGGGGAATGCTGGGGTAGTTTTGAAAACGGCGGGTACATGGGGTATTTTGTGACATACCCCTCCGTGCAGGGGTATGTCAGTAATTATCTCTTACCTTTTATATATGGTTTATAACAGCCACGGTTTAAGGTTACACATCATTTGCTCGTTTCTTTTTTTGGATTCATAATATTAATGTATTTAGAGGTGAATAATTATTTTTCAAATGCAATAGGCAACTTGCAAGTATTTTGTACGGAGTAATTAGTACTGAACAATCTGGATTACAAACCAAACTGAAATATATAATTTTTGGACATTCTTTATTGAAGCAAATTTGGAATACAACGTGAAAATCTAACTATAGTATTTAAAATTTACTTTTATATTCAAATTGAAATCTATACTACATATAATAGACAAATGACTCTCTCTCCAAAAATTTCAAATGTACAAAAAATTATGCACTGTTTACAACACTTTAAAGCAAAGATTTTTCAGAATTACAACAAGCAAAGCATTGTGTACAATGAAAAAAAGCACAACTTGAAATTCAGACCAAAATACTACAATTAGACATTAAATAGCATTTAAAACACCCCTGGACCTATTATTACAATTTCTTAAACATGATGTACAACCCATGCATATTACTTCCGAGCCATGAAAATCTGGAACCAAACACTATCAATAACCAGCACCACAACTTATTTCTATAAACTTAAAACATAAAACATGAACACCTTCTGATTTCTTACAGCCGCAAGATCGAAGAACCATTTGACATGCTAAATTAAATCTTAAGCACAACCTCAGCCTAAATAGCCAATCGATTCAAAAACCTTACCACACAAGTTTTATTAAGCTCAACCAATTCAATCACAATTTATTTTAATCGAAAAAAAAATTATATATATGAACATAGCCGATTCATTAATAGAACCAACCCAACAATCTTTTTTAATAATCATTAACATCATAAACAATGAAGAAGAGAATCAAAAGAACCTTGTTACAATCGATTGAGAAGAAACAATAAGTAATCCACCAAGCCGAATCCACAGGAACCACCAAGTAAAGTCTTGATTGTGGTATCACCCCTATGAATCGGTTGGGTTAAAAAGAAAACAAAATGGATAGTTTAGTCTTCTCCTTTCCTGGTTCGATTTTGATATCCTCTTCAAGACAACCCGTGAGTGGGAAAGTGAGAAGACTGTTGACAATGATAGATCGATTCTTTGCTTTCTTGTTTTACCAAAAGAAAAAGAGATAGCCTGGTTTTGGGAGGAAGAGATGGTACCAACTACAAAGAAAAAGAAAAAAATGGATTTGGGAAGGACAAAAAGGGGTGGGCGGCGTGTATATAAAAATATAAGGTGTAGGGTTTCGTAAAAAGAAAAAAAAAAAGAGAAAAAAAGAAAAAAAAAAGTTCGAAATTTAAAAGTAAGATATACACGGACGACGTGGAAATTTGAATAGGTTACGTACAATCATAAAGTTTGACAAGTTGGTAACATTTTTTTATCATTATCCTCTTGTTTATTTTACAGTAGAAATTCTTCTTCACCTTTTCTACCTGTCTACATGGCCTTTCACCCCTTCACAAGACTTTACGTGTATACTTAATACACATGGGCCATGGCACCTTGGTATACTAACTTGACACCACCTTGGTTCTCCAACAGTTGGATAAAATACCAACTAATTGGTTGCCTTATTTTTCTCTCTTAGAATTAGGGTGTTATGGTTATGTAGGTTTGGGTAAATAATTTGTGAAATTTCGGAATTTGGGGTTTATGGTTAGAGCATTGGTAACCTTAGTGTCATGGCTTCAAGCCGTGGCTCAAAAAGTGTTGTCACATCAGCAAAAGTCTCCGTGACAACACATTCTGGCGGTATCTGTTGGCACCATAAATTTTGGTGCCGTCATCCGTGTATATCTTACTTTGTTATTAGTTAGTATTAGTATAATTTATTGTATTAAGTGTACCCGTGTCCCGCTATGACACAATTTAATGCCGCTTTTCGTCTCACCAAAATGTTCAAAATACCTTTTTGGTAACATTTTTATAAACGTTGGATAAAAATAAATTATTAAATCAATTTAATAATTGTTTGTTTTAAGTCATTATTCCATGTCGGTACGCGTGTGGCCTCGATTCTTGAAATAATTTTTCGTTTTTGAGTTTTTATAGTCGGTAAATGTCAAAAATTATAACTTTTGCATTTTCTGATGAAAATAAATAGTGATACTATTAAAATAATAGCCTGAAAAATTACAGGTTGTTATAATTATAGATAGAAGTAATACCTTTGGTTATTTATCGATCAAAACCAAACAAATATATGTATATTTTACATTATTTAATTTTGAGTCTACATACACTATAAGAGAGTTTGATTGCTATTACTTATAGTTATTTTAATTAAAAATTGTTGTTTATTCGTAAAGTTATTGTTAAAAAAAACGTGTAAGTGGAAAACATCCTTTCACAATGTATTTTATTATTAAAAAGAACATAATAAACTAAAATACATTATTTATCGAAAAATTTTATTTCAGCGTACCCGCCGCTGCAACGCGCGGGTACTCTGCTAGTAACTTTTTATCCATTTATTATTTTTATGATCTAATAACATATTTTGAAATAACCTTTCATCCTTTTAATATTTTTATGATTTCATAATATTTTGTGCTCTTTAATTCGGCATGAGTTTTTAGTTTTTCTGTTTATTTTATTTTGATTCAAATTTTTTACAACTTTAACTTTCATTTCAATCAATACAATCTTAATTCGTCTAAATCATATATTTTTGGAGAGAATGTCTAAATCTTAACTAGTAGAAGATTGCGATGGTCTTTCTATATTAATACGACTTTTAAATAGTATTTTAGGAACCTTCCGCTGTAACAGTGCCCAAGTTGAATACAATCAACTAATTGATTATCAACTTGAGTGTTGACTGAACAAGGTTGACAATGAATTGATTATCAACTTAAGAGTGTTGGGACAGTTTATAAAATGATTTCAAAAAATAATATTTTGATTTTTCACAAACATAGCACTAAACTATTAGACACATTACACTGACCAGAAATAAATCTGCTAACAAAAAAAACCTTATTTAAAACGACCCTTAATCAGATTATCTAGCATTATCATAGTATAAATCTAAAGCTTAGTAGATAAATTAAATAAATAAATATTGTGATCCGGTCACGTGTCCAGTATGACAACAAAAAATATCATACAGACGAGTAAAACCGGATAACAAAAATCAATATAGCAAACGAAGAAATTGCCTCAAAACATTTCCTATTACTAGGAGTTAAGGGACAGAGTGCGTTTGCATACTAAATAAACTTTTTATAAAAATATACCAAATATATAAGGGCCTGAAAAATCACAAAAAAAGTCAGAATCAGGCGAGTGATACTGGTTGAGAATTAAATATCGCAAGTTTGAGTAAAATAGAACTTGACTGAATCGATTTAACTTAATCCAATCAAGAAGCTGCCTTGCTTGAAAATCATCATATATTTTAATAAATGAAGAAAAACAAAAAGAGTGATGGAATAAACACTATGAATTGAAATCGGCTGAATAGTAGTTGAGAGCGATATATGAAGATGATGAATGTGGAATGAGCATGATGGTATTTGAAGGGGATTTTAGGGTTTCTAGAGATTGTTTTTAGGGTAACTTTATGAGGCCCAATAGGCGGTCCAATTTAGTTACCAACAAAGGGGTTTTTCGGCTGACCTTGTGAAGCCCGTTATTGGGCCCGGAAGATTACATTGTTGAAGGTGCATTAAAAAGGGAGATGATTTGTGCACCATTTTTTAGGCTATAGACCACTAAATCACATTAGTGATGCACACAGTACAACACTGCTATGCATAATTTAGTTTTGTATGCCAAAAAAAATGGTGTACAAATCACCTCCCAAAAATTGGGGTAATGTATATAGAGTTTTACTAAAACAAACTTTTTGGTCACTCAGCTATGTTTTTACCAAGGTTCTAAAAGGCGCGTCATGATGGCGTTAAGACATGATACGTGACATTCACATCATGCAATAGATCAAAGGCTCTAAACGTGGCGTGAAATGAGACGTGAAAATGCGCTGGCGGCGCCTTCTTTGAATTTACATTCAATAATAATTTATTGACTTCATTTCTTGTGCGTAACATTTTTTATAAGCTTGACATATAAATCTATAAATTATAAGCGTCTTAAAAAACGTTATAGCTTTTTAGATGTGAGGTTTGGCTATGCCGTCACGTCACGCCTCACGTTATTTATAACCTTGATTTTTTACTTAGGTTAAGCTGACCATAACCCTTTCTTTTTTCATAGGTGCGCCCTCTTATTTTTATTTATTATTATTATTTTTTTTTATTTTTTTTGTCAGTTTGTTTTAAGAATGACAAGAGTGGATATATATATTTCTATTAGTTTGCTCCATGAATAAAACAATTTTGATATTTTTGTTTTCGTTTTATTTTTGTGTAAGTTATTTAGGGGAGCAATTGATAGATTTAGGAGAAAATATTTTGCATTATTGTATCTAAAATTATAAAATTTGCTTAAGAGATTATTTTTAGTTTTGTTTTGATTTTTTATTATAACTATGTATATATAAATGTTCCACTTATTTTTTAGATTAAGTATCTGTTATTACCAAATATTAAAATTGTCTGGTGATTTTTAAATTTCTAAATTTTTCTTTTCACTTCATTTTATTTCTCTAAATTTTCTTTACCAAATGTATTCTTAAAGTTGTTTTGAATAGACATATTTTAACCAAAAATAGAGGGTAGTAGATAGTAATTTTAAAAATTATATATATTTAACCATTATATAAGTATATTAACCTGATTAATTCACACAGCGAAAGACTTAATTAAAATCACATTTATGTCAAAAGGTTTTTTCCCTTGAATTCTTATACAAACCAGTCTAATCTATCACGTAAATAGAAGAAGAATTACATACCTTATGCAAACCAGCAAACACGAATAATTGTAGATCTTGAACACGAACACGAATTACTAACCAATGACATCAACAAACTTTAGATCATTAGTGTGATTTGATCGATAGCTAGTCCACACTAACACTCTAACGACTCCCTTCAGCTGATAAGGTTAGTTACAAAACACGTCAACAACATGGTGATGTTCATAACAAGAACACCAACACACATGGTGTGTGTGTGTTAGGGTGTACTACCAACGGATAAGAATAGGAGAAGAGGTTTTTACGTTTCATAAATTTTATGAATTAGGTTAAAAACTTGATCCTATTAGTATGTTTAAAACCCTAATGAAATAGGAAAATAATAAATAGGCCTAACTAAATGGATCTAAAAGTGGACCTAATGCATAAATCATTTGTACAGTGACGTCACTGTACAAATGATTTATGCATTAGGTTCATATATCAATGTTCAATTAAATATTACTTAAAATATTTCTAAAATATTACTAGAAAATTTATCTTAGAAAAAATATACATTTTACTAAATTAGAAGATTTAATTCTAATCTAATACTCCGTAATAATTTTAGAAAGGATTTGTTCTTATCAAATAACTACTCCATATTCGTAACTTTATTCCCAAGATAAACTGTAAACGAAAAATCCCTCATAAGATTTTCAATCCATCCACGCCTCATGGGCTTTGACCCAAATCTATTGGTCTAATATTTCATTACTAACTAACTTAAATAAGTCAAATTGCTTATTAAACCAGTTTAGTTATTGATCAATTTCATTAACCACCGATGTATATGTACAACTAGCTAAAAGACCCGTGAAATTCACGGGTATTTTAAAGAAAAGTTAAAAAGGTACATAATGTTGATATCTTGTGTAATAAGATGGCGTAAGAAACATATAAACATATCGTGTTTGTCAGAGTAAATGTCGAGAAACTAAACATACACATTCCAACAATTGCCAAATAAGTTAAGAAAAGCATAAAATCATATACAAACATATGGTAGTTTATGATTATGATACAATACGCAATTAAGGTTGAATTTACACAAACTCATACATTAGCAAGACCACGATGATGCCTTCATCTAGTTGATGCTCGAAACCTAACACCAAAGCATTTCTCGCTGAAAGCCCTCAAACGCCCATTTAGATAGCCACTCTAAAGAAAATTGCAACATCATTCTATCATTAGAGAACAAATAACATTCCATAATACCTACATAACTATACTGCATGAAAAATAACATGTCAATAACGATGATGGAAGATTAAAATAGAATCTGAAACCAAAAGAAAAAGCAGTGAGATCTAATTGAAGTATACCTGGTTTAGGGACCACATAATTCTTGCTAAGACGGGTAAAGGATCCTCTAACAACTTCTGCTCCATGTGTGAAAAAAAAATATATATTGACCGAAAGAACAGTGAAGATATGATACCCATTAAGCAAAATATTTCCTAGAAATCAATTCAATATTAAGCACACTATACGATACCCATTAAGCAAAATATTTCACAAAACTTATTAAGACAAGTTGCGGCCTAGCTCTTCCCCGCGCATTTGCATATTCTTCTTTTACCTAAAGTACAAAAAAAATAAAATTGGCTTATAAACCACACCGAGGTTAACTAAATTTTCGCATTGACAAAGAGCGCGAATGTAACAATTACTTTTCATGGTAAAACATGCTTATAATATCAACAACAAAATTATGTTTCATTACCTCCATTTTAAGAGATTAGAAAATAGACTCATAGGCTTATCCCTTTAATCATAAAACAAAAACATAACACAAACCAATTCACCTCTTCACTACAACAAAACATAATTCATTAAGCAAAGTTTTGAAAAATACAAACCTTCAAGATGCTCAAGTCCTATACATCAGATGGTCTTCTTTTATGTGCCTTAATTATTCTCAATCCTTAAATATTCTAATTAAAAAGGTTAGTGGAATGCCAAAAGATGATCAAAGTTTCTTTCTTTTTGTCAAAATGCAATTTGTTTATGTGCAAATCAGCCTATTGACATTCTCTTTGAAGTTGCAAAATTAGGCAATAAAAATTACATGTACAATACTAAAAAAACAATTACCTCAACACATAGATACTTGTATATATATATATATATATATATATATATATATATATATATATATATATATATATATATATATATATAGATTTGGGTTAAAATAAAAAGGGTCTTATAATAAAAAGTGTAGGAAGGATTGTGAGGGCGACATGTGTCACCCCTATGCCACATCATATGACACATGTCACCACCCCCACCCCCCCCCCCTCCCCCCCGCAAAAAAAATTTTTTTTTTCCCGCCAAAAAAAATTTTTTTTTTTCCCGCCAAAAAAAATTTTTTTTTGGGGCAAAATTTTTTTTTTTTTTCCCGCCAAAAATTTTTAGTGCATCACAGTTATAAAGTTACTGCATCACAATTATAAAAGTTACTGCATCACAGTTTTAAATTTTAGTGCATTAAGGTTATAAGTTACTGCAACATAGCTGATGCACTCAAACTATTAACTATGATGCAGTAACTTATAATAAAGATGCACCAAAACTTAAAAAAGAATCGTATTTTAATTGTGATGCAGTTACATACATATATGATGCATAAAACTTATGATAATTCAGTTTCTTTATAACCATGATGCAGTAACTTTATAACCATGATGCAGTAACATTAAAACCATGAATGCAGTAACCGTGATGCAGTAAAATCATAATTGTGATGCAGTAAACGTGATGCAGTAACTTTATAACCGTGATGCAGTAATTTTATAACTGTGATGCACTAAAAAATTTTGGCGGGAAAAAAAAATTTTTTTTTGCCCCAAAAAAAAATTTTTTTTTGGCGGGAAAATTTTTTTTTTCGGGGGGGCGGGGGGGGGGGGGGGGGGGGGGGTGTGGGTGGGGGTGGGGTGACACGTGTCATATGATGTGTCATATGATGTGGCAAGGGGGTGACACATGTCACTCCCACAATCCTTCCTACACTTTTTATTATAAGACCCTTTTTATAATAACCCCACCCTATATATATATATATATATATATATATATATATATATATATATATATATATATATATATATATATATTTGCATGATATTTACATATCGAGCGTGGGGATGGAAAAGCTAAACATAAAAGATGTTTCCTAAATACATCCCTAAATGCTGAAATGATTAAAAGAACCATATAAGAAACAATAGAAATGCTAACCTTAGAATCTGCTTAGATGAAGAATATTGAGAAGCCCCTGCAATGAAGAAGTTGAGATAGATAAATTAATTAGTAAATAGATGAAAATAAAAATTGGGCGTAACCTGACAAAGAAAATTTAAGTATCAGAGGTGATAAATTCAACTTTCAATTAAAGAGGTCATTGTTTGAAAAGACATAACCAAATAACATGACTCAAGATTTCTGTTGTCTACACTCCACCGTAGATAATCCAACAAAGTCATCATCATAAACACCACCTGAGCTTTCCCTTTAATAGTGTTACTCATTTTCCCATTAAACATAATTATGCATGCATCATTGTTTCCTACTGAAGCACACCTTTTTTTTCTTTCCTTGTTACCTAAGGTCGGCTCACTCGTTTTGATGCTTCGTATTATTTTTTGTACATTACCATTTTGGGATATTGGTTTTGTTAGTCTTAAGATGGTATACTTTTCTTGCTAAAACACAATTGTTATCTGTGTGCACTGTTAAACGCTTCGGAAAGGGTCTTGGAATTTTCATAAAGATTGATCCTTGTAATCTGAAAACCACTATAATGCTAAAAGATGTGACTATTATCTCCTAGTTATTAAAAATAATGCTAATTAAAATATTCCTAAACAGCTCGATGATCGCAGGAAAATAAAGTTTATAATAACACTTTTATGTTTGGATCACTTCCATGTTTTCAAGTCACAATATAACGGGTTAAAAAATAACTTATATGTTCACTTTAGGAGAATATCATCTCCAATTTTAGAGTTCCTTTCAAGCTAATTTTTTCTATGTATGAATTTGACACGTTATAAATAAAATGAAACCCAAATTGACCCATTTCCATATAACAGGTTAAAAAATAACTTATATATTCAATTATACAACTCCACATGCACAAAAACAAATACCTTAGGCATTAACATTATCAAAGGACAATAAATTGTAATATGAAAACATACCATGCCGTACTTGTAGAAATATTTACATTCCCGGTAAAGATCAGATGATCATGCCCCAATGACCGCAATCTCTGATGAATCCATTCCACAACTGATTTCATAAAAAGGAGGCAGGTCAAAGAAAGCAAGGAAGCAAAGAAAACTTGGGTTTCTTGATAAGATACTGTACATATTGTGACATTGTGCAACACACTATAACACCAAATCATCTACACGTCATTATAGCAATATAAATTTCCTAAAAAATAGAGACTACACCGACTGCTAAAAAAACATGAATCATGGTTTTCGAAGCAATATTGAAGTTAAAAGAACATATATTATAGATCATTTAGTTTAATTCAAACACACATCTAGCCTGCTAATTTTGACTACATTGACCTGGGTAACCCGTTACCAACCTAATTGTGTAACCGGTGCCAGGTTCAATCCTGAAGCATTATATGTAACATCGTACCTTAACATGCACTTCCTCATGTTAGTTTAAAAAATTAGCGTTTATACATGCCCTTTTGTGGAAATTACTCAAAGCCACCCCTAGAAACAACTAACAAAATAATTATTAAAAACTTTCATTGATGCATTTTCAAGCAATATGTTATAAGCTTTTTGCATTGGCCTAAAACAGAAACAAAAATGAAAGACAAATGTTAGGAACACGGTTCAATTAAACTGTCTAAATACCAATAAAGTGATATATCCATTAGAGGCATGAGACCTTAATATTAGCAAAACTAAACTAAAAGACATGGTATAGTTAGCTATAGCGTAATTATGAGAATGAAACACACCTCACACCAGCATATAGCATCTCTTCAAAAACAGCAAGTACTCCATCTTCCCTTTAAGTTTTCCTGTAAGCAATAATGAGTAGAGCATAGTTCACGAAAATGAACATATGCAAATAAGCAATCTCCTTATATGCATTTTAAAAAGCAATCCCAAACAGCCCCTAAAAGTAGTTATTACAAAAAGCTATGATGATATAGCTATGATGAACCTAAAAGTAGTTATTAAAAGAAGTGAAAAACTATTGATATAGCTATGATAAACCTGAATGCACCAAACCATAGCCCATTTTATTACGAAATTATGATCAGTAATATTTCAGTTTAGTTTGCAACCAAAATCCCTTATGGGAGTGATGCACCTTAGAATTAGTCTGTCATGGGTTTGCGCTTACTACAATTTCAAAGTCATAAAAATATATATGCATTTTTTCAACTGTATGAGGATTAATATTAACTATATAACATTGGAGTATTAATAGGTTTGAATCATATATTTAAATCATCTAAATGGACATAACTAATGCAAAAACCATAGAACAAAGTTGCTTGATCTTAAATGATATAAGCATAAGGAATCATAATCCAAATACACAACATAGCAAAACACGTATTTGCATTATTGCAAGTGGAGATTGAATAAACCTATTTGCAGTTTGCATTATGATTGGTCAAATGATGATTCAAAAGCAACATTAATTGCAACAATGACAATGACCCTATAGCTAATTCCAACAAAGAATGTAAGATTTCTCTATAAAGACACTCTCAAGAATACACGCAAATCGAACCGTACACCAAAACAACTACTCTAATACTGTTTCTAAAGTCTAAAACCCAAAGCAACAATTCGATTAATACTATTTATAAGGTACTAACTTCTTTATTTATTGGTTTATGGTCTAAAGAAATAGAGATCCCAAGTCAAGTATAAGAATCAACTTTACTAAAGATATTAGGTGCTCACGCTCAGGGGAGATGTGACTGACAGAGAATAACGGCTCCAATTTCGTGCCTCCAGTTGTGACATGCTGTAAAACACAATTACATATGGAACAAATTAAAAAGAATTTAATAAATAAAATAAAATTGTAGTCAATATATAACGAACCTGCTTAAAACATAATCGGTGCAAATAACATCCAATTTTAATTAAGTTACAAACTTGGTTGTAAGGCAGCAAGTGAAGTATTAAAGATGAATGATTTTCTTCCATGAACTTGTAGAGCTGTAAATAAGTCCATGGACACGGTTGTTTTCATGGACTCGATTTGAGGTACCAACAAAAAAAATTCTTATTTCGGGTAAATATTGATTTGAAGAAATCATATAAAAAGGATGATTGATTATGCTTTTCAAAATTCAAATGTTGACACTATAACTAAAATAAAATCAAAAACCAAACTTTCAAACAATATAACTAAAAAAAATCAAGATCATTACCAAATTCAAGGCATGGTGGCGAAAACGCGTTTTCATGTTGTTGAAGAAAGTCAGAGATCTGTTTTGAACACACGAATCATAGCTTTATTTCTGGAGATGATTCTAACCGGTCACCTTAATTGTAGAGATCGTTTGTAAAATTGATTCGACATTAAATGGTGATGTATAACTGGTTTTTGATTTTACCTAAAGAAAGTGAGTGTAAAAATTGATTTGTACAATGAAGAAGATAAGATTTCGGTCAATGGTCACTTTTTAATGGTAGTCCAATTGCATTAATATTTATTTGTTGTTATTCATTTAAGAGGGTTTAAATGCAATATTAAAATAGTTAAACTTTGAAAGACCTGTTATTTTGTAGGTCAAACGAAAATGAGTGTTTCAAAGTTTGGTTTAAAAGGCAATTCAAAGACAAAACTAATGTACACGTGTCAAGCTCAGAATAAGTGTTATTTTAAGAAAAAATTAATTACATATGCTTTAGTGGGTTGTAAATGGTTGCTTAAGAGGGTAGTACAAAACTCTATTTTATTAGATAAAATAGATATATATTAATCAGTCAGAAGTCTCATGTTATACGTACGTGACTCTATTATTTTAATTTAATACCTTTTTTTTTTTTTTTTTTTTTTTTTTTTTTTTTTGTAATAAAACTTTATATTAACCAAACTAAGAACGACACATATCACTCCTTGATAATGAGGTGAGTTCAGAGGGAAACAAAACATCCCACAAAATACATTAATTCGAAGAAAATGCTACTTGAGAAGTCCAATGAGCAGGTTGATTGTTTACTCGACTAGTCCAAGAAAAGCCAAGTTGCAGTTCTTCGACCATGTAAGAATATCATCCATAAGAGCACCTAAATACCAAGGTGGGATAGTTTCTGAAGATGACAAACTTATCGCCATTTGAGAATCAGATTCCACAATAGCACCGACCAAACCATGATTATACACCAGACGACATGCATAATGTATTGCGGTAAATTCAGCATGTAATGCAGCTGTGGCAAAGCATGAATTACCATGTACGTGAAGGAGGGAGCCAGTAGAATCTCGGACAACAATACCAAAAGCGGGTTTAGAACCCTTGAATGCAACATCACAATTTAACTTCACCAAAAAACCGTGGGGGGTATCCACTGAGGAGAAGTGAGTGAGACGGAATCAAGACTAGCAGCTATTGAGGCAGGCCTTAAAGAAGATTGAGAGGCTACATACTTTTCAAATTCATTAAGCTGAGCAGAAACTAAGGCCAAGGTGTTGTGTGGGGATAAACCACATTATCAAAAATAAAACTATTACATGCTCGCCATATAAACCAGCAAGTTGTTGCAACAATTGATAGAATCCAAGACACATCATGAGCAGAATGTCAATCAATAAAACCTTGAATAAGGTCATTTATATTAATACCTGACGGAGGAGGCCGGAAGCACAAAGGAGAGCCAAACCAAACAGGGCGAGTCCAAGCACATTCAAAAAGCAAATGTTCAATTGATTCAACAGAAGCATTACATATCAGACATGTTGGAGAAGGAGAACAATGTCGTCCGAATAAATTCTCCTTTGTCGCAACTGAATTTGAAATCGCCTTCCATAAGAATAATTTGATTTTTGGTTGAGCCGGGATATGCCAAATTACTTTCCAAAATTTTGAAGACAAGTTCGTACTCGACCCAGCTGTTGTTGCAGCCGGTTGATTCACCAATGCAAGAGCTCGTTTGTAACCGGACTTAACCGTATATTGACCCTTCGAATCAAAGTGCCAAACAAGCTTGTCAGGAGAATAAGTTTGTGAGATCGGAAGTGTGGTGTAACTGGATTCGTGCTTGCCTTTCAACTTATGAATTAGAATTTATGGTGAATGGTGATTCTGTCGGGGTTATAAAGCCACAACGGGGATTTCGCCAAGGTGTGAACTTGGATTCCATTACCGGGACTACTAAAACGAGATTTCACAAACAAAACAAACACCATCTATCAACACATGTCTTTGGTCTTTAATCTTTTAAAATCTTGTTAGTTCACACCCTGTAATTACGATATCAGTTTATTCTAGGGGTGTTGATCGGTTCGGTTTTCGGTTATTCGGTTAATTCGGTTAAAATTTTTTTTAGGGTCAAACCGTGAACCAAACTAAACCGAATTCAAATTCGGTTTTTGGTTCGGTTTGGTTAAATTCTAGTTCGGTATGGTTCGGTTCGGTTTTCGGTTTAACCAAATTACACACTTTATTTTTAAAAAAAGAAAAATATACAAATATATTTTGCCAAAAAAATTATTTCAAACATAAAAAGTATTTTTTAATATTAGGATAGAATTTTTTTGTTATTTATATATATATATAAACATAAATATAAATATATATAACGTTTTATATATATATATATATATATATATATATATATATATATATATATATATATATATATATATATAAATTTATATGAATTCGGTTTTCGGTTTTGATTACCAAAACCATATCCAAACCGAGAACCGAATTAAAAGTTCGGTTTGGTTCGGTTTTGGCAAATTCGGTTCGGTTATAAGTTCGATTCGGTTATTTTCGGTTCGGTTCGGTTTTGGTTTTCGGTTTATTCGGATATTTCGGTTTTTCTGCTCACCCCTTTATTCAATAGTTTACTTCTGTTCAAGACTAGTACCTGATTTTTATTTTGCAAACATATATCCAACTGTGAACTGAAAAATAGGGACAGAAATAACATGATGAATTAACTCTAAACCCACAAAAATCAATGGAACTATGGAACTATCTTACATAAGTAAACAGCTTATATGCATGATGCATTACATACAGGATGCTGAACCTGAGGGAGTCCTGCCAAGGACCGAAATGACATTTTGAGATCAACAAAACACGTAGTTTAGTGGATCGTGAATTCAGAACCGTACAATTTTACTATCTTCTGCTTCCAGTACTAGTTAATGCAATCCATAATGAATTGAAATTATAATTAAGCCAACTGAAAATCTTTTAAGGACACGAAAACTAAGAAGATATGGATCGAGTACATTTCTAATTAGCCTTAAAAATTATTTTACAAAGACAGTCTTTCATCATCAAACTAGCCTAACACATTTTGGCATATGATAGCACATTCTCGGAGTACGGTTTATACTCCTGTTATGGTACTATGTTGACAGTCCACGTTTCGGCTGCCAGTTTATGCTAGCAGTAACTTCTCTAATTTTGTGTACCCGACGGCTTCTTGTAAGAAAGACACGGTCTCTTTGTCAGCAACTCAGAAGATCCAAATCACAAGAGCACAAGCTGTTACATAGGCAGTACAATATGATGTGAATTGGCTTTCTTAACATCAACTAACAATAAAAGAGCACACACATAGAACCTTTAACCGACTGTATCATTAGCATAAAGAGAAACAAAAGAAATTTTCATAAACATGAATATGAATGGAACTGATGGAGTGGAAGATGGGCTCATATTTGATAAATCCTAGATAACAACTTATGGTTGACATATCTTAAGCTTCACCTGTGATCAAGAATTATGACCATGCAATGCATAGGGCGCATTATCAACTTTGCTGGGATTGCCCAAAACCATATCGGCAACCATTTCAGCAGTTCCTAAAGCCTGTTGAGAACCACAAAGAAATTAGATGAAAAAGGTGCAAATAAAACTTGGATGCAAATCTGTTGAAATTTCAAATGGTGAGATCATAAAAATAGTCAATTGCTCATAATAAGGGCATTCTTTTCTAGAATCAACTTATTAAATTGACCAAAATTCACTCATTTCTTTCAAACAAAGTATTATTTTTTCATTTTAAAACAAGAATAATGGTTTATTTAATATAAAGGTCAAGTCTATGGTATCAAAAGTCAATCACTCATACTTTCATGTGAGAAGTTTAGAATAACAACCCCTTTCAAGAAATCTCGATGACAGATGTATCTACTATATTAACTTGTACAGGTGATTGAAGCTTTTAGGAGTTTTTGACCTTGCATGATATATAGTACAAAATAATATTTTTCTTAAGAGTACTGAAAGTATACCAAAGTCAATCCTTCTCCCTCATGGCCTGCAGCAACGAAAACATTTGACAATCCAGGAAAAGGTCCAATCATAGGCTTACCACCAGGCACTAATATATCAGATTATCATCAGTTTAAGATATACAAATTTCTGGTTATTGTACAAGCCAAATAATTTTAGTCGTCTGCAAATTTGTATGTAGACTTACTGAAAGGTCTTAGCCCAACTCTGACTTTTCTGCTTTTCTCTAAATCTGTTAGTGACAACGCTTTTAAAGAAGGAAAGAACTCCCCTGCACGTTCCCATATCTTATTGATGATCTGCTCATTTATTTCTGTGTTGAATCCAACAAACTGTCTGCTGCTTCCTGCAATTAATGCAGTTATGATAAGATAGTGGACATTTTAGTAATTATACAGCGGAAAATGATATCAGAAATTCATTAGAAGGGTTATGAGGTAAATTTAAACATTGGACATACCAAGAATGAGATTTCCCAAAGTATCCATTGTCGCAGTCATTGAAATAGACGAAGTCTCGGCATCAAAATTTTTGGGTTTGAAAGTTGAATCTTGATGACCAACGTACCCTACCTCCATTAGACCATGATTTAATTTAAAGGAATTGAAATTCTCTATAACCAGTAGATGACCCTGTTTGCAAAGAATAAGATAACACATTGTCTCTTTTCAACTTTAAAGATATCAGTGACCGTGATACAAACAATCCAATTAAGACCCGTCAAATATATTAAATCAAAATTATGGCAAAATTTGCAATACAGACAGCAAATTTATGGTGCATATGAGGATTATGAGCAAATCTTTTACTCGGAGTTTAATTCTAACCTTTCGAGGCTTTACAGGGATATCAAATTCAATATCTGAATCCCTAATCAGGTCTTGCATCAAAGATCCTGTCCAGCATCCACTGGAAATTACTACGGCTTTCTTGCTACACAAGAAGTATTTCGAAGTCTGAACAGCTTCAACCTTCCCATTACCAGACCTAAAAGAACATTTATCAATCTATAACACATACATCTTTACCTGTAAAACATATATATAAACTTCAGCAAATCATTTACCATGTTACCTCAACAACCCAGTCACTGGTTGATTATAATACTCTGCATATCTTCCTTCGGTTGCATACTTCCTGTTCTCCTGTATGACATCCAATCATCCATTAGTTAACTAAATTTAAGCAAGTATCTGAAGCATTATATTCGCCAAATGGAAATTACAAGTACCTTTTCTATATACGCAACTGAACGCCTAGCATCCATTTGGTAGTCATCTGGGCAAAAGGCGGCCCCACCTTCTTCATCAATCACAAGTGCAGGTTCCACCTCCAGTAAATCAGTGCTAGACAAGAGCTCTGCCCTGAGGCCAGCGTTAGATAGTTGATCTACCTTCCCTTTCAGTGTTTCCATTTCCTGTGAGGTTTTACCAACCAACAAGCTTCCTGTTTATATATAAATACGTATATGTTACTATTAGTGATCCTAACTTAAATTTCTTTGGCAGAATTCAAAATTAGCAGTATATAAAAGGGAACAATCAGTGGTAACTCGATATAAATATAGCATCAACATAAGATTGTACCGGTCTTCTTCCAGCCAAGGACCTCTTGAGGATCACCTCCTTGATGCTCAATATCATCAGCAAACTTCTCCCATAATTGACGGCTTCTCATTGATAAATCCCATTTCTCACTACCCGGAACCTTATGTACCATCCATATATAGCCCTGTCCTAAGAACAACGCAAAAGCCAAATAAACATAAAGGCGACGTGATCCCATAATCAATGATATAGTTTAGTTAGGGAAGAAAAAAAAGAATAAAAATGTAGCTAAAACAAAGTTATTCCAACATGCATGTAAATCATGGTTGTATAAATCGCTAGGTGATGATCGACTATTCGAGCGGTTGGCTACCTTGTAGCGAGTAATCATTCTAGGCAGGGAGTACTCTGATTGGATTTTTAATTTTTATACATAAACTTTGAAAGCATGTGTATGACATATTGCCCATAGGACCCTAGAAATATCTATAGGAACATTGACACAATTTTTCAAATACTTCAAACATACGTTTGATCGAATTTTGACCAAACTCAATTTTATGACGTTTCGGCTCAACTTGCCATCGGTCACTGACCTTGTAACGAGTGCCGAGTAATCGTCAACTACTTCGCCTTGCAAATTTGTAATCCAAGTTTTATAACACTGTTGTAAATTCACAACATCATGTCTTTCTATAAGCTCCCTTAGCTAGGAAATTTTCTTGCCAGCTTATAAGTTACGCTTATGAGCTTATGTACGATTTGAAAAGCCAATAAAATAAGCTCAATTTTTATGGCTTATGATCAAGCTTATATCATATTTATCTTCATAATCGAAAATTAATAAATGAGCTTATTGGTTTTTCAAATTTTATATAAGCTCAGAAGCCCGACATAAAAGCCATGGGTGTTCTGGGAACTGACATGTCTTAGTAGTTACTCGCTCGCTCATTTATTTTACTAGCAGGGTACCCGCGCAATGCGGCGGTGGGTACCTGGTGACTAATTTTGTGGCGAGTAAATATTTTTCATTTATACCGCGTGTTGCAGCGGGGTTGATTTTTAGCCAACGTATTTTTTTCATTTTTTTTATTGTAGCTTTTTTGTTTCGTAATTTTTATGATATTTGTATAAATTTAAACCATAAGCCACTCGTAAAAGCAAAAGTAACATATTTATGTTTTAGGTTGCTGCTGGATCTCGAATAATGTGTTAATTATATTGTACTTTGTGGTTAAAAAATTGTATTTTTTTATAAGGGGTGTTTTTAATAGTTTATTAATTGTATTAGGTGAGTATTATTTTTTAGTTTTATGTGTGCTTTGAATCCTTGTAAATAATGCTTATAAGGTAATATTTTTCACTTAAGGGGTATTTTAATGACTACTATTTAATAGCATTAATGTTGTTTGATATAAAAGTGGTCTGAAAATGACTCCAAGCTTATTTTTGTTGTACTATATGCTTGTTTTGTTGTAATTCTCAACATTTGGTGCATTAAAGTGTTGTAAACCATGTTTTATTTCTTGTAAGTCTGAAAATTTTGGAGAGAGATTCATTTGTGCATTATATGTAGTATAGATATGCTCATAACTAAATTGGAAAGTTAGGAATTGGCATATCTAGGCATTCATATCAGTTAAAATCAAAAGCTGAAAAAGCTAACGAACTAGTATAACGCACCTGCACCAGTAGCACCAGAGCACGGGACATGAGCATCAACAACGGCAACCGACAAATCCGAACCAATCAACAACTGCCTAGCAATACTCAGCCCAATAATCCCAGCGCCTACAACAACCACATCATACGAGTTTTTCGCATCACTAACAGCTGACGACATCTTTACCACACTTACTTTTCTTCTCCAATTAACTTCCCGAGACCAACTGCTTGTAATGAAATTTCGGTTTGAAATGACGGAAACACGACGGAATAAGTGAGTATGAGGGAGTGTAAGAGTGTTGTTGATTGAGTGGGGAGGGTTAGGTGAGATTGGAAGACAAAGAGATGATGCCATTGCCATTTTTTATAAGTGGTGATTGGTAATTGTTTATTCAGGTGGAATTGGCTTTATGCTGATGAAGAAGATGCCTTTCTCCAGCCGTGTGACGACGAAATTTTTGAAGGACCTAATCTATTAATAAAATATTATTTTCTTTTTCCTTCGCCTACACAACTAATACATACAACCAATCTATATTTTTTTTACCATTTATCAACAACCCAACCTAACATATAATATTATTTCTTTATACTCAATTTAATTATTTAAAGTTTTTTATAAACTATATATTTAATAAAATATATACTTTATAAGTATATAATTAAAATATGTTTTAATTGAAATAAAATACATTTTTCATTAGAAAAATAAAATTATAAAACATGAAGAAATTAAAAATTACAAATTTTAAAGATACAAATGACATAACTAATTATCATCGCCAAATTTTTGCCATATATGCTCAATCAAGTCATTTTTTAGACTTGAATGAGCTTCTCTGTTGCGTAGTTGTTCTCTATTTCTCATATAACTTCTCAAATCCGCAATTCGTTCAGTAGAGTACTCAACAACATCATTACCATTTGTATGCGCGTCGTTCAAAAATTCAGATGGATCAAAATTTTGGTATTTTTTTCAAATCCGCTATATCTTCTTTGGTTTCCCATTTTGTATTTTTTTCGGTACTTTTGCTTGGTTTTTGAGAATCTTGAAACAAATTTCTAGAAATACTTTGTGAAGTTTCATGATTGGGTATGGTAGGCATTTGATTTAGATTTTGAGACTGAGAGTTTAAAAGACTTTGATATTCTCCACAATGTTGGGTGTTTGGGAAGTAATTTGGATAATTAGGATCAATAGGAGAAATACTAGATGTAAAAAAGTTAAGAAACCAAATATGAGAAATGAGAAGGTGTATGAGACTATGTTGATATTGGACTATATTTATAGAGAATTGAAAACTAAAATTATTGATATAAATTTTATTTAAAAAAAAAAAAAAAAAAAAACATTTCAAAGTAACGATTTCAATTTATTGCGTAAAACATTTGAAAAGTATTGTGCTACCAGTAAACAAGACGAAACGTTAACAAGACGAAAAAAAAAAAGTTAACAAGACGAAAAAAAGTTAACAAGACGAAAAAAAAAGTAAACATTTGAAAAAAAAAAACATTTCAAACTACACGACATAACTTAAAAAGACGAAATATTTTATTCAAAATTATAGAAATTCCTTTATTTATTTAAAGAAAAACAAGATAATAGTACCAGTAAAGTAACACAAAAAGTCGTTTGTCTTAAATATTAATTGAAACTTTATATTTTTAAATATTAATTGAAATGCCCACTAAAAGTTTGACATGTGTTTAGGTTGGGATCATGAGTGGAAGGTCATCATGTGAACTGGTTGGCTTGTGATGATTCACTCATGTGAATATTTTGAATATTAAAATGGTTCTTTTTTTGTTTCTTTCCCACCAACCGGTTGTCAAGTTCACCAATAAAGGTAGTCTAATGGAAATGTCTGCCCAAACTATCAGTAATAGTTATGTTTTAGGGGGTGTTTGTTTGGTGGAAATGGAAATGGCTCGTCACATTTTAAACTTTTTGATGAGTGAATGGAAAGAAAGTTGAAGTAAAGTAAGAAAAAGAACGTGATGAGAAAGAGAGTTCATCAATTATTATTTTGCATTTTTCGAGTTTTTTGAAAGTAAAAGTAAAATGAATGAAAGTGATACATTTATTAAAAATCCTCTACTTTATTTTTTGTCTTACGAGTAACTCAAACCCGTGCATTGCACACGGGTTTTATCTAATTGATCATAGTGTAATGTGCAGTAATTTTTTTTCGTTATTAGGCTTTTGTAAGTATGACCTTAGTTGATCGGTAAATTTTATATTTAAACTTTTTATGACATATTAGTAGTTATTTAAAAAGTTTATGTTCTGTATTTATTCTCAAGATTGTAACATTATATTTAAATTTTTTATGACATATTCGTAGTTATTTATAAAGTTTAGATTTTGTATTTATTTTCAAAAGTGTAACATCCATTTATTTTGATATAAAACTAATATGTAATCTTCGGCACATATTTTCGTCATTATATATCTAAGTTGTGATTGTATCACAAATTTTCTAAGCATGACACACATTTAAAATAGTTTATTGACATGTAAGCTTCAGCACTTGTTTTCATCATTATATATCTAAATTGTGATGTTATCACACCTTTTCTAAGCATGACACACATTTAAAATAGTTTATTGACAATACGTTTCTAAGTTGTGATGTTACCACAACTTTTGTTGGTCAATAAGTTCCTAAGTTGTGATGTTACCACAACTTTTGTTAGCATAGCATGAAAAATGTTGGTGCCTTTATTTCTGTCAGTTTTAATTGAGGTCGAGTCAAAAACTATATTTGCCACTAATTTTCGTCATAAATAACTTGGGCTGCCTCAGGATCCGTACGGAAATGATTGTGTAAATTGTCGGGTTGTTAGTATGATGGTGAGGCCCAAATATACAACAATAGTTTATTGACATTAAAATAGTGAGTGTGAAGAGACTTTTTTCAAGATGTTACATTGAAAAGAGTCTCTTCACATGTAATTTTTTAATATGTATAAGTTACATAAATTATTTTAAATATGAAGTGATGACATTAATGTTTGAGACCTTTTATATTCATCCATGTGCTATGCACACAGGTTTGGAATCCCTCATGACCCATGCAATGCACGCATGTTAGATATAATTGTTTTTTTCGTAATGTTCGGGACTAATTTTCGGTTCATGTTTGAAACTCTCATTTTCTGTGAAAGACGGACTTCATTGTTCAAATAAATGACATTATTAAAAGCGGACTATAAAACAAATTTACTTTTTAACAAAACTATAAAAACATAAAATATTAAAGTAATTAGTATATTCAAGAGTATAAATTATAACTCGTATTAAGGGTGAGCAAACGGACCGGATGGACCGGACCGACCGACAAAACCGACCGGACCGGACCGGACCGGACCGACCACATTCGGTCCGGTCCTCGGTCTAGGCTTATTGGCTAATTCGGTCTTCGGTCCGGTCGGTCCAGTCCGGACCGACCAAAAAACCGAAAAAACGTGCCAAAATATGCCTAATTGGACCGGACCGACCACATTCGGTCCGGTCTTGGTCTATGGTTTTTCCGGTTCTCGGTCCTCGGTCCGGTCGGTCCGGTCCGGTCCGGTCCGGTTTTTGGACCATGCTCACCCTTAACTCGTATAATAAAAAATAAGATCCAATGACCCAAGTCCGAATCATAAACCCGCTCCAATCAATCAATAGACCCGACATTTACCTAAACACAATTTTCTTCTCCTTTATATACTTCTTCGATTTAGAAGATTCTCATTGTTAAGATGATAGTGTGAAGATATTCTTATTATATATTACCCCATTTTCAATATGTAATATCGACATAATTTACACAGTCATATCAAATATCAAAGTCACGCAATATTCCAAGACACTTAATTAAGAAAGTGACGTTAACACACCGCAAGACAAAAAACTACATTAAGAGCAAAACTATTAAAACACACCAACAAAGTGTAGTAATAATTATTGACTAAAACTTGAATGATCGTCACATTATTTTCAATAAACTTACTTGCTAACGAATCAATAGTATTAGCCTGTTTATCGGTATTACATGAAGTAAAATATTGCATGTTTGATTTGTAACGTACTATTAATATGAATGCTAAGTATTCATTCCACCGGTGGCGGTGGCGTTGCTCTTGTTGTTCTTGTTGTTGTTGTCTTTGTCGTTGTTGTTCATTGGTATTTTGCATGATTTGTTCTTGATAAAATTTTTGTGACTTCTCGATCTATTTCTTTAATGCTTCTTGACACGCTGCAAAAAACAATTAGATATAGTTGATCGTTAGTAACTTAAATACAGTTAATCAATATATTTCATTTTCGATCAAATTAAAAATGTTCGTGCATGTTCCACTTAATAGATAAGACAACGATGTGTAGGATCTCTTAAACCATTAGAGAAGATGATGTTACTACCAAATCCCCTAAGCACCATCTTTATGTCCTACATTGTTACACACACAAAAAACACATGAAATTTATATAAAACAATATAAATCAATATGCTAAATAAGTAAGACGATATGATGCTTACTTTACCACCATAATAAGTTGTAACCCTATGTGCACGCGGTGTGTAGGAAGTTGTGGTTTGTTGTGTGTGATTTTTGACACATTATATAGTTGATAAAATATCTGTAACTCATGGACGGGAAGGTAAAAAGACTAACCACTATTAATTGAGACGTTTGAGTTGCTTGAAATCAATGTACACATACTAATTGAGATGTTTGAGTTGCTTGAAATCAATGTTGAAGGCTTTATATGATAGAATCAATTCTTGGGCATTTATTATGACTCATTTACATTTATAAAGCTACTTAAGCTTTATATAATATAATATTATCTTTACTCAATTTTTATCCCATATATTGGATGAAAGTTTTTAGTTAAAAAGATACACACTTTACTCACCTTTACTTTGTTTTCTTTCCTTTCAAAAACTTGAGAACATGACATATTTTTAGTTTCTCTCAATTACTTTCACTTTCATTCTTTAAAACAAACTTGATAACATAGTGTTAGCTCCCGTTTAGTTTGGTAGGGGTGATGGAATAAACGAAAACAAATTTTTTGAAAAACAATTGTTTGTTTCATGTAAGGTAATCCATTGATAGTAAATTTTCATGTAAAATTGGTATCTTTCTTGTCTCTCCACTTATAATTATATTGTATGTCATTTTTTTTTTCTTTTTTTCAAATCTTGTTCTCTCTAATAGAATCAAATAGCAGCGAGACTAAATGGTTTTAAGTCGAATAAAAGGCGGTTTTGAAGGATGAGCTGGTATGGAAGATAGAAAGCCACGTTTGTACTCGTGACTTAGTGGATCGAAACAACCACTAGAGATTTCGGATCTTATTATACGTGACCCCGAGCCCCAATTCAGATCTTCTTTCCTGGTAACTGCCACTTCGATCAAGCGTTAAACTACTACTTATGGCTTCGGTCGAGAAAGATATTTCGGAACACTTCCACGATCTGCTCAGTAAGAAATATATCGTTGCCGACTTGTGACTCGAGTCAGCCTATTTACTGCCTGTCTCGATCTCTCTCCTTTCTTGAGCCTGGCAAACTTCAAAAGTCATCTTTGAAGTCTAGCTACCTATCCGTCTCCACCTCTTGCAATAGATCTAGCAACAATCTAGCTCCTCGTACTACTTCTCTCAGTAAATACCATTCTCTTAGTTAGGTAGTAAGTAGATAGACGGATTAGTACTTTTACCCAGGGGTAGCCTTCCTTGTCGCCAAAGAAGAATGAGAATTGATAAAGTTTTCTTGGGGTTCGATTCCCTATAATAGAAGTGGCGGGCTTGCTTGCTATTCCCATCTCAATCGATGAAAGACGAGAAAAGCGGCGAGAAGAAGACAAAGAGAGGGAGATCCCTTTCTATTGCCTTCCCTTTCGACTTCTAGACTGGTTCGTCGGTGGGACAACGAGCCAAGATCTGTGAAACTGTCTCCTCTCCTAAGCTTCAGAACCCCCGCAATGTTTCCGACTTTCGCTTACCTTTAGAGCTTCCCGGGCTCTAGGCTCCACAACGTGCACTCTTCCATCTTCAGCTGGTCTATTCTGCACTCCCCCAGAAGCATTCGTCCGTCTGGTAGTACTATTCAAATGATATTTTTTATATAAAATTTATTATAAATTATATTTAAATTAATATAATTTCTCTCTCCTAAACCTACCCCAAATCCAAATCCTATACCAAATCCAAATCTTAATCCAAACCCACTTATAAACCAAATGGATCCTTAAAGTGTAACAATCAGAGGCTTTTAAAGTGTAGGGTGTGTTGGGTGCAACACTTTTAGATTCAAGTAATGGAATAACAGTGAAAAATATTTGGTGCATGACTTTTTGGCATAGTTCATAAATCTCTTTTTCATTTTTCTTTTTCATAAAGAAAATCTTATATTTTGTTTTCTGTTTTATCTTTTCAGCCACAAAATGCGAGCATCTTTTACCACTAATTTATTACTATATTTAAATAAGGAGCATCTTTTACCACTAATTTTAGTACTATATTGTGTTTATGAAGAGAAGAAAAAAAGAAAGAAAGATAAGAGAGATTTTTGGGTTTTGTTGTGTAATTAGAGAGCAAAAATAAAATAATTAAAAATAATAGTATCAAAAGAATCATTTAAAGCAAGGTTTTCAAGATCGGGATCTTACCCAAGATCGTTTTCGTCTTTGCAAGATCGTGATCGTAAGATCGGATCGGGATCTTAAGATCCTGCTATAATGTCATTTTCTTAATACTTTTTGTAATATTATACAAATTTACAAAGTATTATATATCATAAACATAAAAATATATAAATGTTTCATCAAAATGTTATCTTAAATTATGATTATGAAATGTTTAATAAGATTAACATGTTATTTTTTAAATTTTACAAAAACTAATCCAACAAATTGCAGCTTTTTAGTTTGTTATCCGAGAAAAGTAGGATCGGATCGGATTAGATCTTAAGATCCTATGGTCAAAATCTGGATCCTATAAGATCTTAAGCTTTCAAAGATCCTATGTAAAATCCGGATCGTTTTTGCTTTGCAGTATCGTAAAATCGTAAGATCCTAAGATCAGGATCGAGATCCTGACAACCATGATTTAAAGGGGAAAAATCTCACTAAAAAAAGTGAAAGTATTGAAAAACCCGCTTTTATAAAGCGGCGATAAAATAACCGTGATATATAATCTATAATAGTGTGATTAAAAAAAACTTTTCTATAAAACACTTTCAATAAAACAGTTTGTGAGGTATATTTGTGTTTAAGTGGGTATATTTTTGTGGTGACAATGGTCGCCTTATTACACTAAGTTATTTATGAAAAATGTTTTAGTGAGTTGACGCTGATGTAGCAGTGATTATCGCGATCATGTGTGCTCACCATTACGCCCCGTCTTACTTAACATTTGTGTTGGTTGATTAGTGATGCCATTTGATAATGTTCTTTACCAAAATATTATTAATTCGGTGCTATTTTGTTGAAAGGTGGAAGTTACATGTTATCAAGCTAGCTTATATGTTAGAAGTTTGACTGAAGAAATATGATTTGTTAGTTAATTAACTTGTGTTGAAAGTTTCTTTCAAAGGTCAAATGGAGAGTTTTAGTATGTTAAAAGTTGAGTGAGTCGTTTTTAATTAAGCTATTTCGAGATTTCGAGTTTACATTTGAGGTTTTGATTTTGTAATTTGTAAATGAAAGAGATATCACTGTTACTAGAATATGTTTTGGTCCATAAGTGTTATTTATGTTCACTCCATAATAGAATACCTTTATCTTGATGATAATACGCGGCAAAATCAATTTAAAAGAAGAGACACAAGCCTTGCACGTGAATAGACAAGATTAGTTAAAATTGTCGAGAAAATTTGTATTAACTAGATCTTTTCATTCTCACTGTTGGTAATTAGGTGTTAACAATGTTCCCAGATTAGGGTTAAGATAATCAATGAGTACCGGATATTCACTTGAAATCGTGTTATCACTTTCCAATAGAAACTATTCGACCCTATGGCTGGGTTACACGAATATCTCTATGGGATAAGACCAAGTGATGTTCTTGTTTTAGGCACAAATCAAGAACAGAATCGTATTCAAGTGTTTAGGGTTTGTGTTGATAATCGTCTCCATGCAGAATGTTATGACCTCTATTTATAATAGAGAATACTCAAACCCTAGCCCATGGAATTATGTATAATTAACGGCCCATTAATTATATCATAATACTTTCCATAATAGTAGGAATCAGTGGTTATCAGTGGAAACAATAACACTAGCAGTGGAAACTAGCAGCAGATTCCACTATCAGTAGAATCACACTATCAGCAGAAACAGATTCATGCTATCAGCAGAATCAATACATAACCACTATTGAGTCAAGAGATTCAGGGACCAAATGGGTGTACACTCCGTACCTCCAAACCCATTACTAGGTGTGAATTAATCCCTCAAGTTCAATAAATTTTCCAACAATCCTCCCCAAATTTAGTTCACTTCCTTTGCATGAAAAATTAAACACAAAACAAAATATATGCATAAATGAAAATATCTTGTAGATTGAATTCTCATCTTAGTACATTACACGTTCAAATATTCGAGAATCAGGGTGTTCTAAGAATTGAACCCTTCAACCCATTTGAATACCTGAAGATAAAATACACATACATTTTCAAAACACTAAAATAAACCTGACACTATACAAGCCATGTGTCCATATCCAATTCATAAATGTTGTAAATGCTAAAAGTCCAAAGCTTCCTGAAGCGGCAAAACTTCAACATTTACATAGGTGGTTCCTCTTTATTCATGCTCCTGCTTAACACTTTTTCAAAGAAAATTAACCATTGAGAAGTTAAGACTTCATCCTCCTTTTCCAGCAGGTTCTGAGCACAACCTTGGGATGACAATAAACATGTGCTCCAGTCCACTAAATGTTCAGCTTTCCACATTGAACTCAGTTCCCAAGTTTCCTCAGGAGGGAGTTGGGTGTCTTAGCATTCAGTGACTAAGTTGGGCTTCAAACCCATCCCTTTAGCAGACTTCAAAACCAAGTCTCTAGCCAAACCCTTCGTCAAGTGATCGGCTAAGTTTTGTTGAGATTTAACAAACTCTATAGATATCACCCCATTCATGATAAGCTCACGAATCATGCTATGCCTGACACCTAAGTGTCTAGACTTCCCATTGTACATCTGGCTATAAGCCTTTGCCAATGTAGCAACACTATCACAACGGATAGAAATAGGTGCTATAGGTTTAGGCCACAATGAAATCTCAAGAAGCAAGTTTTTCAACCATTCAGCTTCTTTGCCAGCAGCTGCTAAAGCCACAAATTCAGACTCCATTGTTGAACTGGTGATGCAGGTTTGTTTCTTGGATGCCCAAGAAATTGCACCTCCACCAAGTAGGAATACCCAGCCACTAGTAGACGAATTGTCTTCAGTGTTACTGATCCAACTTGCATCAGTGTATCCTTCCAATACTGAAGGATAACCAGTATATGAGAGACTATAATCCATAGTTCTCTTCAAATACTTAAAAACCCTCTAAATTGCTTGCCAGTGATGAGCACTAGGATTACTAGTATACCTGCTCAGTTTACCCACAGCAAAAGCAATGTCAGGTCTTATACAAGTCATGATATACATCAAGCAGCCAATCACCCTAGAATACTCAAGTTGAGATATAGCTTTACCAGTATTAGGCATTAGCTTCTCACTTGTATCCATAGAAGTACTCACTGGAGTACGCTCAAAGTAATTAAATTTCTTCAACACCTTCTCTTGGGAACGAAGTTTTACTATTTTATCAAGTCTCGGTCATTTGTAATAATATTAGGTTGCTTAGTTATTATTTACTATCATTTATATTATGTATTAAGTTTACTAGGCTTAAGTAACATGTCCATGGGCCTCCAAGCCCACTCGTTTGTATGAAAGAGGGAGGTAGGAGTGTTGCCCTACTCCTCCCCTATAAATAGTATGCTTAGGTCTCTTTATAAACTTGGTTGGTTATTTGAATATATTAAGGAAACTCTTGCAATTATATTTCTCTCATTCTCATAATCATCACATCCTTATATCTATCTCATTCTTGCTTGTGTGAAATCAATATGGGTACCTAACAAGTGGTATCAGAGCCATAAGAAGGTGTAGTGTTTTGTTTTTCATAATACTTTATCCAAAAACCATTTTGTATTAATCGTTATTTTGAAATCTTTGTATTTTCTTGCTTGTTTCTTGATTTCTATCACATCTTTACTTACAAACTTGTGTTAAAAATCATTACAAACAAAAAAGTTACAGTTTTTTCTTCAAAATCTAAAGTTTCGTATATTGTACTATTTTTCGAGATCTCTCAAATTTTTGAAAAGTGGTTCAAGTTTGCAACTTTCTTTAAGATCTCATCATTTTAAGGATAGTTGTACAAGAATCTTGGAATAAAAACGTGTTTTTGGATTGCTTTTAGCTAAAACAAAAAAACTGCTTGTTTTTCGAAAACACCTTTTACCAAGTTTCGAAATCACACTCTGCCTAAGTTTCGAGAACACAAGTCGCGGCTCCTTTAGTGTTCACAGTTGGTTACTCAGTGTTTTCTCTCTTATATAAGAAAGAAAATACTTCGACTTTTGGCTAAATTTCGATATTGTATAATCTCGAAATTTCTTTGATAAGTTGGATTTTTGAAAACCTTGACATTTTTCGAAAACATTCTTTTCTGAAAAAATTTCAGGATCTCAAAAGTTTGTCATTTTTTCAAAAATTGTTTCTAAGGTTTCGCAATTAACAAAAGTTTCGAGAAAACAAAGTTTCGAAAACAAAGTTTCAAAATCATCAAATTTTCGAAAACACAGTTTCGAGTTTACAAAGTTTCGCAATCTCAAAATCTCAAAAGTTTCGAAAACTGTTTTCTGACAAAGTTTCGAGAACACATATTTGTGCAAGTTTTCGAGAATTGGCTCAACCTATACCTTCTACAAGATCCATTTTCACACAAGTGCTCATTATGTCTCAACCACCGCACTACAACTTTAATCATCCTCAGTAACATCAGAATCAGCAGTATCATCATCAATTTCATCAGCAACAGCAACAGTATCAACAACCACCACAATATCATCAACAAACCGGTTTACTCACAACAACATCTTCTCATGCAACAACATCAGATGGTTCCACTACAACAATCCTATCCAATGCCACAACAACAAAGCCAACTTCCATCCAAACAGACTCACTGGTTTGACAGGATGTGTGAAGTAATCTCAACTCAACAATCCCGACATGAGGCAGGATCTATTGACACTCCACCAATGCTTACACCTGGTAATTATGTTCAGTGGGCAAGTCGATTCTTAAGGTTTATTGAACTCAAGAAACCCAATGTAAGTACATGAAACAAGTTATCCTTGAAGGACCGTTTTAGTGACCTATTAACTTCGTTGGAGGTGACCCAGTTGCTGATCCTCCAGTAGCTCCAACTGCTATAGCAGTTCCTGAGTCTGCACTCACTACTGAACAACATCTTCATCGTGAAGCAGATGAGTACGCTATGGCTTACATACTTCAGGGAATCCCAAATCCAATATTCAGAAGTGTTGATGCTCAGAAAACTGCTAAAGCAATGTGGGAACACGTTCATCTACTAATGGAAGGCACACAACTGAACAAAGAAGGTATGAAATCTAAACTTTACATGGAATACACTAACTTCATGATCGAACCAGGGGAATCACTTGAATCTTACTATCATCGTTTCACCAATGTCGTCAACGACTTAGAGAGACATGAAGTACACCTTCCAAGGATCGCAGTCAATACAAAGTTTGTCAGTAGCCTGGGTTATGATTGGCAAAAGTATGTGACATTTGTGAGACAAGTAAAGAATCTTCATGATGCTCCATATGGTTTGTTGTATGACTATCTTAAGCACCATGAATCTGAAGTTGAAAAAGATAGAGCTGCACGAGGAGGATATACACCACCACCAACTTCAAATCCACTAGCACTCGTTGCTCAATCTCATGCTGCACAACCTCCAATGTCTAATCATGCTTATGTTCAGGAATAGAATTATTTCAGTTACCCACAACCTGCAACCTCACACCAAATGGTCCCATATGAATCATCCTCGCAACAGGCTTCTACTCAACTTGCTCCATATGACAACCATGATAGCATGTACTACTCGAATTACATAGAAGATGATGATGAAGATGTCAATACGTTGAATCAGGGACTTGCTCTTATTGCTCGTGCTTTCAGCAAATTCTCAAACAAGACTAACAACCATCTTCGTTCCTCATCAAATACAAGGAATCAAGCTGTCATTCAAGATGGTCGGGTTGAGATTCAGAACCGTAACTTTGGACGATCACGTTCAGGAGGGTATTCAGGAAATTCTGGGTATGGACAAAGGTTTAACAACAATGGGGGATTCAGAAACAATTCAGGTGCTCCTCAGAGAAGAAATGACAATGCTGCAAATGCTAATATAGAATCTGGGAATGCAGTGTGGTGCTACAACTGCAACGAAAAAGGTCATATTGCAACAGCATGTCCAAAACCGAGAACTCGGGGCAGTAAGTTTCACAAGCAGGCATTACTAATGGCTCTCAAAGATGAAAATGAAGGAACTTTCACTGAACAAGAGAATAGTTTCATCACCAATGCTTACAAAGATGATGATATGGAAGATCTTGAAGCCAATGCAGCTGTGATGCTTATGGCAAACATGCAGGAACTCCAGTTGAATGATTCAGACCCAGTGTATGACACCGATGGCTTGTCTCAAGTACATGACCTAAACACGTGCTTAATACAAGAAAATGCATCACCCTCTGCTTCTGAATCAGATAAGGCGCAATTTGTTCCATCCGAATCATTTTTATCCTCTCAAGAGGATGAACAAATAAACACAGTTGTTATATTTGATGATGACACTGTCATTTCATTTGATGATCTTATTGAGAAAGACAAGCATGATCATATTGAACAACATGAACCTTCTTCTGATCCAGATCCTGACTATATTGTCATGGCCAAACAACTTCAAGCACAAATTCTAATTACTCAGAAAAAGAATGAGCAAAATAAAGTTTTGAAAGGAACAAATGCAGTTTTGAAAAAGGACATTGAATGTTATAAAATGCAACTTTCACATTTTCAAAATGAAGTTAAACGTGAAAAGTATTTTGAAAAGTCATTTCAGGAATCGTATGTCAAAGAACAAAATCTTCAAAAGAAAATGCATGAGTTAATTGAGTCAAACGGCAAATTGGTTTCCAAACTGGAAAATGACAAAAAAGATCTCAAAAAACAAGTTGCACAACTTCAAATGGAACTTTCAAAAACACAAACAGAGTTGTCAAATTGCAAACAGGAACTTTATGAACACAAAGTGCGAAAAAGGGAAAAAGAAAATTCTTTAATTGAAGAAAATCTCACTCTCGAACGTCAAATAAAAGAATTTCAAAATATCGTTTACAAACATGGAGAATCTGTAACAACGATTCAAAAGTTTACGCTAAAACCAAGACCCGATAAAGGTTTTTCCATTGGCGATTACAGATCAACTTTTCTTCACACTACGTTCAAAACAATTCCTAAGCTTTACAGTATGGACCAATTGCTTGATAATAATATTGTGCGTGTTGTTGTATATAATACGGAGGAAGAAGAAGAACTTGAAGAAAAGAGTCGATTAAAAATGAGTCAAATTGAATATTGCAAACCATATGATTACTCAAAAGTTCCTCATATTTCAAAATCTTTTGTTCCATCAAGAGAAATACCTGAGAAATCATGGTATGTAACAGAGTCTTATGTCTCATCTTCCAATGGGGCTCCTGTCAAACCCGTGGCACAAGTAAATGGACCATTACCATCTTCTGGTACTGTGACACCTTTACTAACACGTTGTCGAGTCTTAGAATATTTTAAAACTTTTATGAAAGGCATCGAAAATTTGGAAGACGTAATTGAACATAATTTGGAAATTAAAATTGCTACTTTTCAATCAGCTTACGAGCACGAAAAGAGAGAAATTTTTCAAAAACAACTTCTGCCTTTAGTTCAAATTTGCGTCATTGTGCTACTCGTTGGGAACAGGAATTCCAAAAAGAAGTTAAATCAATGATAAACGTTTTCACTTTAAATGAAAATGCAATTTTGGTTCAACAACGTAAAAACAGATTTTTGAAAACAGATGCTGATCGACTCTTGAAAAAAGTTCTACAAGCTGATATTTTGTCTATTGTCATGAATGATCTTTATAATTCTGGTACTTCCATGCTTGTGGAAGATCACTGTGCTGATAATCATTTGCTGAACAAGGAAATTGAGATATTAAAACAAGAAAATGATAAAATGATGAAAAACAATGATGATGTGAGAAAACAATTTTCAAAAGAAATTTGTCAACTCAAACAAAGGCTTGAATGGTGTCAAGCTCAAAGTCTTGAACTGGAATTGCAACTTCAAAGTCAAAATGTTTCAAAATCTTGTCAGATTTGCAACAATAATGAGTCTTTCAAAAATAAATGTCTTCAATATGAAAAGGAAATTGAAAAATTGCAAATTGACAAAGCTGAATGGGAACAAAACCGGATTGACTTTGTACATTGCAATAGAAAACTTGAGTCTCTAATTCAAGATAAGAATCACATCATCATTAATTTGAAAGAGAAAATTCAGCTACTTTAAAAAGGAAAGTTTGTTGACACCTTAGTGATAGCACCAGGAATGTTTCAAATAGACAAAACAAATAAGGGTAATAATGCTCAGAGTTCTAATGTTAGCTTTTCCACTTCTACAGGACTAGTTTCCCCTAAAAGCGTTAGCAGACCAACGACAAAAAGCATTAAGAAGACTAGAAAGACTAGGCTTTGGCAACGTAGAAGAGGAACACTAGAAGTGCAAGAAGTAGAAGCTCACCTTTGGAACTTGAATAACACTCATGTTACATCTAATTTAGATTCTAATCTGGCAAACTGTAATCAAAATCTAAATGTAACGAATGATGAACCTTTGAATGTTTTGAATATTAATGCATCTTGTGTGTTTTGTCGTCAAAGTGTGTTATCTGGTGATCGTACTAAATGTGTAGCTAATAATCTCTTAAATCGTCACAAGAAACGTAGATCAGGCATTCCTTCTAGGCCCACTACTGCCTCTAAGTCTACCTTAGGAAAACCGCTAACTACTGTTTCGAATGATGTTGTAGTTACCCCCATAGCAGAAATCAACAAATCTAGGAACAAGCCAAAAGCTAGTGAATTTACCAAAAAATAAAGCAAAAACTAGTTGGAACTGGCAACGTTGGTTACAATACAAACCAAATTTTAAATGGATTCCTAAACTATTGAATATTTGTGCTTATAACCAACAGGAACCCACCATTTCTTCGGGTTCCACCCTTACCTCTGTTCCATCCTTGTCGTCTCCTTGTGATGCAGGTGGTTCAGATTGTTCTATGGATTATTGATAGCGGTTGCACCCGACACATGACAGGCAATCTCAAACTGTTAGCTAACTTTGTTTCAAAGTTTATCGGAACTGTCAGATTCAGGAATGATCAATACGCTTTAATCATGGGTTGCGATGACTATGTGAATGGGAATATTGAAATTAGCATAGTCTACTATGTTGAAGGCTTGGGTCACAACCTCTTTTCAGTCGGTCAATTTTGTGATGGGGACTTAGAAGTTGCATTTCGAGAGAAAACTTGTTTTGTTCGTGATCTACAAGGAAATGATCTGATGTCAGGCAAGCATGGCACTAACCTCTACACAATTTCAATGTCTGACATGATCACTTCATCTCCAATTTGTCTTTTATGCAAAGCAGAAATGACTAAATCATGGTTATGGCACAAACGCCTTTCTCACTTGAATTTCAAAATGATGACTCAAATCGCTCGTCACAAATTGGTTGAAGGTTTTCCAAGATTCCGTTATGCCAAAGATCACCTATGTCCAGCCTGTGAACAAGGAAAAAGTACCCGTGCTCATTTTCCTTCAAAACCTGAACACAGTACTAATCATGTTTTACAACTGCTTCATATGGATTTGTGTGGTCCGATGCGTGTTCAAAGTATCAACGGTAAATGCTACATTTTAGTAATTGTTGATGATTACTCCCTTTGGACTTGGGTTTATTTTCTTTGAAGTAAAGATCAAGCTCCCCAAATGATCATCACCTTTCTCATAAAAATACAATTTTGGCTACGCAACACAGTCAGAATTGTTAGAACTGACAATGGCACATAATTTAAGAATCAGACTCTAAGGTCGTATTTTGAGAAAGTGGGAATTGAACATCAAACATCCATTCCACGAACACCCGAACAGAATTGAGTAGTCAAAAGACGCAACAGAACGTTAGTGGAAGCTGCACGTACGATGTTAATTAATGCTCAATTACCGGATTACTTATGGGCGGAAGCTGTTTCAACCGCATGTTACACTCAAAACCGTTGTATGATCACAAAACGCCATCACAAAACGCCTTATCAAATTGTTCACAAAAGAAAACCGAACATCAATTACTTTCATGTATTTGGAGCTCAATGTTATCCAGTTAATGATCGTGATGATCTAGGTAAACTTAAAGCAAAGGCTGACATTGGAATATTTGTTGGATACTGTGAAAATTCAAAAGGCTTTCGGATATGGAATCGTCGTACAAGAGAAATTCAAGAGACTATTCATGCTAATTTCGATGAACTCACTCAAATGGCTTCTGAGCAAAACAGCTTAGGACCCGCATCCAACCGTCTTAACTTTCCGAAATCTTCGGCTGAACAATTGTCACTCTCCAGTAAAGAAGTGGAAACCTTGTTTGCTCCATTGTTTGATGATACGATTGATAACCGTCCTTATGAGGCCTCACCAAATTCCGCTGCACATCTTGATCAACATCAAGTACCTGATTCACCTCAACAAACAACAACAACTGTTGGAAGAGACGGTCCTCCAATTGTATCCCCAACAACTACAGAACAAACCGGATCCAACTCACGACAAACAGCTAGAGAATCCATACCTATATCAGTTCTTCAAACCGCAGAGCATGACCCAGAACCCTTCTTTAACCCATTTGCATCAGCTCCACTTGTCCCTGACATTGCTGAGTCATCTACACGCAATTTGGATCCTGCTCACTTGCGAGATACTTATCAACTTCACCCTTCGACACACAAATGGACTAGAGATCACCCCTTAGTTCAAATTATTGGCCATCCAGATGCACCTATTATGACAAGACAACGACTTCACACAGACGGGGAAACTTGCATTTACGCACTTACAGTATGTGAAACCGTGCCAAAGAACGTCAACGAAGCTATGACTTACGAAAACTGGATTGAGTCTATGCAAGAGGAATTTGAATCATTTCAAAGATTGGAAGTCTGGGAAATGGTTCAAAAACCTGAAGGAGTCATTGTCATTGGTTTAAAATGGATCTGGAAAAACAAACTGGATGCAGAAGGAACTGTCATACATAACAAATCACGCTTGGTAGCAAAAGGATACTCTCAAGAAGAAGGAATCGATTTTGAAGAATCATTTGCTCCTGTAGCTAGACTTGAAGCTGTATGGATTTTTCTTGCATACGCTGCTCACTGGAATATGGTTGTTTATCAAATGGATGTGTAAACGGCATTTCTGAATGGTCAACTCCGTGAAGTGGTTTATGTCAGTCAACCTGAAGGATTTGTTGATCCAGAACGTCCTAATCATGTCTACAAGCTAAAGAAGTCTCTCTACGGTCTCAAGCAAGCCCCAAGGGTGTGGTATGACAAGTTATCTACATTTTTGTTGGCTAATAACTTTACTTTAGGCTCGGTGGACCCAACACTGTTTACAAAAACATACGGGGCAGACTTATTAATTGTTCAAATTTATGTCGATGACATTATTTTTGCTTCAACCAACAAACGTTACTCAATTGATTTTGCAAAATTAATGAAAGATAATTTTGAAATGTCCATGATGGGTGAACTTACGTTCTTTCTAGGACTACAAGTTCATCAATCACCTCGTGGAATTTTTCTAAATCAGTCTAAATATGCTCTTGAGATTTTAAAGAAACATGGAATGCAAAACTGTGATACAATGAATACACCTATGGCCAATTCCACAAAACTAGATGCTGATATACATGGGACTCCTGTTGACCCTACCAAATACCGAAGTATTATTGGGTCCCTCATGTATCTCACATCTAGCAGACCTGATATTGTATTTGCTGTCTATATGTGTTCGCGTTATCAGTCTAAACCAACTGAGAAACACCTCAATGAGGCAAAAAGAATCCTTCGATACATAAAGGGAACCATCCATTTAGGAATCTGGTATCTGAAGGATTCTGGTTTTGAACTAATAGCTTTTTCAGACGCTGACCATGCAAGATGCTTAGACACGCGAAAAAGTACATCAGGTGGATTACAGTTTCTTGGAGATAAGCTTGTGTCTTGGCAATCAAAGAAGCAGGACTGCACTTCACTGTCATCAACAAAATCTGAATACGTAGCTATGTCTGCTTGTTGTGCTCAAGTCATTTGGATGCGTTCACAACTTAAAGACTATGGCTACCTATTCAATAAGATTCTGATCTACTGTGATTCCAAAAGTGCCATTGCAATCTCCTGCAACACAATCCATCACTGCAAATCCAAACATATTGATCTCCGATATCATTTCATCAAGGAGCATGTCGAAAAAGGTACTGTTGAATTATATTTTGTGGGAACTGAGTACCAATTGGCGGACTTACTTACAAAAGCATTACCTCCATCAAGGTTTGCTAGTTTAGTTCACCAAATTGGGATGCGATGTTTAACTCCAGAGGATCTGGAAAAGTTTTTAAAACACAAGTAAAAGTCGAACATCAAAACTATCTTTGTAAATATTTTTTCAAAAACAAAATACAAAAATATAAAAACATCAAAAACACAAAAAGATTTTTCTATTTCTTTTATTTAAAAAAAAAGTATATCGCTTCCTTTCAACACCTTGTTATCTTTTACAAGTGTTGAGGGGGAGTCACGCTTAGAATTTTTCACAATATTTCAAATCGGTATACTTGCATATTTTCATAAGATGCGTTGTTTTAGGATACAATGGAAATCTCATCATTTTTTCTTTCGTCTCATCCCGTTAAAGGTTTCATAAATGATGTCAAAGAGAGTATATCTTAGATTATTGCCTTTGGTCATTAACTTGTTTCAAAATTAATGACTTGTGATACAAATTTTACTATTAAAGGACCTAAAGTGTCTAAATTCCTATGTTCAAAATATATAAAACAAACAAACACCCCATCTTTTCAGAAATATCAAAATCAAACAAACACCCTATTTTGAAACCTACGGCTCAAAATCAAACGGAAAATCCGTGCTTCAAATCTTCAATCTGTAAGTTCCTTTGTGATCTCAAGGGTATTTCTAGCAATGGTTTTCGTTTAATCACAATGTTAACGGTTTGATTTCAAGAAATCGCGTTTTGAAAACCTAGGGTTTCACAAATTTCGGAATCGATTGAAACGTCTTTGGGGGTGCAATCTTTCATAGGGGTTTTGTCTTAAAACATGTTCTTAACTTGCCCATAACAGTTAATCACAACCAAAAACATGTTTATGAGATTCTCGAAATCTAGGGTTTAAGTACGATTTGGGTACTTTTGATTTGTGGTTTGCTTTGTTAATCTTATTGGTGGGATATGATGTTTCTTGTGTTAATAACGTTTTGAATCACTTAGATTATATCTTATTCCACGTATGCATTAAATTCGAAAGTTAGGGTTTTGTTCATAAAGGGTTTTTCTTGTGCTATGTTCTTTTGGTTAATAATGTGTGATGTACATGATCCAATAGTTATAACTTGTCACATGATTCATTGATTTGATAAGTGTTTATTTGAATTTGTGGTTCTCGATATTATGTTAATGTACATGTTTCGAAATTAGTGAGTTTATGATTCATATGTGCTCTTAACTGTTGTTTCATCTTCCTAACTATAGGATACAATCTTTGGAAACTCATAATCTCAAAAGAAACGTACGTTGACACGATTTCGAAATTCTTGTAAAAGAATTTTTTCGAGAACACAATTTCGCAAACACCAGTACTGGTGGAAATTTTTTGAGAACACATCTAACAAGGGTTTTCGAAAAGTTCTCAAAGTTTTGTATTTTCTCGAAAAATCCATTTTTCGAGAATACACTTTGTAATCCTTTCGAAAATGGTTGTTTTTATGTGTTTGCGAAAAATGTTCATCACTGGTCATTTTTTCGAGAACACAAGATGATTAAATTTTTTGAGAATGGTCAATTTCAGTGTTTGCGAAATATTTTACAAATCTGTAGATAAACTATTTATCGAGAACACATTTTGTGGATTATTTCGAAATCACTCACAATTGACATTTGCAAAACTCTGTCTTTCGAGAATACACTTTAAGCTAATTTCGAAAATTGGAATTTTTTACATGTTTGCGAAAAACTGTCATATATGTAATATTTCGAGAACATTGAAAGTTGTAATCTTGAAAACATGTATTTGTGATGATGATTATTATTTGATGTAACGTGCGATATAATCATGTATCTTGGATAATATTTGTGCTCATGTGAATGTCTAAGTACTTTATGCTTGATTTCATGATTCTAAAAGTTCTATCTTATCTAAGTTTACTTCATACGTCACCTCACATATTATAATTACACCATCCGTGCTTAAATGATTCTAAGTATTTATCTGTAATCAAACTTGTGATTGTGCTAACGAGTAACAAATCTGGATGTTTGGTTTACGATAATGTCTTTTCAGATTAACATGGCTGAACACAACGAGAATGTCCCCGAACAAACTCTTCCATTGCTCACAATGAATGACATCATTCCTGCTGACTACAGCATCACCATTGGCAGAAACAATCCTCGAGTTGACTTCGACAAATTAAGAATTCCTGAAAACTCGTGTAAGATTGTTAAAGATATTCTCCTTGCACATCCATGCAAGCACCTGCTCGATAAATCAACTTCAGTTCCAGTATTCTACCTTCATCAGTTCTAGCTTACGGCAAAGGTTAACTTGGATGATGAGTCTTTCACTGTTACACTGGATCGACAAGTCTACACTGTAGATCAAGAAGTCCTTCGTACAGTCTTCCTTCTACCTTAACCTGAGAATGAATTTGTTCCAATGTTTCCTGAACTGGATCTCCTAGACTTTTTCATTGACCTAGGATACGATGTTCAAGATGACTTACCTCTGCTTCAGCATTCTAGATTCAATGCAAAGAACATGCCTCAGCCTTGGAGAACCTTCTATATGTTGGTCGTATGTTCAATATCAGGAAGAAAAAGTGGTCACGAACATCCCAGACTTGAGCATTTACAAGTGTTTTGGGGAATGGTCAGTATGCTACCGATTGACTTTGCAATTCCCATAATGAGTGATATAGTCTACAACATTCAAACCGAATGTAAAAAGACTATGATCCCGTTCATAAGGTTCACAAAGCTAATCATTGAGCATTTCTGCAAAGATACACCTGAATTCATCAAAAGAATGGGAGACCCAAATGAACCTAAGAACCTCTTCGAGGACGACTTCACCATTTCTTTTGTCAAAATGACCACTTCTTCAACAAAACAACAAGGAAAGAGGCTTCCCGAGTACTTTCTTGATGAAAATATCAGGAAAAGCTCAAGCTATGAATTCTACGGTAATGCTTATAAAGGGATTAAAGAAGAATCTTTCATACAGACTCGGAGTACAAGAAGTGGGAAATCAGGGAGTACAAGTAGCAATACTGGTTCACTACATTCAAAAACAAAGGCTACTCCCAAAACTAAACCCGTTACCAAACCAAAACCTACACCCAAACCGAAGCCTGCAACTAAGCCAAGAAAGAAGGTTACACCAAAGCGCACTCTTCAAGATGAACCTACACCACCACCCTCAGAAAGTGAATCTAAATTTGATATAGAATCTGATGAAGAAGAAGATTTTGAACGAAGAGTAAGAGTAACTGAAAAAGAATATCCAGAAATGGAAATTGCTAAACAACAAAGTTTGGAAACTTTTGAGGTAGATAAAACAAAAAGGCAAGGGATTACGATCAATGAACCAAATGATGATGAAGAAGACGAACCAATAGTTGAACAATTGGTCGACAAAAGAAAATTGGAAAGTATTGTTGCCGACACACGGGCCGAAGAGAAGAAATTTCTCAAAGATCAAAGGGAAGCGTCACTCCTCAGCCGACTTCATCCTCAACCTTCATCACCACCTGTCGATCAAACTGAACATGAAGGCACAACTAGCAACATAGTTCCTCCCATCGTGTCTACCACTTTAGAACCAGTCATTCAACCCGGCGACAAAGTAGAAGACAAAGATGCAGATGGCAACATCACTATGACGGAAGCTACTAACATCGAGGAGAATGTTGATGAACAGGAGAACGTTGCCACCGATTAGGGATTTGATCCTTTCACCACACCAGAGTATCTAGCACAGGAAGAAGAGGAACGTAGAAGAAAGGAAAGTGAAGAAAAAGAAGCATTCGACACCAACATATTCCTTCAATCATCTTCACACTCTAAGAAACATCTTCAGAGCATCCTCCACTTCCTAAAGACTCTCCGCCGAAGGATCCGACTCCTCCAGCTTCTTCTTCAAACTCCCACAATGAGTCGTCTTGAGAATCATCACCGGAACATTCATCTCCTTCACCTTCTGAAATCGCATCTAAGCAACAATCAATCAATGAACCCACAAAACCAGTTGATCTTCAGGAGCAAGTCAAAAGTCTCACAACCTTGGTTACTAATCTTGCTAAACAAGTTGAAGACTTTCAGGAGGCAAAGCAGCAAATCGATAAGTTCATGAAAGCAGACTTGGAAGGACTCATCAGAACTTTTACACTCGATTACCTTACTGAGAATCTTGTTGATATCGTCACTCCTGAAGTGACAAGTCTTGTTGAACCAATTAAGGATAACTTGGAGCACAGGATCAGAAGTGTTGTAAAGAAAATGCTATCAACAACACCATTCACTCTTCATCCTGCAAAAGCTTCAACATCAACTCCAACCATTTCTGAATCATCGATCAAAGACCTGCTTGCTCAGCTCTACGACAAAGTTGTATACAAAACCAATTTGACAACTGAAGAAACTGCACTTATCGACGCCATTGCTGCTAACTTGTCAAAAGAGTCGTGCACAGAAGCTGCTGGATCCCTGAAGAGGTCAAGGAAAGATGGCGGATCTTCAGATTGAGAAACTTACAAAGGCTGAGTTAGGATGCACAGGAGTTCCTAAAGTCTAGATCTAGAAACAAGATGGAATTTGAATTTCACATGCAGAATATAGCTAGTGCAATGTCAGGAAAGTTTGACTGGCTAAAACCTGAAGCGAATTTCGACATCCATTCCGGAAAACCCGACAAGCCTTACTTCACCGATTGGACTAAACCATTACCTCTGCAAGGATTTCCTGAAAAACCGAAGATACCTTACCGCTTCTTCTTCAACAAAGATCTTTGTAACCTCCAACTCACACAAGAGAACTCCAGACAGAAATATGCTTCATCATTGACTATTTCAGTGCCAGCCGCAAGATACGATGTTCCTGCAATTGAAGAATCAACTCCGGTATTTAGCAACTCCATTGTTGCTTACGACAGAGATGCTTTACATGGGATTCAGCACTGGCCTGAACGTCGTCAACTCGGTTACACTCACAGGTTAGAAATCAAGTCAACTGAGAACGTGAAGCATAAATCTAGAATCATTGCTATTTTAGAAATTCAAGAGTCGAAAAGATTCAACTACATGTTCATGAACGAGATTGTGGTGAAAATACAAGATGAAAAGAAGTACAAATTCTCTGAAGTAGACTTTCCCGACCTTTATCTAAATGACATTGAAGACATGTATCTAGCAAAGGTGATGAATGTGCAAATACTCATCATTTTTATCGTATCTAGACTGCCAAAACATCCAAAAACACTCAGTAATGCATCAAAATACTGAAAATATTCCAAAATTGTGTTTTTATATGTTTTAGATGCAAAATGTTTAAAAACAAATGAAAAACGAACAAAGTTTGCATAATTCGCAGTTTCAGTCCCTCAAGTTTCAAAAATTGACAAAACTAGTCCCTGAAGGTTTAAAATGAAAGAAAAGTCAACCCAAGTCCTTTGGAATTCAAAAATTGTCAAAACAAGCCTTGGGTGAAAAGTTTAAGAAAATTACACTTTTGGTCCCCGAACTTTCAAAAATGGCAAAAGTAGTCCTTGGGTTTTAAAAATTGGAAATTTACATTTATAACCATTGTACTATTCACATGTTACAACTTTGCCCCTTTTGATAATTTATGGGAAATTACACTTACAGCCCTTCAAAGTTCAGCATTTACAAATATGGTCCTTGTAATTATTATATAAATCAAATGGACCCTTTTTGTATCTTAATACCTAATCAAAACAAACACCAGCCCACTACCCCTTATATCTCCCAAACCCAACATTCCAGCCCACCAACATACAAGCCCAACATCCATCCAAATAAAACCCTACCCCCCGTTTATATACTCCCACCCAAATCCCTCAGTCAAACCTAAAGTTGACTCCACCTCACCCCCAAACACACACCCGTGAACCCTCCCTCTGCCAAAACCTGCAACACCCCACACCAACACCATCATTATTACTGATCCTCCACTCCAAGCCTATCCCACTAAACTTCCTTTCCACCACTTAAATCCAAACCAATCCCCTGCAAATTTATCAGAGCCAAAATTGTTATCTCCAATTTCCCGCCAAAATGCAATCAAACGGCCAGGAATCATTCTTCTAATCTAAGGGTCCAAAATGGAATTGGAAGGCTCAAGTGGGTCACCAAAAACCCTAATGGTCAAGTATAAAAGGAGAAAGAGGGAAGCAGAGTCTCAGGAGCTAATTAGTAGAAGTTAGTAGTTAATTAGTTTGTATTAGGATTTTAGAGTAGATTTTAGTCATTATGTAGTTTTTAGCTCAGTATCAATTTTAATTGTAATTCCTCAAGTTTAATATAAGTTTCAGTTTTTAATTCTCACATTTATCTTAATTTTCAGTTTAAGTTTCATTCAGAGCATTTTGAAAATAGTGTTGTTTGGGCTTCTAAATGTTCAAACTTATTTCCTTAACTCATAATTAGTCTCTTAAAATCCTGAGTCAGAGAATAACTAAATTAGTAGCTGAGTTTGTTAAGGAAAACTCTTGGTCAACCTAAGTCAACGACAGTCAAAGGGGTTACATCATGGTGATATTGGGTGATTTATAGTACTGTGGTGGTGAGCCTATCTCAAAGATAGGCTGGCCTAAGGAGGTTCTCAGGAAGCTGAGAATTGAATCTGTGAGTTATCAATTTGAATTTTCAATCTTTATTCAATTTATATAGTTTAAGAATTAGCTTACTGTATAATTAGTATAGGTTTGATAGATATTGCCATTTACTGTTTCATTAGTTGAAGTGATAGTGTTGTGTAATATTCTGAGCTTGTTGATCATTTTGAAATTTGTTTGTTGTAACTGAGTTTTGCTACTGCATGTCCCCTTTGAATCATGAATCTGAGATTTTGAGTCTTGTTAGAGTTAAATTGAACTCACTTGATGTTTGGTGACTGAGTTTGATCAAGTTTGTAGGTTAATGTCACCTAGATACTAAGTTGGTAGTGTAATCATAAGTATTAAGGGATGTTTGGATTAGCATATTTCACTAAGGTTTTGTGACTTTTAGGGTATAAAATCAGTCTAGGTTTCTTACTTAGGTTCAAATTAGAGTAGTTAAGCTTTAACATTTGAAGTTTCAAAGTGAAAAGTCAAAAATAGCTTGTAGTCCTTATGGCAGTCAACTGTTGGTGTTTTAGAGACTAATAATCATGAAATTAGTTTAAATCTTGATTAATTTGTTTGATTCTAATTCAAATTCAGTTATAACATCATTTTCAGTAAGTTGTGAACAATTAAAACTCAAAATAGTCAAACTTTTAGAAATTTTACAAAGTCAATTTTTTTTCTCAACTGTCAATTTGGAGCAAAACTCAAGCTCAGTTCTATCCCTTATGGGTCATTGGAATTAGATCAAAGTTGTTGTTTTATAATCTCTGATAATTTAACTAACAAGATCAAAAAGAAGTTTGGATTTTGAAATCCAATTGGTCAATTGAAATCGATCACAAAGTAACCATTCTGACCCATTTTGTACCCTGCACCAGTGTGCATAAGCCCATTTCACAAGCTCAATTTTAAGCTCATACAAGCTTCAAAATGCTTGAAATTGTTTCCACTGCTTCTTTGGCAAGCTATTTACATGTTTGAGTGGTTTTTCTGGTTTAGCTTAATGCTGATTAGCTTGTGCACTAGCTTGAACTAGCATTCCTTGGCCTGCACACCAGCTGCCTTATCCCACTGACCCATTTTTATCAGCTCACAGTAAGCTCATATAAGCTTGTGCGAGTCTGATTTTCAGTTTATAAGCTCTTTGTTAGCTCATCTTCATGGCTTTCCTATTTTTAGACACTAGCTTGTAGGAATTTGGCTTATGCATTAGCTTGCAAGTGCCCTCTCAGGCCTGTTTGGTTATCAGATTTGCTTGGAATTGCTTATTGGTGTTTGGTTCTTGTTTTCTGTTGGATTATTAGCTGCTTAATTGTGAATTTTGTGTTGTTTAGATGAGATTGAACTTATGTAAGCTTGAGTTTAGCCTTTGGTCAGCTTGTACTAAATTTTGAGTAGCTTTTGGCTGGTGCAAGGTTCATTTATGCTTAAACACTCCACTGTTGGAGTTTAAGCTTGCTACAAGCTTATTAAAGCTTTTTCAGAAAACTTTCCTTCATAAAAGTTGTTTCTTTTTATTGTAAAAGTAGTTTTGTAAAAAGAAGAAAAAAAATTCAAAAAGGTGGGGAAGCATGGGTCGAACCTGGGACCTTGGCAAACCACACAGACATAGCACAACACACAAACACCATTTGCCCTAGGGTCTTTTTCAGGTTATAGTTTGTAAATTTTATTTATAAAGTAGTTGTAGTCATTTAGCTTTATCTAGCTTATTCGCTTATTTCCTGCTTATTTTTACATTAGACCACCACTTTTTATATTTTTTAAAAATTAGTTTTAACTTTTAGGATTTTTATAAAAAAAGTTTCAGATTTTTAGGAATCGTAATTTATTTATTAGAATTTAATTTGTGTTATTTAGTTTTTAACTCATTATAAATAGAATTTTAGTCAAAAAATTAATTTTCTTTTTTCAAAAATTTTCTTTTGTCATTTAGTACGTAAGAAAATTAATTGGAAACTCGTAGGACCTTTGTAACTTAAAATTCACGTTTTATTTTGCGCACTCGCGTTTTATTTAATTAACTTTCGCGTTTTTAATTTTAGATTACGTTTTAGGGTTCCCTGACTTTCTATTATCATTCCCGTAGACTTTTAAGTAGTCTTTGAGTTTTAATTTTCATTCCTTGTTCGAATTCAGGTTTTAGTTGCGTTAATTTTACTTTTCGTAAGTTATTTGCAATTCGCGTTTATTTAAATAACTTTTACGTTTTTAAATTTAGGTTACGTTTGTAAAAGTAGATTGTAAAATAAAGAAAAACCAAAAATAAAAAAAGTGATAGCTTCTATTTAAGCCCTTTGGCTTATTTTTCTGCTTATCTCTAAGCAAACTCTGATTTTAAATTTTTAGATTACGTTTTAGGTTAACTAGGTTTCACGTTATTGTTAATATAGGTTGTTTAAATCGTTTTCATTCCTCATCTCGTAGTGTAATCATTCACAACCCCTTTCTGTCCAAATTCACCCGATCATAAACCCGTTTTGATATCCATTACACCTCGTCGGGACATAACGACCCGGGGAAACCCCTATACTTACGCGAGCATTGAGCCTAAGGAGTTTGACTTTGTTGACCACATCCGTGGTTGACTTTAGTTGACTGCTTTTGCCTCAATCAAAATTTGGCCAAATTTTGATTAGCTCAGAACAGTCAACTTAAATTGACCAAGTGATGGTCAACAAGGTCAAACAGCCTAGAGTCAATGCTCCGCGGAATATAGTGTTTCCCCGGGTCGTTATGTCCCGACGAGGTGTGGATGGTTATCAAACGGGTTTGTGATCGGGTGAATCTGGATGGGAAAGGGTTTGAGATTGGTTATACTAAGGAATCTACAAGGAAATAGCTTAAATAAGCTATATGAACAAGACTGGAAAATTGGAAAACACAGAAACGTTTTAAACCTAAAAAAAAATGCGTACGTCTAATTTAAATTTACGCGAACGTACGAAATAAAAAGTGAAAACTGAAATCTGAAAACCCACAGGGGGTGAAAATGACTTTTTTACAAACTTAAGGATGAAAGAAAATTTTTAGAAAAAGAAAATGTATTTTTACACTAATTAATTATTTATTATTAATTAATTACTAATTAATACTAATTATTAATATTTAAATAACTTAAATACAATATAATATTAATTAAATACTAGAAAAGTGAAAATAAAATTTCTAAAATTATAAAATAACTAAAAACCAATTTTAAAATTAAAAATAAGTATTTTTGTCTTTTTGTGATTTTTCTATTAATTAATTACTAATTAAATATTAATTACCTAATTAAACTATTTTAAATTATTAAAAATAGAAAATGAACAGTAAAAATTCTAGAAAAATTCCTAAAATTATATTATATTATATAAAAGCTAGGAAAAATATAAAAACTAGGTCTTACTTAATAAAAACTAATTATGCTTTTTAAAACTTAATTATTAATTAATTACTAATAAAATTAATATTAATTCTAATAAATACCAAATAATAAAATAAAAATCTGAGAAAATTATTAAAATTACTTTAACATAAAAGGAAATTAATAAAAATATAAAAATACCAAGTACTTAATAAAAATCTAAAAATGAAAATTGAAATTTAAATAAAATTAAATAGAAACTATCACTTAAAATTAATTTGTTTTTTCTGGATTTTTCTTTTAGAAATCTATTTTACACCTAAAAACAAGAAACTTTTGTAAAAACAAATTTTTAGGAAATCAAAAATAAGCCAGAATAAGCTAAAAAGGCGTGACAGTTGACTATTATTGACCAAGTAGGAAAATAAGCTCACATGAACTTAAGTGGGACCCACAATGGTTGAATCTGGTTCCAACTGAGTTAAGTGAACATATATAAGCTAGAAAAAGCAAGTGGGGACCATTGGATAAGCCAATAAGCTGAATAAGCTACTCCAAAAACCAAACATGCACTAAGAAAAGGGACAAGTTTGAGTGGTGGATTCCAGGTGGGGTCCACAATGATTAAGGTCAAACAAAGGGTCAAACCTTGAACCCTACCAGGGGGGGGGGTTTGAATGGACCAAGGAGGGTGGCTTGTGGACCACTGTGGAGGTCAGAAACCACCACCAAAGTGGTGGTGGTGGTGGCATGGTTGTCTGCTGCAGCAGGGCATCACCCACCCCTGCAGCTTACTTTTGGGGGTTGTGGGGCCCAGAGAAAAAATCTCAAAAATATAAAAATTATGGGAATCAAGACTTGAGCTGGGGGGCTTTACATAGGAACAAGTTTCAAGCTCTTAATCATCCCACAAAAATCTAGAAAATTCTTTGAACTTTTGTAAAAACTGAAGAACATGCACTTTGACTTTTTACTAAAACTTGGTATTTGACTTTTTTGGATTTTGAACTTAATTTAATGACTGAAAATGAAGTTATAGGATATAATAAAACTAGAATTAGCAATCTAAACACTATATGAACTAATATGAGAGATCATGAAGTCCAATGACTCAACAGTTAGGCTGTGATGCAAGTTGAACATGGATTTTGATTTTTTTACTTTGAACTACTGATTTTTATGACTATTATTCAACAAATATACCTAGTGAGACATGTCTAAACAGATAGTAATAACAAAAACACCCTGGTCATATAGATGACATCAAAACCAAACACACCTTAATCCAACTTATCTTTTACCTTTCCTTATTTTAAAATGATTGATCCTTAACTACATATGCAGGGTGATTAGTTATGCTATAGGGGATATGAATGAGCTAAATAGATGTAGGAGAAAGCATTATAAAGGCCTGTGATCAAGACTGCAACAACTGGCAGTGAACTAATCATACTATGTGAATATGAGATCCAGGAACATACAATAACACAGAAACAACCAATCAACTATACTATCCTAAATAAGCAATATAACAACAGAGAAACACCAATATAAGCAGAGTTAAGCTATTAAGCAAAATTAGAAGAATTAAGAATCAAAAAGAAAGAAATTGGAATTTAAAACTTACACACACCTGAGCTCAGTTCAAAAACATAGGGAGCAACTGAGATCTCCACACTTGGAATAAGCAACAAGGACCTTTTAACTTCTTCTGTAAAGCTCAACTATGCTTATTAATAAGCATAGTTGACTTTTGTTGACTTATTGTTTTTAAAAGCTAAAACTTATGTGAACCTTGCTGAGCTTATGGATACTTATAAATAACTAAAATAAGCTTGAACAACTAAATAACAACAGCTTATTTCAATATTGAAGCTAAAATGGAAATTCAAATTATCTATGCCAAAATGAAATTTAAACTGAAGGTAACTAAAATTGATAATAAAGGTTGACTTAAATACAATGTAAAACACTGAATACACTTGATTTGAACTGAATTTATAACAAACAAGGAAATTACATAAAAATGATTTTTGCTAAACTATATTAAAACTAAAATTAACTACTACAGCTTCCTTTGCTTCTTTTTCTTCATTTATATATATCTTGGAGCACTTTCTTGACTTTCCCACTCTTTTCCCAGCCATTGGATGGCTTTAATTTGATCCTAGCCATTGAAGTGGTTTTGGCGGGAAATGCCAATTTTGGCAGTTAGGGGTTTGCTTGTGAGATTTTGGGTGCATTAATTGTGTCTTGGAGGGTTGTGGTGAGGTGGAGGGACAAAGGATGGGTAGCTGAGGTGGAGGTGAGGAAGGTGAAGTGTGGCAATGGTTTAGCAGGTTCCAGTTGGGAGGGGTAGGAGGTGGTCAAACAAAAGTTTGACCTGGGTGATTAAATAAAACGGGGTGGTGGGATTTTATTATAAGGGTTTTGGGTTTCTTTTGTTGGTTGGGCCAGATGTGAAGTGATTGGGCCAAGGTAAAAAGGGATTGGGCTAGGGTAAGGGTGTGTTGTGGATTGGATTGGGTGGTATTGGTTTGTATTAATTTAACACAAGGGTCCGTATGGTTAATAATAGGCAACAAGGACCAATTTTGCAATTTACCAAAACCTGAGGGACCTGAATTGTAACTTTCCAAAATTCATTACAAGGACTAAAATTTCCATATGTGAATAACACCAAGACCAAAGTTGCAATTTTCCAAAATAAAACACCCGAGGACCAAAATTATCATTTTTGAAAAGTCCAGGGACTAAACTTGCAATTTTCTCAAACTTTTCATCAAAAGGCTATTTATGATAACCTTTGAGTTTCCAAGGACCAAAAAATGATTTTTCTTTCAAAAATATCCCGCCAAGGACCAATTCTGCCAAATTATGAAGTTCAGGGACTAAACTTGTAAATTTCCAAAACTTTTGAGATTTTTCACCAAAGGACTAAATATGACAACTTATGATTTCAAAAGGACCTTTGGTGATAATTTTCCATATTTTGAATGACAAGGGACTAGTTTTGTCATTTTATGAAAGTTGGGGGACAAACTGCCAATTTTGCAAACTTTGTACTTTTTTTATCTGTTTTTACTCATTTTGCATCTGAAACATATAAAACACAATTTTGAAATATTTTCAGTATTTTGATGCATTTCTGAGTGTTTTTGTATGTTTTACAGTTCAGATTTGACCAAAAATGATGAGTGTTTGAACACTTATCAATCCCCCACACTAAACTATTGCTAGTCCCTAGCAATAAATTGTTTTGAAAATTCAATGGATTTTAAACTCTTTACCAAAAGCCATCACTTCTGGAGTAGCCAGATGTATCGATTCAAGTAAGAACTATGGTCCACCTGATAACCATGTGATTTTGAGCAAACCACCAGCTGTCAACGGATTTGATTAGTCTTTACCAAAAGCCGTTTGCTTCTGGACTAGCCAACTCTTGATGGACAAAGTCAACATCTTGGTGAGCTGATTACCAATTATGGTTTTTCCACTGCCTTTACCACAAGCCATAATATTGCGGGCTAGCCAACTCACTCACTTTATGAGATATGGCAAGTTGAGGTACCATACAATTTTGGGCAAATTGCAAGCCATCAACGGATTTGATATATCTTTACTAAGAGCCGTTTGCTCCTGGATTAGCCAATCCTTTTGTCGGTTAGACAAGGCGGACTGATAACCACAAAAATTTTGAAGCACAAGTGAAAAAAAAATTTAAAATTTTTTGCCAAAAACGGGAGTATTAGATAGAAAAATGTGATAAAATTCGCTAGAATAGCGAAATACCCCCCCCCCCCCCCCCACACACACACACACTAACGGTTTGCTGATTAGTGCTTTTGGAATTCAATCCTTTGTATATTTACCACCCTTGTTCATATTATCTTCTTATTTTCATATAAAAACAAAACTGTTCCCGAAAACATTTTAAACTCAGTTTTCAACGAACACAAAAACACAAAAAGATTTTCTTTCTCATTTGTACAAAATGTTTATCCAAAAACCCAAAAATATTCATCTTTACCCTCCTACCCTTTTGATTCTTCATTCCTTACCCTCCCAAACCTTTTGATTCTTTCTATATCTCATCCACACCTTCTTATTTGCCAGTGGTGTGGTAATCCTTATAATGGTGGTAATTGCCCCAGTTGTGGCATGGTAGAGTCAGGAAACCGGTCTGTCTATAACCAAGATCCCTACTCCTATCATGAAACCACTGATTCATTCCACCAGCTACCACACCATTAGTCTCAGCAGTTTTACTGTTGTGAGTACTGTGGTGGTTCACACTACAGTTATGATTGTCAATCAGGAAACACGCTTGTCTATGAGCAGTTTCCTGATAACGATTATAACTTTGGCACATACGACTCACAGCCACATCAGTTTTACTGTTCTGATCACTGTGGAGGTCCACACTTCAGCTCCGATTGTCAAACAAGGAACCCATTTCCTTGTAACACTTTTGACACATCGTATTATGAAGACCCTCCATCTCCACCAATTCCTCAAAGTCTTCTCCTTGATCTTTTGGATTTAGTGAAAGATTTGAGAGGAATCACACATACCCCAGATAATCCAAAACAAAAATCAATGGAAGAATTGTTAGCTGACGAACAGGCTGCTAAAATAAATTCCCAAGATTTATGAAAGATCTATTAGGGAATCAATAGCAAAAGAAAAAGCAGCCAGATCTAGCTCTCGATTCCGTTTTATTCCTCATGATAGTGATGATGAGGATATCCTTGATATTCTTCAATTCTATAAAGATTCATCAGATGAGATACCATCACTTGATATTCCATCTCAACCCACTCTTATCACACCCGAGGTTCCCACTCACTCTTTGAGTATGGGGGACGAGCATCTTGACACTGTTCCTCAAAAAGAATCGGACGAATTCGTAAAGTCTAGTGTTGAGAACCTTGTTCCAATCCCAAGAGAGTCACAGGGAATTCTTGATCATATGTGTGATATCCCTCCTCCTCTTGTCTTCCCGACTGATCATGTTGAGATGTTCTCCTATTCTACTGATGACGATTCGTTATCTTGTGGAGACATCGTTTTTATGGAAGAATTACCTTCTAAGCTAGTTAGCTTAGAAGAAGAGAATGACGAGATTGACACTGAAATCAAGGATGAAGCACTTTGTGCAACATTATTGAATGTCGATCTCCTCATTTCTAAAATCAAGGCTTTCAATATGAAACCTATTTCATCTCCTATCCCGATTAAGGATAGTGACATTTTTTCCGATGATCTTATACCGGAATTTGAAGCCTTTACTTTTGATCATATGGGAGAGAAGATTAGTGGCAGTACCACTTCTCATTCTCAAATTTCTCTCCCCGAATATGATTCGTTCACCTTTGAGGAGTTCTCTTGTGAACTCACTCATATCATATCTCCACCGGAGTACGATAATTTTTACTTTGATCTAGACAAAGATGATCTTTGTGTTCTGGAGGGAAATATTCTCAACTTTGAGAATTTGATTGATATCAAAATCCCAACCCTCCCGCCCATAATATGTCTAGATCATACGAGCTTAAATGATGAGATTCATGATACACCAATTATGGATTCTCTTTTTGATGATGATGACTTTATCTTGATTGTCATCAAGATCTTTCTACCTTTCTTCACCTACCGGGTGACTTCTCCTGTTCTTCATTCCTTCGGGAATGAAGACATTATCTTTGACCCCGGCGTCACCGCTTATAGATTATACTATTTTAAGCCGGGATTATATCTCATCGGTGTGGAACTTTCACTTGCTTCAAATGTTTGTCCAAACATCTTGAATGAAAGTCCGATGGAGATTGTTTCTTCCACATCATGCTTCCCCAAGGACAAATGAATTCGGGGTCGAGTCAAGCTAGCGACTCGGTAAACAAAAACAGCAACATGCTTATAGGGTTTTCACCCTAAGTGTGGGGGAGTTACCCCCACTGTGGTTACTTATAAAGTGAAAAACAAAATTGTGTTTCCACATTTAGCTTGTAATTTTGCCCTTTTACGTTCAAAGAGTCGGCTTAATAGCCGGGACTTTGAATATTGAGGACAATATTCATTTTAAGTGTGGGGGGGGGGGGGGGGGTATTTCGCTATTCTAGCGAATTTTATCACATTTTACTATCTAATACCCCCGTTTTTGGCAAAAATTTAAAAATTTTCACTTGAGTTTCAAAATTTTTGTGGTTATCAGTCCGCCGTGTCTAACCGGCAAAAGGATTGGCTAATCCAGGAGCAAACGGCTCTTAGTAAAGATATATCAAATCCGTTGATGGCTTGCAATTTGCCCAAAATTGTATGGTAAATTAACTCGCCATATCCCAAAAAGTGAATGAGTTGGCTAGCCCGCAAGATTATGGCTTATGGTAAAGGCAGTGGAAAAACCATAATTGGTAATCAGCTCACCAAGATGTTGACTAGGTCCATCAAGAGTTGGCTAGTACAGGAGCAAACGGCTCTTGGTAAAGACTAATCAAATCCGTTGACAGCTGGTGGTTTGCTCAAAATCACATGGTTATCAGGTGGACCATAGTTCTTACTTGAATCGATACATCTGGCTACTCCAGAAGTAATGGCTTTTGGTAAAGAGTTTCAAATCCATTAATTTTTCTCAAAAAGATTGCTAGGGACTAGCAATAGTTTAGTGTGGGGGATTAATGAATGTGCAAATACTCATCATTTTTATCGTATCTAGACTGCCAAAACATCCAAAAACACTCAGTAATGCATCAAAATACTGAAAATATTCCAAAATTGTGTTTTTATATGTTTTAGATGCAAAATGTTTAAAAACAAATGAAAAACGAACAAAGTTTGCATAATTGGCAGTTTCAGTCCCTCAAGTTTCAAAAATTGACAAAACTAGTCCCTGAAGGTTTAAAATGAAAGAAAAGTCAACCCAAGTCCTTTGGAATTCAAAAATTGTCAAAACAAGTCCTTGGGTGAAAAGTTTGAGAAAATTACACTTTTGGTCCCCGAACTTTCAAAAATGGCAAAAGTAGTCATTGGGTTTTAAAAATTGGAAATTTACATTTATAACCATTGTACTATTCACATGTTACAACTTTGCCCCTTTTGATAATTTATGGGAAATTACACTTACAGCCCTTCAAAGTTCAGCATTTACAAATATGGTCCTTGTACTTATTATATAAATCAAATGGACCCTTTTTGTATCTTAATACCTAATCTAAACAAAAACCAGCCCACTACCCCTTATATCTCCCAAACCCAACATTCCAGCCCACCAACATACAAGCCCAACATCCATCCAAATAAAACCCTACCCCCCACCTTTTAATATTCCCACCCAAATCCCTCAGTCAAACCTAAAGTTGACTCCACCTCACCCCCAAACACACACCCGTGAACCCTCCCTCTGCCAAAACCTGCAACACCCCACACTAACTTGGCAGTTTCAGTCCCCCAACTTTCAAAATTTGGCAAAAATAGTCCCTGAGCACTTATTTGAAAAGAAAAGTCACCAAAGGTCCTTTTGAAACCATAAGTTGTCATATTTTGTCCTTTGGTGAAAAATTGGAAAAGTTTTGGAAAATTACAAAATTAGTCCCTAGAGTTTCAAACTTTGGCAGATTTGGTCCTTGGTGGGATATTTTTGAAAGAAAAATCATTTTCGGTCTTTGGGAATTCACATGTGTCACTTTTAATCCCTAGATGAAAATTTTGAGAAAATTACAAGTTTAGTCCCCGGAGTTTGGAAATTTGCAAAATTAGTCCCCGGGTATTTTATTTTGAAAAATATTAATTTTCATCCTTGTAATATTCAAATGTTGTCAAAATTAGTCCTTGTGAATACTTTGTGAAAATTACATTTTCAGTCCCCAAGTTTCTGAAAATTACAATTTTGGTCCTTGTTGTTTATTAGTTAAAAACCAAATTGGACCCTTTGTTTCTATCATAAACCATAAACCAAACCTGATCCCTAATCCAGCCCACCCAAAACACCCTCACCAAGCCCAAACATAAATACCTCAAGCCCAATCCACACCACCCCTTTAATAATAAAACCTGGGGGTCAAACAGTCAAATGGTCAATCCCCAGGTCAACACCACCATCCCTAACCTCCAACCCCACACCCCCGTTTTCCTGAACCTGCTCCCCCTCCTCCATGTTACCTCCACCAAACCTCACCAAACCTCATTTATTATCACACCAACCCAACCAACCCCCCTCCTTATTAATATCCCAACCAAACCCCACTCAAATCTGCCCTTTACCCATTTCCCGCCAAAACCTCTTTCAAAGGTTGTGATCAAAAGAAGCCAATCCAACGGCTGCAATTGAGTGGGAATGAGAGAGAAGAACTTCAGGGCTTATAAAAGTCAAGAAAAAGAGAAGCATAGTTAATAGTTAGCTTATGTAGTGTAGTTTAGTGAAAAACATGTCGTATTAGTGTAATATTTCTTTTCTAGTGTAATTTTTAGCATACAAATGTTGTAGATAGTGATTTCAGGATGTTGTAAACTTATTTTAAGCATTAAGTTAAATGTTTTTTATTTGAATTCAGTTTTAGCTCAATTTCAAGCAAATCTCAATTCATTCTCATGTTGTTAAGAGATGTTGGTATGTGGTCATTTGAACTCATATAAGTCACTGATGTACTTTCCTAAGTTCCTAAGTTTTACTACCAGCTCTAATACAGTTTTCCTTAAAATATAAAAAAATACTCATAAAATAAGTAGAAAATGAAAATCAGTCTAAATGGAGATCCAAGCATTGGAGCATGTTACCTTGTGGATGGATTCTGGTTTAGGACTCCTTGGGGAGTATTAGGTTTGTGTGTTGAGTCCTGGGTACCTCAGTCTTGGCTTTGGATTCAATTGTAAACTATTTGCCTACTTTCTTATGCATAATCTGTCTTACCTAATTAAAGTGCTATTTGTTGTTTATTTTAGTTCAATCTAGCTTAATTTATGTCAGTGTAAGTTAGTTTAGTGGTTTTTAAGTTTAATTTAAATGGTTGCTTTGTAATTCTCATGTTGATCATCTGTTAAGGGGGTGTTTGGATATAGCTTGATTGGTATACTTTTGTTGTTGTTGTATTGTTGTTTTGTTGTAGACAACCTGTATTAGGTTAAATTAGGCCCTTAGAGTCATAAAAATGGTACCTTAAACAGCAAATAGTCAAACTCACCAACAATCTTGCTTATGTGGTAACTGTTGAGCTTTTTGGAATCCAAATCATCCCATATCAGTGCATAAGATGTTTTTGTAGCTTAATTTGAACTTATTATAGCTTAATACAACTCTTTCAGTTATTGGGAAGCAATCAAAACTCAAAAAAGTCATAGTTCCAAGTTTTCAGCAAAAAGTAAAATTGTGCATTTCAGATTTTTTTCAAAAGTTCACAGATTTAATTTGAATTTTGTGTTTGATTTCATGGCCTGAAATTTGTTTCCATATGTAGTCTACCAGCTTAATTTTAAGTCCCCAATCTTATTTTGTGATCCCCTATTGCTTATTCTGGTTCAATCATGTCCCAATAACTTATTTAGATCAGAATTAGCAAGAGTGGGTCCCACTTAAGCCCATTTTGGCTTATTTCCATCCACAGTTGACCAAAGTTAACTATCACACCTTTTAGTAATTAATTAATATAAAATTCACGAAACGACAAAAATACATATTTTTATTTTTAAAACTTGTTTTTAGTTATTTTATAATTTTAGAAATTTTACTTTCATTTTTCTAGTGTTAAATTAATATTATATTGTATTTAAGTATTTTAATATTAATAATTAGTTTTAATTAGTATTTAATTAATATTAAATAATTAAATAGTGTAAAAATTTATTTTCTTTTTCTAAAAATTTTCTTTTAACTTTAGGTTTGTAAAAAAGTCATTTTCACCCCCTGGGTGTTTTCAGATTTCAGTTTTCACGTTTTATTTCGTACGTTTACGTTTTATTTAAATGTAAACGTACGCGTTTTTAAGTTTTAAACGTTTTGGGTTTTTCTGATCTTCCAGTCTTGTTTATATAGATTATTTAAGCTATTTCATTGTATAAATCAGTAGCTTAATCACTCACAAACCCCTTTCCATCCAAATTCACCCGATCACAGAACCGTTTGATAACCATCACACCTCGTCGGGACATAACGACCCGGGGAAACCACTATATTCCGCGGAGCATTGACTCTAGGCTTTTTGACCTTGTTGACCATCACCTGGTCAATTAGGTTGACCGTTTGGAGCCAATCACCAACACCATCATTATTGCTACTCCTCCACTCCAACCCTATCCCACTAAACTTCCTTTCCACCACTTAAATCCAAACCAAACCCCTGCAAATTTATCAGAGCCAAAATTGTTATCTTTAATTTCCCGCCAAAATGCAATCAATCGGCCAGGAATCATTCTTCTAATCTAAGGGTCCAAAATGGAAGTGGAAGTCTCAAGTGGGTCACCAAAAACCCTAATGGTCAAGTATAAAAAGAGAAAGAGGGAAGCAGAGTCTCAGGAGCTAATTAGTAGAAGTTAGTAGTTAATTAGTTTGTATTAGGATTTTAGAGTAGATTTTAGTCATTATGTAGTTTTTAGCTCAGTATCAATTTTAATTGTAATTCCTCAAGTTTAATATAAGTTTCAGTTTTTAATTCTCACATTTATCTTAATTTTCAGTTTAAGTTTCATTCAGAGCATTTTGAAAATAGTGTTGTTTGGGCTTCTAAATGTTCAAACTTATTTCCTTAACTCATAATTAGTCTCTTAAAATCCTGAGTTAGAGAATAATTAAATTAGTAGCCGAGTTTGTTAAGGAAAACTCTTGGTCAACCTAAGTCAATGACAGTCAAAGGGGTTACATCATGGTGATATTGGGTGATTTATAGTACTGTGGTGGTGAGCCTATCTCAAAGACAGGCTGGCCTAAGGAGGTTCTCAGGAAGCTGAGAATTGAATTTGTGAGTTATCAATTTGAATTTTCAATCTTTATTCAATTTATATAGTTTAAGAATTAGCTTACTATATAATTAGTATAGGTTTGATAGATATTGCCATTTACTATTTCATTAGTTGAAGTGATCATGATTTAGTGTTGTGTAATATTCTGAGCTTGTTGATCATTTTGAAATTTGTTTGTTGTCACTGAGTTTTGCTACTGCATGTCCCCTTTGAATCATGAATCTGAGATTTTGAGTCTTGTTAGAGTTAAATTGAACTCACTTGATGTTTGGTGACTGAGTTTGATCAAGTTTGTAGGTTAATGTCACCTAGATACTAAGTTGGTAGTGTAATCATAAGTATTAATGGGTGTTTGGATTAGCATATTTCACTAAGCTTTTGTGACTTTTAGGGTATAAAATCAGTGTAGGTTTCTTACTTAGGTTCAAATTAGAGTAGTTAAGCTTTAACATTTGAAGTTTCAAAGTGAAAAGTCAAAAATAGCTTGTAGTCCTTATGGCAGTCAACTGGTGTTTTAGAGACTAATAATCATGAAATTAGTTTAAATCTTGATTAGTTTGTTTGATTCTGATTCAAATTAAGTTATAACATCATTTTCAGTAAGTTGTGAACAATCAAAACTCAAAATAGTCAAACTTTTAGAAATTTTACAAAGTCAATTTTTTTTCTCAACTGTCAATTTGGAGCAAAACTCAAGCTCAGTTCTAGCCCTTATGGGTCATTGGAATTAGATCAAAGTTGTTGTTTTATAATCTCTGATAGTTTAACTAACAAGATCAAAAAGAAGTTTTAACTTTTGGTCAAAGCATTCACGGGGTGTTACATGTACCCTGCACCAGTGTGCATAAGCCCATTTCACAAGCTCAATTTTAAGCTCATACAAGCTTCAAAATGCTTGAAATTGTTTCCACTGCTTCTTTGGCAAGCTATTTACATGTTTGAGTGGTTATTCTGGTTTAGCTTAATGCTGATTAGCTTGTGCACTAGCTTGAACTAGCACTCCTTGGCCTGCACACCAGCTGCCTTATCCCATTGACCCATTTTTATCAGCTCACAGTAAGCTCATATAAGCTTGTGTGAGTCTGATTTTCAGTTTATAAGCTCTTTGTTAGCTCATCTTCATGGCTTTCCTATTTTTAGACACGTGCTTGTAGGAATTTGGCTTATACATTAGCTTGCAAGTGCCCTCTCATGCCTGTTTGGTTATCAGATTTGCTTGGAATTGCTTATTGGTGTTTGGTTCTTGTTTTCTGTTGGATTATTAGCTGCTTAATTGTGAATTTTGTGTTGTTTAGATGAGATTGAACTTATGTAAGCTTGAGTTTAGCCTTTGGTCAGCTTGTACTAAATTTTGAGTAGCTTTTGGCTGGTGCAAGGTTCATTTATGCTTAAACACTCCACTGTTGGAGTTTAAGCTTGCTACAAGCTTATTAAAGCTTTTTCAGAAAACTTTCCTTCATAAAAGTTGTTTCTTTTTATTGTAAAAGTAGTTTTGTAAAAAGAAAAAAAAAAAAAAAAAATTCAAAAAGGTGGGGAAGCATGGGTCGAATCCGGGACCTTAGCAAACCACACAGACATAGCACAACACACAAACACCATTTGCCCTAGGGTCTTTTTCAGGTTATAGTTTGTAAATTTTATTTATAAAGTAGTTGTAGTCATTTAGCTTTATCTAGCTTATTCGCTTATTTCCTGCTTATTTTTACATTAGACCACCACTTTTTATATTTTTTAAAAATTAGTTTTAACTTTTAGGATTTTTATAAAAAAGTTTCAGATTTTTAGGAATCGTAATTTATTTATTAGAATTTAATTTGTGTTATTTAGTTTTTAACTCATTATAAATAGAATTTTAGTCAAAAAATTAATTTTCTTTTTTCAAAAATTTTCTTTTGTCATTTAGTACGTAAGAAAATTAATGGAAACTCGTAGGACCTTTGTAACTTAAAATTCACGTTTTATTTTGCGCACTCGCGTTTTATTTAATTAACTTTCGCGTTTTTAATTTTAGATTACGTTTTAGGGTTCCCTAACTTTCTATTATCATTCCCGTAGACTTTTAAGTAGTCTTTGAGTTTTAATTTTCATTCCTTGTTCGAATTCATGTTTTAGTTGCGTTAATTTTACTTTTCGTTCGTTATTTTCAATTCGCGTTTTATTTAAATAACTTTTACGTTTTTAAATTTAGGTTACGTTTGTAAAAGTAGATTGTAAAATAAACAAAAACCAAAAATAAAAAAAGTGATAGCTTCTATTTAAGCCCTTTGGCTTATTTTTCTGCTTATCTCTAAGCAAACTCTGATTTAAAATTTTTAGATTACGTTTTAGGTTAACTAGGTTTCACGTTATTGTTAATATAGGTTGTTTAAATTGTTTTCATTCCTCATCTCATAGTGTAATCATTCACAACCCCTTTCTGTCCAAATTCACCCGATCACAAACCCGTTTTGATATCCATCACACCTCGTCGGGACATAACGACCTGGGGAAACCCCTATACTTCCGCGAGCATTGAGCCTAAGGAGTTTTACTTTGTTGACCACATCCGTGGTTGACTTTAGTTGACTGCTTTTGCCTCAATTAAAAGGTTCAAGGAAGAATGTGTGGATTCGAAACTGACACACAATACAACTTCATTTCATCTCTACTCCTCTTCATCCGACGATTGATAGTTCAAGAAAGAGTTGAAGATCTTCAGCTTGGAGTCGAAAGTTACCAACAGAAGATCAATTTGACCAAGCCACAATTCTCATTTGATGGAATAAATCAAATGTCACAGTATACGCTCATCCAAAAACCATCATTTGCTTTCACCTACCTCAAAAGCAAAAAGCAACTATGTTTTATGAGGCTCGATGAGTTACACAAGTTCTGTGATGCTACGCTCAAAATTGTTCGCGATGGGTTAGTCAAAAGGTTGAATGATGATAAGAGAAAGATATCAAAAGGTGAAACTCCAAGGTGGAAATCCAGTTCCAGAAGACAAGTTCGAAACTTTGTCATGAAAATAGAAGAAAGGTTATTTCGTCGGGAGCAGATCAGATGATTGGAAAGTTATATCGGTGTCAGACCTTCATTTCCCATCAGACTCTTCCAAAGACCAGATCCACAGTTCACAGACTTTGATGCTCCGATCATTGATGAATAATAAACTGGTACACAAGGGTATTAACATTTCAATTATAACTATTTCATTTGATTGATTTGTTATCATTATGGCTTGTGCACACATAACAGGGTACAACCCATTCTTATAAAGAAAGGACCCTGAGGTACGCATCAGTGCCTCAATCCTGATATAAGGAGCGAAGGCTTCTTACTTTTGAGTAGAGTTAATCAAACATTTTCTGATTTTCATAACTCTGCTCAAAAGACAAGTATTTCACCTCAATAAGAACTCACTTGTTGAGGGGGAGCACTTGAAACAAAATCATCGTTCTTGAAATCAAAAAGTTCTTGTTGAATTCTCCCCATAAGACTTAAAAGGCATATTTTAATCAAAAAAGTTTGTCCAAAATATCATCTTATATGCTATTTTTAAGGGGGAGAAAAAGTGAAAGTGATTAAAATATGAAAGTTCAATGTTGCTTAAAAGTCAAATCTCATGCGAGCTAGACTCAGATTCACCCAAGAATTGACAAAACTTAACAGTTAATAATAGAAAGGACTTATCCTCGACGGGTAATAACATCAAGTTAGTTACTAGAGCTAGTTGTCACCTAAAAGCTGACAATAGAACTCTTTAACTAGCCACGTAAGCATGCTCGAAAAGGATTTGTCTGAGTAGAAATGTACCGTTTCGAGAAACTTTCTGTGGACTTGACCAGGCCGGGTAATAACTTCAAGCTAGTCTAACTAGTGATGTAAGCGTGTCTTGAATCGGTCAAGTTCACTAAAAGCGGATCAGTTCAAAAAGTGCTTGCTCCTCCCGCATGTGCAAATTTATTAAACACTTATGAGCACATGTGAAGGGGAGCCCTTCAAAAGTAAACACAAAACTCTCAAAGTGTTAAAAAAAATGTTTGATGATCACAAACACTTTGAGAGATTTTCACAAAAGGTTTCAATGGCAATTATAGGATAGTCAAGGAGTTATAAGGTGACTAAGGTTAAGAAAAAAACCGTCCTATGATCCGCCTAAGCCGGAGGGATCTACCCAAGGACATCACCAATAGTTAGAACTAGAAGTCCTTAGGTATGATACGAAAAAAAGGAGTAAAGAATGAAAGGGGAAAGAAGGAGTTGAAGAATTAAAAAGAAAATTAAAGAAAAAGGGTGAAAAGAAATAGCCCTCCATATGTTCAACCTTAGGGCAGACACCGGGTTCAATTCGTATGCTACTGGTTGTTGCTAAGGCAACACCGGTATTGAAGATAAAGTCATCATGGACCCAATGACGCAATGCACTAAACCTTCTAGCCACTCAAGTTCTCTTAAAAGAGCTTGTTCATTCTCACGGGGAACCGGTGTAATCTATCGACCTATCTCTTAGAGATGGTTGATATTGAAGCAGGAGACCCCTCCTTAGTCTCCACATAGGAAACCTAAGTATGCACTTTTGAGTCTAGAGCCATGAGATACATCAAAGATCTCTTAGGAACACTTAGTATTTCTACAACTGGTGTTCTACATCAATGGACACCAGCTGTAAATTATCAAGTCCTTTGCAGATCTTAGCAATCTGCCGAGAACGTTTATGAGAGAATTTACATAAGTATTTCTCAATGATTGAACAGAAATCCTGCCAGGGTCAACATCAAACAACCCTGACAGCAGGTCACTTTGGTAACTCCTTGTGGGATATGCTTAGTGTTTGCGGTGGTTTCTTAGCAGTCTACAGTCGTGGAGTGATCCCCAGCGACTCACCCAGTCATTGAGCTACTAAGTAGGTCTTGTAAGCTCCTTCAGGAGTATCTAACATGGGAACGGCCTTGATAAGGGTTAGAAGGAGTCTTCATACTATGCTGTTGACGATCTCTAATTACTTATCTGTAAGTACCGGATGTTTTATTTCTAACTGTTTACCTGTAGGGACACATCATATCCATGGAAACGGATTCCACATTCTCATACATGCATCTTGAAGTCATCAAAAGCTCCCTTAAAGATCAAAGCAACACAAAGTTCAAAGAAAGATTCTCCGTCTAAAAGAAGAATCTACAAAGTATAAAGACTAAAGATCAAAAGTGTAAGAACGGGAACTACATGTATAAGTCAAAGTTCAAAGATGTATGAGCATGTTGGAATGGAGGACTACCACCACAGACGCATAAGTGACAAAAGGCAGACAACTTCATAACTTGATCACTATCACAACAACAAATGAACAAAGCACAAAGAACAATGAATGATTTTTATCTCATGATTTTTGAAAGACGTCTAAAGCTGTGAAAGTCAAAGATAAAGAAATGACAAAGACGTCAAGCAACCATGATGACCGACCCTTAGGGGGAGATTGTTGGGAACGAAGTTTTACTATTTTATCAAGTCTCGGTCATTTGTAATAATATTAGGTTGCTTAGTTATTATTTACTATCATTTATATTATGTATTAAGTTTACTAGGCTTAAGTAACATGTCCATGGGCCTCCAAGCCCACTCGTTTGTATGAAAGAGGGAGGTAGGAGTGTTGCCCTACTTCTCCCCTATAAATAGTATGCTTAGGTCTCTTTGTAAACTTGGTTGGTTATTTGAATATATTAAGGAAACTCTTGCAATTATATTTCTCTCATTCTCATAATCATCCCATCCTTATATCTATCTCATTCTTGCTTGTGTGAAATCAATATGGGTACCTAACACCTTCTCAATGTAATGAGACTGAGATATGGAAATCTTGTTACTTTCATGTTTAATCCTAATGCCAAGGATAACATCAGCCTCCCCCATATCCTTCATGGAGAACCTTGATGACAAAAATTCCTTTGTAAGGTCAACTTGATTTTGGTCAGTGCCAAAGATCAACATGTCATCAACATATAGACAAATGATGACTCCTTTACCAGATTCATCAAATTTGCTATATACACATTTGTCAGCTTGATTAAGTAAATAACCACTAGACAAAACCACTTCATCAAACTTTTGATGCCATTGCTTAGGTGCCTGTTTCAGTCCATAAAGAGACTTAATCAGTTTACACACCTTGTTTTCATTTCCAGGCATGATGAAGCCCTGAGGTTGGTTCATATAAACTTCCTCATCTAAATCACCATTCAAGAAAGTTGTCTTCACATCCATCTGATGAATAATCAGATTGTGAATTGATGCCAAAGCAATCAGCAATCTTATGGTACTGATACGAGCCACTGGAGCATAAGTATTAAAATAGTCTATTCCTGACTTTTGTCTAAAGCCCTGAATAACTAATCTTGCCTTGAACTTTTCAACAGTTCCATCTACCTTCATTTTCTTTTTGAAAATCCATTTGCTACCTAGAGGTTTGCAACCAGGTGGTAGATCAGTCAACACATAAGTATTATTGCCCATGATGGAGTCCATCTCATCATTAATTGCATTTTTCCAGAAAGCAACATCCTGGGACTTCATTGCTTCTTCAAATGTTTTGGGATCATCCTCAACAATGAAGCAATAAGAGTATTGGTCAGAGACCTCACTCCTTGTACCTTCAATTAAGTATAATTGAAACTCATCTCCAAATGACTTTGGAGTCCTGGCCCTATTGCTCCTTCTGAGCTCAGGTTCAGGTTGTTGTTCCACAACCTCATCAAGGGCCTGAGATGATAATTCATCAGGGACCTCTGATACACCAATGTCATTAGTTCCATTTGGAATTCTTTGACTTGGTCTAGGAACTGATGAGAATCTATTCTCATCAAATAGTGCATCCCTTGATTCAATTATTGAGTTAATTGAAACAGATTCATTAGGTTCAATAACATAGAACCTATATGCCTTGGAATGCTCAACATATCCAAAAAAGATGCATTCAATGCCTCTTTCACCCAAAGTTTTCTGCTTTGGATCAGGAAGTCTTACAACAGCCCTACAACCCCAAACCCTGAGATAATTCAGGTTGGGTTTCTTTTTAGTCCAGAGTTCATAAGGGGTAACCTTGTTCCTTTTATTAGGAACCCTATTTAGCAAATAGCAAGTTGTCAACATAGCTTCACCCCAGAACCCTTGACTCAGCCCTGAATAGGATAACATGGAATTAACCATCTCCTTCAGCACCCTGTTTTTCCTTTCAGAAATACCATTTTGCTGAGGAGTATAAGGGGCAGTCGTTTCATGGATTATACCAACATACTGAAAATACAGAGTATCCATGTACTCACCTCCCCTATCAGTCCTAAATCTTTTGATTAGAGACCCTTGTTGCAGTTCAACTTCAGTTTTAAACACTTTAAATTTATCTAATGCTTCATCCTTAGTATGTAACAAATAAACGTAACAAAACCTAGAAGCATCATCAATAAATGTCACAAAGTATTTCTTGTTCCCTAAAGAGGGAGTAGCATGAAGATCACATAGATCACTATGAATTAGCTCCAAAACTTTAGTTTCACATTTTACACTTTGAAATGGTTTCTTAGTTATTTTGGTCATCATGCAAGTTTTACACTTTTCAGTGTTCATATCAAAGGCTGGAATTAACCCATCCTTAGACATATCTCGCATTCTTTTAAAGTGTACATGGCCAAGTCTTGCATGCCATAGGGTTGAATCATTAAGTTTAGAGGTTGATATAAAAGCAGAATTACCAATATCATTAACAATATTAAGTCTGAACATTTGATTACACAAATAACCAAAACCAATAAACACACCATGTTTAGATAAAATAAACTTATTAGATTCAATCACTTGTTTATAACCACAATTATTCAAAACACTACTAGAAACCAAGTTCTTTCTAATATCAGGAACATGTAAAACATTAAACAAAGAAACAATCTTTCCAGAACTAAACTTCAAATCAACACATCTTTTTCCATGCACCAGGGCAGTTGACTCATTTCCCATATGAAGAATAGAACCATCATTCATTGACTCATATGTCTTGAACCAGCTTCTATCTTTACACACATGAATTGTTGCACCAGAGTCAACCCACCAAGCAACATCATCATCCTGCACAAAATATATTTCAGATATATATGTAACATAATAAATCTCAAAAGACTTATTAAATATATTCTGGCCTTTCAGAGAATTGGTGTTACCATTCCCTCCACTTGTACCTGATCCATTGGTTTTATTGCCAATCTTAATACCTTTACAATCCTTCCTGAAGTGTCCAGTTTTACCACACTTCCAACAAGTCACTTTGGGTTTCTTGTTAAAATCAGATTTGGTGTTATCTTGATGCTTATGCTTGCCCTTGTTGTCATTGTTCCTGGAGGAGTTGTAATGCTCCACCATATTGACAACTGATGGACCAGTAGCATTGCTACTCTTTGGATTGTCAATGTCTTGTGCTTTGAGTGAGTCCTCAATGAGCAAGTGACTGCCCAACTCAACAAGAGTTAATTCCTCTTTCTTATGTTTCAGCATATGCTTAAAATCTTTCCAAGAAGGAGGTAATTTATCAATGATACAAGAGACTGAAATAGCATCATCCATGTTAATCTTGTGTTGTATGAATCGACCAAGTATACTAAGAAGTTCATTGTATTGTTCCATGACAGGTCTAGAATCAACCATTTTGTAATTGTTAAAATTACTTACAAGGAACTTCTTACTTGATGCATCCTCAGCCATATATTTGGCTTCCAAGGAATCCCATAGTTCTTGAGAAGTTTCAACATTTTGATAAATATCAAATAGAGAATCAGACATACCATTGAGAATTAAACCCCTGCAGATATAATCATCATTCTCCCATTTGCTTCTTGCCCTCATCTGATCCATAGTAGCATCATCTCCATAATCTTTAGGAATCTCAATTGTCAGAACATAAACCACATTCATACTTGACAAAAAGAAGTGCATCTTCTTTTGCCATCTTCTGAAATCAACACCTTCAAACTTTTCCAACTTGGAAAAGTTAGCAGTCATTTGTCTCATAGCAGCAGCCATTGATTATCACTAATAGTTTCTATTGATTGTTGGTAATTAGGTGTTAACAATGTTCCCAGATTAGGGTTAAGATAATCAATGAGTACCAGATATTCACTTGGAATCGTGTTATCACTTTCCAATAGAAACTATTCGACCCTATGCCTAGGTTACACGAATATCTCTATGGGATAAGACCAAGTGATGTTCTTGTTTTAGGTACAAATCAAGAACAGAATTGTATTCAAGTGTTTAGGGTTTGTGTTGATAATCGTCTCCATGCAGAATGTTATGACCTCTATTTATAATAGAGAATACTCAAACCGTAGCCCATGGAATTATGTATAATTAACGGCCCATTAATTATATCATAATACTTTCCATAATAGTAGGAATCAGTGGTTATCAGTAGAAACAATAACACTAGCAATGGAAACTAGCAGCAGATTCCACTGTCAGTAGAATCACACTATCAGTAGAAACAGATTCATGCTATCAGCAGAATCAATACATAACCACTATTGAGTCAGGGGATTCAGGGACCAAATGGGTGTACACTCCGTACCTCCAAACCCATTACCAGGTGTGAATTAATCCCTCAAGTTCACTAAATTTTTCAACACTCACTTGTATAAAATGCAAACTATCATTTCAGTTGTAACCATTCATTCAAATAAGATTGTAATCTTTCCTCTTTCTAATTCCATTACAACTTTATGAATAACTGAATTTCAAATACGATTTCATTTCTTCTTTATATGATTCCTTGTTTGTTATTCGAATAACTACCACATTTCTCATTGATTTCTGGTTGTTATAAGCTCATTACATTTCGTAAGTACCAGATGATGAAAGCAAGGTGGTGCCTAGTAGTGACGAATTCATTTTGAAACAACCCCAAACTGAGCCATGGGCTGATCTATCCTTGTGCCGTTTGTCCGGAGGTGTAGACATTGACTCGTTGACCTTGAACCGCAGGCTAGTTGGTGATTTACAATGGATTAAACATTTTATATATACATTTACATGGATACTTTAAGGCTTCATGACCTAACATATAATTAATGATTTGAAATAAGGTGAGACACCTTTCAAAAGGTTAGACCAACTCAAAGTCAAAAGATTCCATGCCAACTCCTCATGATCATATAATAATACTACGTATAGTAGATCTGGCAAATCGTGTCCTAACAGGTCTTAACAGGTTTTGAGCGCGCGAATAACATAAGTTTCAAACATGAAAACGACTCATTTAACACTTGGTTTTGGTGGTTTGAGTATGACAGATATACGTTTTATGTATAAAAAAAGTTAAATATTGAACTCTAGAATACTAAAAACAATTATTTTAAAAATTAAAAAATTGCATAGTACATTTTTTCCATTAACAGGTCTTAACAGGTCCTAATAGGTACCCAATTTTCCAGCTCTAACGTATAGATAACTTATTTTACTTGAGTCATTAGAGAAAAGGTTTATATATTTAAAACTCCTATCAATTAATAAACTTTTTTAACTTGAAACCTATAAATAAACTTATTAACAAGAAAAAAGGTACGGTAAGAAAAAAAACTAAAATGAGAAAAATAAAAGAGATTTCTAGCAATATAATTCAAATGAGAACGATAATTTTAAAGGAAGATGCATATACCTTTGTTGGTGCATTTTAAATGTGTGGTTATGATTTTTTCTCACCCTTCTCATTATAATTTTTTTTATCATTTGATTTTAACTCCATATTCTTAAACCTTTTCATATCATAAAAAACTGTCAATACTTTCAAAATACTTAACTTTAGACATTTTCAAAATTCTAACCCTATACATCCACTATTGTTTATACATTTTTAGACCACTTCATATTTATATAAAGTTTTTCACAAACCATTATATAGCTAGTGGATGATTTTATAACGATATTCGCGTAATTTCCCGGTGCTTGTGTGATCATTTATTATTTTGGTAGACTTTTTCCTCACCAGGTGCCCAAAGATATTACCAAGTGGGCTTATACAAATGGCGTTTCTTTTAAAAGATACCTTCTATTACAAATGAAAATTTTGTTGCATTAGCCTTTTTGTGTAGCAGTGCTACGAGTGATTGCAGAATCAAAAATAAAAGACAATTGGAAAAGAAAAGTTGGGGTTGCAAACCTCGATCTCTAACGCAGTTTGAGATAATTAAGTCGTAACTAGAGTCCGAGTCATGTATTTGAAAAACTAAAAAGCAAGGTACTTCCAATAATTCATTTGGAACATAAAGTATTTTTAAAAAATTTATACTTAAAAAAAGAGCTTAAAACCGATATCATTTTGATATCATTTCCATTTACGGATTGTCAACTCATTTGTATATATATTACTGCGAAAGTCAGTTGATGCAAATTAGCTTATGATATAAGTGCATGTGCTAGTAGTTCAGAATAAGCACCCACTTTGTGAGGATGGTTCTCAAAATGCACAACATGATCAGCCTTTCCCTTCTAATACTCTTCTCCATTTTCGACCGTGAAATATGTGGACACTCCTATCCATCAGAGAACAATAATAAAGTTGGCAGAAATAACGAAACTTTAGTAGGCGTCGGCATCATTCTTGATATGGAGTCATTGACAGGGAAGTTCATTAACTGGTCCATTACCATGGCGATGTCTGATTTCTATGCTCTTAATCCTAATTATAGAACGAGGTTAGTTCTTCACACAAGGGACTCCAAGGGAGATTCGGTAGAAGCTTTGTCAGCTGGTACGTAAAGTCTCTTCTTTATATTCTTCAACTCTCATTTTGATATAGTTTACATTTAGTTACATTATATTTCTGAATATACTTTTTAATTGCTTGAGTAGTAGACCATCTTCTGAACAACATGAAGGTCCAAGCCATCATAGGTCCAGAAACGGAACTTCAATCGAAGTTATTGGCTTTGTTTGCTAACAAAGCTAAAGTTCCTATTTTTTCTTTTGCTGCTCCATCCTCAAAGGAGTGTTGGTATCTTTTCACAGGTCTATTGCCAAGCCAACTAGTTTCCATGAAACGTTTTGTATAAACCATGTTGTGAGTTTATGTGATTGTGTTTTGCGTTGTGAAATTTAGACAAAGTATATAAACTTAAGATTAATAATAGAACTAAAAAAACATAAGTTCGACCCTTTACAATATATATAGTTATTGAAACGACATGACTCTTAAAGCTAACCATTGTGTCGTTTAACAATAACTGTCAACCATCATAACTGTTAACTACTAACTGTCATAATATAACTAACTTCTAAACGGGCTGTTTGGGTTAAGGATTTCGACCCATACAACTTTAGCCCAGTTTGACCCATACTTAAATATACTAAACAAACATATAAGTCTTAATAATAATAAGCATTAAAGCATTATAATTCTGTCCACATTCTCCTTCCTAATGCTTGAATGCTACAATCTTGATCTTCCTGGTTCTATCTTCAAGTAATGATGATGAAATCATCACTACTGCTTGTGCTTTCTTCAAATTTGCTTCCTTTGGTCTCTTCACTTGTCTGCATAACATCTTCCATTCTTTTAAACTTCTTTCTGGGAGATTCTTCATTCATCTCTTGTACTTGGGCTTCAAGTGCTTCAACCTGTGCATTTCCCTATGCACCATGTGCAATCACCCTTGCATCATTCTGTGGCTCCATTTCACTCATGCTAGCCATTCCCTCTGGTTCACCCTGCACCCTTTTAGCCTCCTCATAGTACAACTTCACCATGCCAATATACTCCTTGTATATTTCTTTCACTGTCTCTTGATGTTCATATGCCAGACCAAGTATCTTTGTCAATTGATGCCAGTTTCCATTCAATGATACATTCATGTATCCACCAAGTGCATCAACAAATTTGTACAAAGCCAATAAGTCAACCTTAATTACCCCCACAGTTGGTGGTAATTCACCCAATACTTCATGTCCTAAGTATTCTTTGTAGAACCATTCAATCATATCCATAAATTTCCCTTTCAACACTTCCCAGTTTCCATATACTAATTTATCTATCCCAATCAAATCAAGAAATGCTATGAATCTTTGATAAGTGCTTACCTTTAGGAAATATAGAGTTCCATTCATTCTTATGTATTCAGAATCCACATAATCATGATCAAATTCTTTCTCCATTTTCAGTTCCTCCATTCCTTTCACTAATGAACATGCATCACCAGGGTCTATAGACTTGAAATACTCATCCAAAAACTTATTGTGCCTCTCAGTCATGCTACTGTCACTTTCCCCTACAACAATATTGTGTCTATCAACAGTTTCATCATACATGTGATCAAACATGTACCATATCTTGCATCTGTTTCCATCATGACTCACAAAATAACCCTGCTCCTTCAATTGCTCTAAACTGAGAATGTTTAATGTGATTTCAGGAGTGTAAACCACATTAGGTACCATTAATCTTCCTCTGTCTGTGTCCACAATCACTTCTCATACACCATATGAGACAATAAACTTCTTTTCTCTTTCTTCTGTTCCTTCAACTTGGAACCACTGCATCAATCTTTTGAATAACTGTTTCATAGGAGTCATATGCTTTTTATATGCAGTACTAACATACCATATCTCATCCCAACTGCCTGAATCTGAACCCTGAACCATGTAGTCTGTTGAAACATGAACAGTTTCTGGTTCATATTTGAAAACTGCCTCCTTGTGTGGTGGTTCGATTGGTGTGGTGTCCATTGTATTTGTTTCAATTTCCTGTATGTCACTTTTCTCTTCTTTCTCTGTGCACTTCCAAAAGAAATGCCCTCTCTTTCTGCAAATAAAGCAACGTGCCCTTCTCTCTTTCTTTGGCAAACTGCTTGATTCTCCTACTTCTTTATTTGCGCTAGTAACATGCTGTTTTGTTTTTGAGGAGTTATAGGATACCACTTCTTCCATTTTTTTCTTAAGTAACTGTTTTCCTTCGGGTGAGATATATTTTTTGTGTCTCGGCCACTTTTGGGTTGTTTGGGATTTTTCTCTTTGTAGATAATGAATGTTTGGGACATATGGTGTGTCTTTGTATAATTGGCTTCTCCAGGGATCAGAACATGCGCTCTGATACCACTGTTGGTATCTTTTCACAGGTCTATTGCCAAGCCAACTAGTTTCCATGAAACGTGTTGTATAAACCATGTTGTGAGTTTATGTGATTGTGTTTTGCGTTGTGAAATTTAGACAAAGTATATAAACTTAAGATTAATAATAGAACTAAAAAAACATAAGTTCGACCCTTTACAATATATATAGTTATTGAAACGACATGACTCTTAAAGCTAACCATTGTGTCGTTTAACAATAACTGTCAACCATCATAACTGTTAACTACTAACTATCATAATATAACTAACTTCTAAACGGGCTGTTTGGGTTAAGGATTTCGACCCATACAACTTTAGCCCAGTTTGACCTATACTTAAATATACTAAACAAACATATAAGTCTTAATAATAATAAGCATTAAAGCATTATAATTCTGTCCACAAGGAGTACCCTTACTTGTTCCAAATCAAGGAAGACGAATCCACTATGGCCAAAAGTATAGTTGCTCTTGTGGAATCGTATTACTGGAGGAATGTTACCTTCATTTATGAGGACACTGATGATGGGAGGGACATCTTACCATTTTTGGTTGAGGCATTTCATGATGTAAACATCCGCATCAGCCACAGAAGCGCCATTTCTGCCTCAGTCAAGCTTGATGAAATAGCTAAAGAGTTGCGTAAGATCATGTCTTTTCACACAACTATAATTATCGTCCATATGTCACCTTCACTAGCATCAAAACTTTTTCTAAATGCAAGAAAATTAGGAATGGTAGGGAAAGAGCATGCGTGGATATTGACTGAGAAAACAGTTGATGTCTTTCAATCAACAAACTTTGATGTTATCGAGTCATTACAAGGTGCACTAGGTCTTAGGCCGTATGTTCCGGCATCAAGCAGGCTGTATAACTTGACAGCAAGATGGCACAACTATTTTTACAGGAAGTACCCAACTTCAGTAACAAAAGAGGTGCATGTGCCTGCCATACGGGCGTACGACACCGTTTGGGCCCTCGCTGAGTCCTTTGAGAAGGCTGAAGTCCCAAGTTATGGAGTTTCAGTTTTAAATGAGGTTTTGAAAGTCAAATTAAATGGCATAAGTGGTGAGTTTCAACTTAGTGAAGGGAAAGTGCTCTCCAATGGATATGAAATTATGACTGCCATTGACTATGGTGAGATGAGAGTAGGATATTGGACACCATTAGAGGGAATCAGGAGAGCACACCTCCCTATCCATCTGTATTCTGGTCTTGGTACAGAAGCTGTAAACTGGCGTGGAGGGCCTACGTCTACTCCAAAAGGCCGTGTGTTGCAAACAACTCCTACTAAAGAATTAAAGATTGGTGTTTTAAGGACAAAACCCTTTAAGTACTTCATGGATGTAGCATACGATGTTGAGAAAAATGTTACAAATGCCACTGGGTTCTCGAAAGATGTATTTGATGCATGCCTTTGTGGGTTACCATACAAAGTGCCCTATGTATTTATTTCATATGAGAATGCCACTTACGACGATCTTGTATGGAAGGTCTATAATCAGGTTTACTCACTTCTGAATGAAACCCAAAACTTATCGTTTACTTATAAATGCTTGTAATTTTGTAGTCTATGGCTTTGTTTGTGAACAGGAAATTGATGCAGTCGTTGGTGATTCAACAATCTTGCCCAATAGATCGAAGTATGTTGACTTTACAGCAACTTACAGTGACTTGGGTGTAGGAACAGTAGGAAAAATCAAGGAACATGACATGTGGTTCTTCCTAAAGCCACTTCACTGGGGTGTATGGTTAACATCTATTGGTTCACTTATCACAACTTGCATTGTAATTTGGATTATTGAAAATATGAATAAAGAGCCTAAAGGTCCACCGTCTCAGAATATTAGATTCGGCTCAATCTTCTGGCTGATCCTGTTGACAATCTTTTTTGCTCAAAGTTCTCTCTCCTTCTCTCTACAAATGCCTGTTATTTTACTATATGAAATAATTATTAGCCATGATCACTAAGTGTGTTGCATTTGTATTGTAGAAGAGACGCTGAAGAAAAAGCTGTCAAAATTCGTATTTTTTATCTGGTTACTCGTGGTGCTTATCTTGATCACTGGATACACGGCAACATTGACTTCACTGTTGACAGTCGAGCAATTTGAATTGGCATCAAAGGACGGAATCGTTGGGTTTCATGGAAACTCTTTTATGAGAGGATTAACAATCAATAACTTGTACTTTGAAAATCATAACAAGAAGCCACTCTACTCATATGAGGATTATGCTCATGCTTTATCAGAAGATGGTGATCGTCATGCGGATGCCATTATTGACGAAATTCCATACATCAAGATGTTTCTTGGAAAGTACCCGGGTGAATATGCCTTGGTCTCCTCTCAACATATAACTTCTGGTTTTGGCTTTGTATGTACCCCTTTCTTCTTTATCACTTACTCTACTTTTACACACAAACAGACGACCTATTACTCTTTTTGGTAACAAGTTTGAGTAATGGAAATAGGTCTTTGGAAAAGCAATAATCCTCTGTTCCATGATGTTAGAAAAAAAATGTGCGAAATTGATTACCACAACACCTCTTAAGCGAATTCAGGAGCATCAGTGTAGATCATCTTTTGGTATAAATGCAACATATTTTCTATGGGATAATTCCTTCTTCGGAAACCTTTTTAAGCTACAACCAATAAATTTTTACGATGTTCAGCACAAATACATTGGTGTTAATGATCTTCAATCCCATACAGTTAATTCATTCCCCCTTTGTTTTTTATTATGATAAAAATTTATGTTTACATGGCACGTCAAACTTTAGATCTTTAACCAAACATCCTCAATGCAGTAAGTCTTTAGAAACTTATTGATTTGCTACATCATTTGTTCACTGAATTTGTTATCAAAAATTCACTTTTACAAATCACCTCCAACGCAAAAGCTTTTCAATAAGCCTTTGAACAATAGGTTTTCTTTGCAACAAACACTTTTCAATAGATTGAGGAATACTGAAAATCATTAATAAGTCATCTTCTAAATTCAATAAAGCTTTTGATTAAAATACGTATATAGTAACAAGTTTTCCTTGCAACAATCTACTATTGGAGATGCTCTAAGGAGCTTGTTATTTGTTTTCTCTACAAATATGGTTGACATCGCATCTTGATCATTCAGATCTTCCAAAAAGGTTCACCGTCGGTAGAAGATGTTTCAAGAGAAATCGCCAAAATGAGATTTGACGGGACTCTAGAAACGCTGGAGAAGAAGTGGTTTGAGGAGGGATTTTTGATTCCATCACGAAATTCAACACATGCAAATATTTTAAAGCTTGATAGTTTTGGTGGTGTGTTTATTAGTAATGCGGTCAGTTTGGCTCTAGCCCTTATCATCGCTTATGTTTTCCCTAAACTGGATATCGAGAATATCAGTCTAGAACTTATGTTTAAGACTTTCAAAAGACTCGGTTTAAAGGGATCCGTAGCACCTGCACCTGAATCTGAATCTGAATATGAATCTGCATCTGAATCTGAACATGAACCAGAACGTGAACCTGAACGTGAACGTTAAGGAGTTGAATTTCCAGGTTGTGTGAATCACATTTGTTAAATGGGTTTGGAAAAGCTGATGAAATATGGGTTTACGGACAACGACAATTTTAGTTGAGCATTTTCATATTCGTGCATTGCGTAATTAAATTTGGTTAAAGAAAGATTAAGTGTAAGAGTTAAAATATAGTAGTAGTTACGTTTCCATCTTTTTGTATGAATTAACATGCCATTAGCCCTTTCCAATGTGATCTGATTTCTGATGATATGGATGGTTCCTCATAGTCACCATTGATCAATTTCACCTTATTCTTAGCACTTAGAGCAATTAGCATCGATCTCTTTCAAGTACCATAGTTTTCTGATCCTGTTAGCTTTCTTGAAATGAGGATCATGCCAGGATGATCATTGGGATGAAAGTACAGTGGATGGAGTAGTGATGTGACATCATCAATTGGTGGTGTAGTTGTATGTTGTGAACTTGAATATGATGATGCAATTGTTGTTAAAGAATTGTATTTGTTATGATTGTGAAGCTTTGTTAATGGTGATTGGTAACTGTTTTGTAACAGATACTTGTTTAATTGTTTTGATGATTTGTCATGAATTGTGACAAATTTGTGATGATCTGTGATGTTTTAAGTGAATTAGGATGATTGTTGTATGAATTAATGGATTTGGATTGATAATTGTGATTGGTTATGGTGTTTTGTGGTTGTTTTGGTTTGAAAATTTTATGGCGGGAAAATCAGTTATGGTGGTTTGTAGTGGGAAGGTTGTTGTATTCGCCGGAAAACTCAGTTACAGTTATAATCAGGATCAGTTATCCACCACGGCTAGTTGTGGTGACTGCTCTGATAACATATACAGAAATGAGAGAGAACACATTGAACTTGAAATGAGTTATGAAATTATGAAATTGAGTTACATTGTCTGAGTACATGACTGGTATTTATACTACATCATTAAGCTACATGAACTAACTAATTAGTCACTATACAAGCCAACTAACTGACTAACTATACAAGTATTAACATTGACTGACACATTGATATGCTCTTGTTTACCATAATCCTCATCTTGTGGTTTTAGAAGGACCGAGTTGGTGACCGAGTCAGGACACGACGAACCACCATTGAGATGTGATTTTAGAAGGACCGAGTCAGGACACGACGAGGAAATTGAGGTCCGGATTGGTGACCGGATACTGCCACCCAAGGAGTCTTTTAGATATTTGGGATCGATGATCCACAAATCAGGGAGGACTGATGAGGACGTGACCCACCGGATTAGAGCTGGTTGGGCGAGATGGAGGGCGGCGTCGGGAGTCCTTTGTGACAGGAAAGTCCCTTTTAAGTTAAAGGGAAAATTCTATAAGGTGGCGGTTAGACCAGCTATATTGTACGGATCCGAGTATTGGCCTATCACCAAGGTCCAGGCTAATCGGGTGGAGGTGGCAGAACTGAGAATGCTAAGATGGACCTGTGGTAAAACCTTGCTTGACATGATCCCGAATGGAGTTTTTAGAGCTAAACTCGAAGTAGAGAGTATTATCTCGAAGATGAGAGAAGGAAGGTTGAGGTGGTTCGGGCATGTTAGGAGGAGGCCACAATCAGCGCCAGTTAGAAAAGTCGAAACGCTGGTAGTAGATGGAGTGAGAAGAAGGGTAAACCCAATCTCAGGTGGGAGGATAGACTTAAGCTCGACTTGAAGGAGCTACGCTTGTCCGAAGACATGACCTCAGATAGGAAGGCGTGGAGAGATAGAATTAGGGTCTGTGGGTAGTCCCGGGGGCTTAGTAGGTTTGGGTGTGTAGGGCGTTTGGCTTTTGGTGCTCCTTTGTTGCCTTGCCCCTTGCGTTAGTTTAGGCCTTTTTTTTTTTGCCTTTGTTTTAGGCCCCTTGCGTTGCTTTGCCTTGCCCTTTGTACCCCTTTGGTTTGCCTGCTTTTTCTTGCATTGGTCTTTGCCTTTGGCCCCGTGCGTTTTTGCTTCTGTTTTTTTGCTTTTGTTTGCCTTGCGTTGCTTTGCCTTGCCCTTTGTCGCCCCTAGTTTTGCCTGCTTTTTCTTGCTTTTACTTTTGCTTTTGCTTTTACTTTAGGCCTCGTGCGTTTTTGCTTCTGTTTCTTGCTTTGTTTGCCTACTTTTGCTTGTGGTTTATTGCCTTTTGCTCTTTTTGCTTTCCACTTTCACCCGCACACCTGCACTTGCCGGAGGTCTCATTGGAAGCAGTGTCTCTATTCCTGGGTTTATCCTGGGGTAGGGGTAGGATCTGTCTACACTCTACCTCCCCCATACCTTGTTACGGCGGGATTGGGTTTGTTGTTGTTGTTGTTGTTGTTGTTTGTGGAGTTGCTTTGAAGGTCTGTAAACACACTGAACAAAGTGTTTGGATACAGGTTTAACCACTGTATCATCAAATGCTGATTTTCTCTGGATTCTGAGTCCATACGTTGGTGTCATCAGTCTCACTGGAGCCTTGGAAGTCATTGGAATCAAGATTAAACATATTTGTGTATTGTTTAAGGGTTGAAAGCCCATTAGGGTTTTGACGTTCAGTTTGTGGAATGATTTTTGGATAAAGCATAGTTTAGCAAATAACTCGCTTATTATCACAACATTATGGCTGTGATTCTTGCTTTCCTCCATGCTAGCTGTTCAAACATACAACAGTTGGTTAATAACTAAAAGTGGTAAAATGGGTGGGTCTGTCAATTGTTAAAGCAGATTTGGTTTAAATGGGTTATACCTTAATATGTCAAAATGCTACTGAAAGACAGGGTTAATCCAAAACTTTTTTTAAGCTAATGTGTTATTCATTATTACAAAAAGAATACCCTAAAGGAATAGTCAAGATCTAAAAAACGAAGTTGTAAACATTCAAAATAGATCTTGCGAAACTTTTGATCCAATTGACCCGTCCCTTTTAGCGGAATTTTTATTTATTTATTTTTATTTTTTTAGCATTACCAATTTGATAAAAACACAACCCAAATCATCCTTTTGGTTAGTAATATGCTATCCTTGATTTGCGAGATTCAAAATCAAGTTTTAGATTTTTAGGTTCATAATACATCATTTGATGACATTCGAGAAGATGTGTAGATGGTTCGGGAATTTGTTAGTTTCGTTTGTGTTATACTTATCTACGCATCCGGCCTGGACCAAAACAGGCCCTAAAATCAGCCCAACCAAAAAGCGCAGGAAAAGCCTGGGGAAAGACGACATCGTTTTAGCCTGTGTATTATATTATTTAGTAAAAAAAAATCACAACTCTGTTGGTATAATTGTTTGCATAGTTAGTCTCTAAAAATTTATTTTCTTACATAGCCAGTCCTTAATGGCTTTGCATTGTTAGTCCTTCATACACAGGCGCTGGCCCTTGCTAATACCGAATTGGATTTTGTGCTCATGGTTTTGTTTAGCATTTAACCTTGTAGCATATACTTGTTGCTCGAAAAATCGAAAATTGATGTTATACCTAGAGATAGATAACTTTGAGAATTCCTGATGTTATTGATTCATTCATTTGGGATTTATTAAAAAAAAAAAAAAAAAAAAAAAAAAAAAAAAAAAAAAAGGAAACTTAGACCAACTCAAAGTCAAAATGATATCAATGTCAACTGCTTATAAACATGGCACCAACATCAACCGATAACTTAGTTTAACTTCTAATAAAATTAGCCTAATTTCATATGCTTGTTATGATATTATCAAGTGGACTTACTTAAACCATAAGATGCCTGATATATGCTCTGGCATATATAGTGGCTGTCTTCAATAGCTTCCACATTTCCTTTACATGCACGGATTGTCAACTCATATTAAATGTTAATGAAGAGCTCATGATAGTAAATAAACTCAACTGTCTTACATGCATTAAAGCACTATTAGTATAATTTGTCGTGCTTACATGTTATTATTAGCTTGTAGTATAAGTGCATGAGCAAGCAATTTAGAGCAAGCACCAATTTGTGAGGATGGTGCTCCAAAAACAGAACAGGATCAGCCTCTCCCTTCTAATACTCTTGTGCATATTAAACCACGAAATATGTGCACAATCTGTTCCATCAGAAAACAAAAATGTTAACATAAATAACAAAACTTTAGTAGGCTTGGGTGTCATTCTTGATATGGAGTCATGGACAGGGAAGTCCATTCACTGGTGCATTACCATGGCGATATCTGATTTTTATGCTCTCCATCATAATTATAGAACGAGATTACTTCTTCACACAAGAGACTCTAAGGGAGATCCAATAGAAGCTCTGTCAGCTGGTACATCTCCTGCATGTTTGCTTCCTTGAACTCTCATTTTTAATAGTTTAAATTCAATTACACTATTTTTCTTAAGTTTGTTACTTTTTACTTGCCTGAGCAGTAGACAGCCTACTGAACAACATGAAGGTCCAAGCCATCATAGGCCCAGAAACGCATCTTCAATCGAAGTTATTGGCTTTGTTCGCTGATAGAGCTAAAGTCCCTATTTTTTCTTTTGCTGCTCCATCCTCAATGGAATACCCTTACTTGTTCCAGATCAAGGAGGACGAAACCAGTATGGCCAAAAGTATTGCTGACCTTGTGGAATCGTATTACTGGAGAAATGTTACCTTTATTTATGAGGACACTGATGATGGGAGGGAGTTATTACCATATTTGGTTGAGTCATTCTATGATAAAAACATCCGCATCAGCTATAGAAGTGCCATTTCTGCTTCAGCCACGCTTGACGAAATAACCCAAATGTTAAGTAAGCTCATGACTTTTCACACACGTATAATTATTGTACACATGTCCCCTTCACTAGCATCTACCCTTTTCTTAAATGCAAGAAGATTAGGAATGGTAGGGCAAGTACATGCATGGATTTTAACTCACAAAACAGTTGATGTCTTTCGATCAAAAAACTTAAATCTTATTGAGTCATTACAAGGTGCACTAGGTCTTAGGCCTTATGTTCCAGTATCAACTAGGCTGTATAATCTGACAGCAAGATGGCACAATCTCTTTTATAGAAACTACCTAACCTCAGAAACGAAAGAGGTGCATGTGCCTGCCATATGGGCGTACGACACAGTTTGGTCACTTGCTGAGTCTGTTGAGAAGGCTGAAGTCTCACATTATGGTCCGTCACTTCTGAATGAGGTTTTGAAAATCACATTAAACGGCATAAGTGGTCAATTTCAACTTAGTGAAGTAAAATTGATCTCCAATGGATATGAGATTATTGACTATGGTGAGATGAGAGTAGGTTACTGGACACCATCAGATGGAATTAGGAGTGTCCCACTATATTCTGGTGTAGGTCAAGAAACTTTATCCTCGTTGGGAAGGTCCAACACTGCACCAAAAGGTCGTCTACTACAAACAACTCCCACTACAGAATTGAAAATTGGTGTTTTAAAGATAAAAAACTTTAAGTACTTCATGGACGTAAATCATGATTCTGAGAAAAATGTTACAACTGCAACCGGGTTCTCTAAAGATGTATTTGATGCATGCCTCCATGGATTACCATACGAAGTGTCCTATGTATTAATTTCATATGAGAATGCCACTTACGACGATCTTGTACGAAAGGTCTATGATCAGGTATATTCACTTTCTGATCACTGAAAAGACAAAGCATATTATTTACTTAATAAACACAATCTAATTTTGTAGTCTATGGCTTTGTTTGTGCACAGGAAATTGATGCAGTCGTGGGCGATTCAACTATCTTGGCCAACAGATCTGAGTATGTTAACTTTACAGCAACTTACAGTGACTTGGGTATAGGAACGTTAGGAAAATTCAAGAAACATGACATGTTGTTCTTCCTAAAGCCACTTCACTGGGGTGTGTGGCTAACAGCGATTGCTTCTCTTATCGGAACTTGCTTTGTTATCTGGTTTATTGAATGTATGAATGAAGAACCTAAAAAAAGAAATGGATTTGGAACAATCTTCTGGCTGATGCTAATGACCATTTTCTTCGCTCAAGGTTCTCTCTCTCTCTCTCTCTGTATGCTATTTTACTATTAGAAACAAAAGTTGGCCAAGATCACTGAGTGCTTTATTTTTTACTTTTTGTGTTGTACTAGAAAAGACGTTAAACAGAAAACTGTCAAAATTCGTATTGTTTATCTGGTTACTAGTGGTACTTATCTTGATCACGGGCTACACTGCAACATTGGCTTCACTGTTGACATTAGAGCAATTTGAATTGGCATCAAAGGATGGAACTGTGGGGTTTCATGGAGGCTCTTTTATGAGAGGAGTCACAATCAGCAACTTGCATTTTGAAAATCATAAAAATAGGCCATTTTACTCATACGATGATTATGCTCATGCTTTATCAAAACACGGTAATGCGGATGCCATTGTCGATGAAATTCCATACATCAAGATGTTTCTTGGAAAGTACTCCGGTGACTATGCCTTGGTCTCGTCTCATCCTATCACCTCCGGTTTTGGCTTTGTAAGTACCCCTTTCCTCTACATCACTTGCTTTATTTTTACACACAAAAAGAGACACTAGTAACTCTTTTTCGTAACAAGTTTGAGTTATGAAAAATAGCTCCTTGGAAAAGAACTGCTTGATGGTTTAGGCCAAAATCTTCATTGCTATTGCAAGATGTGACAAAAAAATTGCTAAGGCGATTGCCCCGACCCTTTATAAGCGGATTCAGGAGCCTCGTAGTGTAGTAGCACATTTCTTGGTAATATATATTGCACCATATTTTTATGGGTCACTTTCTTAGTACATGTATATAAATATATTGGTGGTCCTGACTCCTGACCTTCCATAATGTTATTATGTTAGTTAATTTCTTTTTTCGACATTAGAGACACAGCTATATTCATATGTCACATCAAACTTTAGATCTCTTATAAATACATAACAATCTTGTTTCTGTTTTTCAAATATATGGTTTTGACATGTACCAATGTACCATGATCATTTAGATATTCCAGAAAGGTTCACCATTGGTAGAAGATGTGTCAAGAGAAATCGCCAGAATGAGATTAGACGGGACTCTAGGAAGTCTGGAGAAGAAGTGGTTTGAGAATGGGTTATTTATTCCATCACGAAATTCAACACGCGCAAAAGCCTTGAAGCTTGAAAGTTTTGGTGGTGTGTTTATTGGTAATGGGGCCAGTTTGGTTCTAGCCTTTATTATAGCTTCAGTTTGTTCAAAAAGGGGCATCAAACACATGTTCCTAGAAATAATATTTAGGGCTATGATAGGACAGAATGCACAGCCTCAGCCTGAAGCACCAGCAGCACCAGCACCAATACTTGCATAGCCTCGGCATGAAGCACCAGCACCTCTACCAGCACCCGCACCAATACCTGCACAGCCTCGGCCTGAAGCACCAGCACCAATACCTGCACAGCCTGAAGCACCAGCACCAATACCTGCACAGCCTGAAGCACCAGCACCAATACTTGCACAGCCTCAGCCTGAAGCACCAGCACCTCCGCCTGAAGTACCAGCACCCGTACCAATACCTGCACAGCCTCGGCCTGAAGCACCAGCACCAATACCTGCACAGCCTCAGCCTGAAGCACCAACACCAATACTTGCACAGCCTCAGCCTGAAGCACCAGCACCTCAGCCTGAAGTACCAGCACCCGCACCAATACCTGCACAGCCTCGGCCTGAAGCACCAGCACCAATACCTGCACAGCCTCAGTCTGAAGCACCAGCACCTCAGTCTGAAGCACCAGCACCTCAGCCTGAAGCACCGGCACCCGCACCAGCGCCAACACCTGAAGCACCAGCACCACCAGCGCTATCAAGTGCAACTGCACCACCACCCGCACCTGCACCTGCACCCGAAAGAGTTTAACCTCAGCCAACACCAACTGCAGAAACTGAACGTGGACCAGATGAAAGAGTTGCACAAGCACAAATACCTCTTGAACCCAGAATGAGTTGAATTTTGTCAGATTGTGTGAATCGCATTAGTTTAATGATTTCAAGGTGTAGCTTGCTTAAGGGTTTTGGTATGAGTCTATGCATTTGAAAGTGTTAAAAGATGTTTGGTACCTTTGAATTTTGCAAACCCTTGGAACGCGAGTTTCATTCTAGGTCTTTAAAAATCCTATCTACTTCTTATATTTTGATATAGAACCACAACTCACATTTCTCTTAATGATTCAACAACTTAATAACTGATGAACTGGGTTGAAGAATCAGTATCACATTTCATGTCTCCATCTTTTAATGTTAGTGTTAGCGACGAAGGCATTAATGCTGTAAGTGTTCAACTTTTTCTAAATACTCTTCTTACATTTATGTGGTAAAAAGGCGGCACTTTATTAGCCATTTGCATCAGAGGTGCTAATATCGACCCATTCACTCACGAGTGGGTCAATTCGAGTAGCTTGAAAGGGAAAGTCCAAATTGCTCCAACACGTTGAAAGTTGCCAATGTATATTTTCATCACATAAAAGTTCTAAATCATTTTATTAAAAACACTAAGATTTTTATTGGAATGTGAACATTGAAATTGGTAAATACATGTATAACACAAACTATATAATATCAAAATGAGAACACATTTTGACACGGATTAGGTGATAAGTGTCATTTGTTTATACTCTTTTAGTTTTGCAGCATGTTCGTACGAGTGACCAAACAACCAAACGTTGAGGTATACATTTCAAATCCCGCCCGGGGTTTTTTAGCCCGTCTTTCAAGAGCCTTTTAAGGCCCGGCTCATATTTTGTGCCCCTTTAAAGGCAACCACCACAGATTGAGAACATTTTTCCCCTCCTACACGAACTAACAAGTAATAACATGATTAGCTAAAAAGTTCATATCAAATGTAAGCTAGTGTTTTTTTAGCTCATATTCAAGTAACACCAAAATGTATGGTTTTTGTATTCTAGTTTACACTTTTTTTTCCCCTTTTGTTTTCAAAAAAAAAAAAATGTAAACTAGAATACAAAAAACATACATTTTGGTGTTACTTGAATATGAGCTAAATACCTAATTAAAGTCGAAGTATATTGGATCCCAAGGTGCAATGCACCAAGTGGTCTAAGTCTGCAAAAAATTATATCCATACAGAAATCATAATAATACTACAGTATTTTCCGGTGTGGTCGTTTTTCTCATAAAGTGATTATGAGAAGGGATAACAAATCAAAATAACAGTTTATCCTTGAAAACTAATTAATATGGTATATGAAAGTTAACAAGAGTTGCTATAAATAGAATATTGCCCATATAAAATGAAGTTTTCAATTCTAAAATCTACCTCCACTGTGTAAAATTGTTAATTTAAGAACTTAGAGATCATCAAAATTAATCATCAGCTCACTGTTCCAATATACTTCTGCAGACTCCTCTTTATGGTTCATGGAGACCGTATCAATCTCACCTAATGAATCAGCTAAATCCATTCCTAAAATCTCAGATTTACAGACCTTTTTATATGCTTCATAACCAGCAGCCATCATCCCATCCGCCGCAAGTTCCCCGAGCCCGTCTCCAGAATTAATTGCATTAAGAAACCATTCCGACACTCCATTTTTCCAAAACACAACAACAGCACAACTCTTGTCAACCAACCGGACATCAAAAACATGATCTTCTGACAGCATATCGTGGGACTTACAAAGCAAGTTTTTTAATTTTCCAACAGATATGCCGCTTCTGAAACCCCACAAGAAAACCAAGTTGTTAATGCAGATTTTCCTTGGATTCTGAGTCCATATGCTGATGTCATCAGTCTCGCTGGAGCCTTGGAAGTCATTTGAATCAAGATTAAACACATTTGAGTAGTGTTTAATGGTTGAAGTTCCATTAGTGTGTTCGGTTTCTGGAGTAATCTTGTGGATAAAGCATGCTTTAGCAAATAACTCACTTATTCTCACAACGTTATGGCCGTGATTCTTGCTATCCTCCATGCTAGCTGTTCAAACATACAAGTAGTTAGATAATAACTAATAGTGGTAAAATGGTGGGACGGTCAATTGGTCAAAACAGATTTAGTTTAAATGGGTTATATCTTAGTATGTCAAAACAGTATTGAAAGGCGGGGTTAACCTGAAACTTCTTTTTAGTTAATGTGTTATTCATATTACAAAAACAAAACCACTAAAGGAATAGTCAAGATCTAAAGAGTGATCGAAGTTGTAAACATTCAAGCGGAACTTTCAATCCAAGTGACCTGTCCCTTTTTTATTTTACAACCCAAATCAACCTTTCAACTAGTGTTATGCCATCCTTGAAATACTATCCTTAATTGCTAGATTCAAAATCAATGTTTAGATAGTTTTATGTTCATTATACGCCATTTGTAGTTTAGCATGCAAGAAATTTGATGTAAAGTTGTCGTGGTATGCACTTCAGTACAAGAACTGTATGTGAACATTTTATAAACTGTAAGATACTGCATTGCAATTAGCATATCCGACTAACCTTCATGAGGTATCTCTATTTCTATAGGTGCGAAGAAGTGTTTTTTCAAGTAGGAAATAGCTGCAGTTAAGTTAGTGTATTTATTTAGAGGGCCTATTCCCTTCATTAGATGATTGACGTCAATTATGTTGGGAAAAGCTGAATGCAACGAGCTTCTGAATTCATCCATTGTGGGTGGGAGCGGAGATAAGAACTTGGAATGAATAAATGTAAATTCTGCAGTATATAAAACAAAACAGTGAGATTTATCTAGGGATAAGACAGCAATAGAGGTGGCAATATGAGAGGGTTGGATAAGGGGTCAAAACAGTTTCGACTTAAAACAGGCTCAGGTTAAACAGGTTGGTTGAGCAGTTAAGCACTTTATCAAATCAGTCTAGATATTTGAAACAAAATAATTTTGGAGGTTGTATGCATTTATAATAGACTTTCAGTGGCATACAGCCCGTTTTATCTATTTTGATTTTGACCCGCTTGATATAAAGCGAAACCCAAATTGACCCATTCTCAAAGTAAATGGGTCAAAACGGCCACACATAATTTGCAATAGAGTAAAAGAATAGTTTCTACAAAAATGGACCATTAAGGGAGTTGTGTGCAATGACTGGTTTCTGAGAAGTAGAAATCAGATCAATCACTTCTCGGAAGCCACGAACAAGCTTGCTTTGTTCCTCTTCCACGTCTTGAAGCTCATTCTGCGATTTAAAAATCAAAAATTAAATTTTATTGACAGTTTAAAATTAAAAATTCATGAGTATTCACCTCTAAAAGATCCCTATCTTCTTTTGAGCTTGTCAAAACCACCCGAACAGCTTGGGTTCCTCCTCCTTTTAAAGCAATTGTCAATGGTACAACATTCTCATAATGGGACTTTACCATCTGTAGTGTGCCCAATGTTGGTAAACATAAAACATATGAAAAGAGATCATGTCATTAGGAAAAAAGTAGAGGTAGCAAAATAGTGGATTGGGAAACAAATCAAAGATGTTCCATGTCAAAATGGGTAACTTTCTAGTAGGCTTAATATGGGTTGGGTTTGATAGAATTTAGACACTAACTTTAATTGAGCATGATTCATGTTTCAGAAGTGAGTACGAAAAATATAGGGGTGCATTTAGTTGGAGAAAAAATTCCTTGATTTTCTATTTTCAGTTTTAAAGGAGGTGATTTAATTTTCCACAAAGAAAACATGTTCATATGATATTGTTTTCTATTTTGAAAATAAGAAAAAGGATCACAAGGGAAACAAAGAAAAATGTGTTTTGTAGTTTCCCTTGTTAAATTAGGAGGTGCAAATTTTCTATTTTGTAGAGAATTTGATGGGAAATTCTTGATTTGGACGCAATCTCTAATTTCCTTGTTTTGTACAAAACAATTTGTGGAAAACAAGGGTGTTTCCTTTTAACTAAACACACCCATATTATTTAATAATCAAATTTTTCTTGATTAAAATAATTTTGGCCTATTTAACAAGGTACCTAAAAAGCTAATTCATTTGAATTTACCTGTTTGACTCATCAGAGATAGCAATAACCCTAATCAATCCATTATAAGTAAATGGGAACGCCACCTCTAAAAAAAATAGAAATTATTCCATTAACAAGATTTAACCTCGAATACAAGCTGTACTTGACGTTCACTGCAAACATCTATGTTCAAAGATGGTCTTGATCCGTAATCTTCACCTCCTAATATAAGTTTCCTAAGGGAATTAACTAAAGCATCTGCAGCCGACAAGAAATTATTAGAAAATAAATACTTAAAAGTCAAAAAAGATTAAGAAAAGAAATTTGCTCACCATCAGTTTTCGTGTCTGAACGTTTACAAGCATTTATCCAGTTCCCAATTCTGGATTTAATCCTTTCAACAAATACGTTATCTGCAACGGAACGAGAGGAAGGAGATTGTGGCACGTAACCACTTGAAACTGGATTTCCTATTTGACGTTTTGCTGCAGAATCTTGTGCTCTGGACAAGTATGATATACCTTAAAGGGATAGTAAAATCAGAAACTTAGACCATTTTGACCATAAAGAAGTATTGGGCCTTACCATCATATATGCAGAAATTAAAATCAAAATCTTCTCGAGCCATAGAAGCTAAGTAAGATGGTTGACAGGAAAAACTGTAACAGGGCATTCCAATTTTCAGCTCATCCCTTGGGAACAAATGGAAGTTGAACCTGCACACAGTAAGAAAACAGTGTTAATTATCAGTTGTTGCATAACTTTTTTACCAAACATGACTGCTTTAAACATTTAAGTTTTATTGAAGGTCTAAAAAGATTGTCAAACATACAACATTCATGTATTACTAGAATTTTATTAATTAATAGGTGAAATAACCAACTTTTTTAGCAAGGAAACAACCAATATCAATCCTAAATAAGCTCAAAACACCATCAATCGTCACAACTGAATCCCAACATAACCATTACTCGCGTGAGTAGTGAGTACAAAAATGTATCAAATTATCATAGTTCTAATGTAAGCTGACTACATATATTCATAGATCTATGCCACTAACAATTCTACTAATACTTCTAACCTTCTGGTACCTGAACACTATAACTGGCTCAGAAGTATATAGCTCCGGATTTGGGATCTAGAAACAGGAGGTAACAACAGAAGAATAGAAACTGCCAAGTATACTCAAACAAGTAGGATCCACTAAAACCTTAGGTAGATCATGCATGTTTGTCATAAGTACATAAGTACCCAGTTTTTTCAAATTTATATGCCATATAGAACTATATATACAAACACATAGAGATGATTGTTCAGCAAACTTGTCTATGGCCACGTATCAAAATCATGTGGTTTTCAATAGTTTTTGTATAAAGTACTATTTTCTCTACTTAAAAGCCCCATTCCTCATCTTGTCCCAACTCTAAACACTCTCCTATTCTTCCAAATCTTATATGGTAATCTCTAAATTCGACTTTAAACCCCTAACCACATCATCACCATCAAACACCACAAAACATACAGTCATGACCAAAAACCTAGGTTCAGAGTACATGTACTGTTGGTTTAAATGGGTTACACACTAATGCACTATGAATTAAATTGCCATCAACCAATCTAATGACATTCTTGCATATGAGAAAATTATACATCTTGTACTCAATTTAAGCACTTTCATTGATATCCTTACCTTATGTATTTTTGTGTACCTTGTTAATGGTCATTCATTACTATCGGATAAGCTCCTCTTGTTAATGCCATCTACTTTCTCCCTTTACTTCTAGTTTTTCATTTGTGTTACGAAATAAAGTTGTTTTCTATTGCGTATAACCAAGTGCCTCCTTATTACCCAAATGTGTAATACAACAACAACAACAACAACAACAACAACAACAACAACAACAACAAACCCAATCCCGCTAGGGCAGGGTATGGGGGAAGTAGAATGTAGACAGATCCTACCCCTACCCCGGGATAGACCCGAGAATAGAGAGACTGCTTCCAATGAGACCTCCGGCAAGTGCAGGTGCGCGGGTGAGAGAGAAAAGAAGAGAGCACAGGACAGAAAACAACATGCAAAAGAAAGCAGGCAAATAATGTAAACAGTATTATGTCTACTAGTAACAATCAACGTATGTCAAGGCGGTATAGCATCAAGAATCTGAAAGTTAAACATGTTTGCTTCCAACACCTAACCAGTAACCAGTATTTGACGATGCAACAGGAACTCAAAAGTAAACAAAGCATAGAACCTCGAAATATCAATGAGACTAATGCCAACCCTATCATTGAATTTACAAAGCTTTCACTTTTTTAAATGGTGACGATCTACTAAGCTTCTATAAGGTAAACAGGTAAATAGAGAAGGATCCATTTTAAAGCTACTCAGGGATGTCGAGCTTTTTGGCTCTTATGTACACGGCCTACCAAGTAATCCCGTCGCTAAGACTTGTCCCTAGCCATCCCAAAATGTTCACCCAGCAAGGTTTGATCGTTGGACTCTTCTGAGTCTTTGGAACAACCTTACCACTACACCACCTTGGAGATGATTTTAGGTTCTTATAACCATTATCGAAAAAATCAATAAACACCAATCTCATACCGGAATACATAAGTGGGCAAACGTCATATAATAGTGACCTTCTGTTTGATGTATATACGGCCGACCAATAAAAAACGACACAAAGTGGAACAATTTACTAAATTGGCACAACAGTATCCACATAAGTTAATCAAAATGGAGAAGCAATAAAACTACCTACATTTCGATACATACGAACAAAATAATCAAATGCAAGCACATAAACGACAATGAAAAAGATATTCGAAACTAACGGGTGAGCTATAATCTTATTAGTAGACCCCCTAACAACAGAAAAGGGGCAAACAGCCAACTGAAATATCTGAAACTTCTCAGCAGCATATTTCGCTTTCAAATACGCCGTTTCGGCCGTATCGAACGGCAGAATTCGATGCCACGGGGACGAATAAGCCCCCGTTTTCTGCAACGAAACGGCGATATAATCGGAATCGCATATGAGGTTCTTGAGTTTAGTTACTGAGTTTGTGAAGTTGGATTTTGTCACTTGGGTTATTGCCCAGTTGGGGCGGCGTATGTTAGTGGTTTGAGGTTTTGGGTTTAAGGTGAATGACGATGGTGGTGTTTGGGTGCTGAAGAAGCGTTTTCGGAGCATTGGAAGTGTTTTAGAGGAATAGTGTAACACTACTCTATTTGGATTCGAACAAACATTTTAGGGTGTTTGGGATTCCTTATTCTTTTTCTTTCTTTAGTGTAGACGAGAAATTACGCGCATTGCGGTGGAACTAATTTAAATCTGACATTTCTCTTAAATTATTTTTCTCATGAACTTGGTAGTTTGTGTTTGTTGTTGCATAGCCAAATGTATCAACAACATATAATATTGATGCACGTAGTTGCTTGGCTGTAAATATGAGTAACATATTATTTCGTTTTCTTAAACACATGATTTGCCACGCTTTGATACGAACAGTCATAGTTCGTGCGTTATGTTACTTTATGCGTACACACTGTTACATGAACATAATATTCAAACGAACTCATGTTTATATAAACTATTGATGCGCAACAATTAAACATCAACTTCAATTCAATACATCCAGAAGTTTGGACTTTAAGTCAAAATCTAACCTCATCAGCTCCGGTGCAAATGATAGAGATGGCATTAGAAATTTAAAAAAGTTTTATCATACATCTAATATTATCATCGGACGTTATTGTTCCAATAAAGGAAAATAGAAGTGTTATTGTCTTATTGACAGTCCTAAAATTCTAAATACCACAAAATCGTGTGTTCTACAAATATGGTTTTTGACCCAATAGATAACACAACTTGTGGGCAAGTTTTCACCAAATATTAAAGTGTCAAGTTGTCAACCATATGTTGTGTAATTAAGGTGCCAGACATTAATGACTACATTCTTAGTAGAGATGTTGCTCGCAAACTCCTACTTGAGCTGCCAGGTAAACTTCAGAGTCATATTTAGTTTCTTCAACCTAAATAAACCAAAAGAAAGATTAATTGGTTACTTATATTTATTGTTAAATATTGAACTGCCTACTGCAATTTAGTTTTTTACTTTGACTATAGCTAGTATAGAGGATTGAATATCTCCATTCCCTATTCACAATCATATAATCTACTAAGGGATTCATCAAAAAGATCATAAAGAACTTACTATAACCGCTCTAAGATTAGTAACTTCTACTATTCTCAACTTCAAAAAGTTAGCAAAATGGATTATTGCTTAGTTTCTGGTACTTGTTAGATTAGTTTGACCCAAAACAATCATATAATCTTTTTTAATTGGTAACAAACATTTTTTTAAGCTATTAGATAGTGTAACTATAGAAAATTGTTAAAAGCATGTATATATAGTTTAGAAAATTGTTTGCTAAGCTTTTGATTAAATTTGTAGCTAAAAAGATATCAAAGAATATGATGAAAGTTGCACGCTTATGCATCAAGACTGTGCCTTTAAAATGTTTGAGCCTGTTCTTGGGCACGCCTGCATGTATGAATCTGCAGAATGGTACAGTATGAAAATGAAATTTAAGATTTTAGAGTTGTTCACAAACATACTGATGCATGATTTACTTACCATGTTTTACATTTATAATTTCTCGTCTACATATGGTCCACCTTATGCACTAACGAGCAATGTACCCGGTCGCGTGTAGTGTGGGAATGGTAAGACCGAGGTCGTCCCAAGAACGGTTGACTTCTAGTTGTCTAATTAAAATGATTGTCACATAATAAAGGAGTTATTATAATTGATTAATTAAATATATGAATATTTGTTGTGATCAATTGGAGTGGTTCAGTTGGCGAATAACTAATGGCAAACAACTAATGGGATGATAATTGTTCTAATTCTCATATTGTATTTATTATCGCAATATATGGGGGTTAAAGTCACTAGGCTCATTGTTAAATTCGCCTAGCCTATTTCCCATAGACTCCTACTCCGATATCAAAGGACTAACCCTTTGTGATTGACAGAGGTCAACGGTAGACTATGTTGAGTCATTAAGAACCTCTACTAACTTAGACTAGTCTAGCGGGATGCGGGCACGGTCACATCTTACATCCCCTCTAACTTCTTAAGTATATCTATTTGGTAGGTGATCCTATGGTCAATTCGCACATGTATGGCAATGGAAGCGTCTACGGTTCGTCTTAACCATTACCAAGTCACACCTTCTAATAAAATACAAGTACGGTCGCCTCAAATATTCCCCTCGAAGGACTACCCAATATTAATACCCTTAAAACTAGAGTGTCCCAAGACTAGCTAAGCAAGTATACAAATAAAACTGATAAAGATGCGCGAAAACTAAATCACATAAATAACAATTTCATAAATAGGCTAACACCAAGAGGTGTTTAGCCACTCATGTTCATGAATGCGGAAAAACCAAGGTTTAACATAATAAATGTAAACATTGAATTAATATAAACAAATCGAATGAATAGACTTATAGTTGTTGTGTGAAATCTCCCTTGGAGTGGACTAGTATGCTGATGAAACTTCGTCCTCGTGCTCCCTTAATTCCTCCTGACTTCTGTATGTTGGAAAATGTGCGTTTTAAAACTCGAAATTAGGGCTTGTATTTATAGGCCCGACATAGCTACGACGTAGCCCTAGGGTTGGCTACGTCGTAGTCTTTGATAATTGCATTTATGCCGTAGCTAGATCATGTGCTACGGGCGCAGTTTCTTCAGTTGTCATGTCTACGGTGTAGTTATGTGGGAACTACGCCGTAGTTTCTTCTATGCCCTTGATATTTCTTTACTACTTGAATTTGTGGTCTACGTCGTAGATGGAGAGAGGTTACTCCGTAGAACCCTTTGATGTTCAGCTACGCAGTAAGTGTAGTGCAAGCTATGGCGTAGTCTTCAGAAATAATATCTATGGCATAGGTAGATGGAGCATCTAAGCCGTAGTCTTCAGTAATGATCGTTACGGCGTTGGTAGATTGGGCATCTACGCCGTAGTCTATGCAGAATCCACATACTTCAATGATTCGCGTGTAAATCCTTCCAAATCCGCGTCTTTTCGTTCATTTGCTCATCTTTGCCCTGAAAACTGAATATAAACAAATAAGAGTATATATCCAACATATTAATATAAAAGATGAGCAATATAGGGGGAAATTAACACCTAAAATACGGGTATTATTTGATGTTATCAAATATCCCCCCACTTGAACTCTACTTGCCATCAAGTAGACCTTATTAGAATAATTCTTAAAAAGATATCTCCCAAGAAACCGAAAGATATGAGTCTAAAAATCTCCTATACTATAATATACTAAAACCGAACACCTCGCGATTCGCGAAATGGGAACAAACACTCATGCTCTCTCTCTCTCCTAGTCTAAGTGTTATTTTCAGGGTGATCACTCAACGCACAGTCATAGAATGTATTCTATCATAGGCTTGGTGGTTACACAAATCTCCACCACTAGAGCTAAGGTCGAAAGGATTCTTAAAGGCAATATTGGGTGAACATATATAAGGCTAGGGGTATAATGTTGTTACTAACATACTACGGCAAGGGCGACAAAGGCAATGGTACTTGACCGGAACGCCGAGCAAGACACCAAGGACTACTCGAATCCCTCACCTAAGCATGATTCACAACTAAGGGTAGGATAAGACATGGGATTCACAAAAATGGTGTAGAATGAAAAATAGAAGCAAATAGACTTAACCTATAACCAAGTTGCTACCACTTGCCATTCATCCAAGGTCAAAGCTTCAAGACACAAAAGTTGGATCATATAACAAGTGTGTGTGCAATTAGAGGACGTCATGATGGGCACCACACTTGGTCTTCATGTTGGTGATTATGAACCAACAACTTCAATCTTCATATGTGACCAAAGTGGCCTCTTCGATACTAATACTTTCAAAGCTCAACAATACGGTGCTATACAATGTTGCACCAAAAATAAACTATCTACAAACTGAAATTCACATTTTTTTTAACAATACAATACAAGAAATAAATAACATCCCCCCACTTGAGATGAAACATACTTGATAATTCGGGGTGTCTCTCATGATCTTCAAAGATGGGTCTTCAACGTAAGCGTGATTTCTTAACCTTTTGACTCGAACCTCAAACTAGGGCAAGTGGCAACTTCCTAATCACAAGTCAAGACTACACGGTAGGTTAAGATGTAAAGGTGTATCGAAACATTTATAATGGGGTAAGAAACGAAAGGATAGGCTCAAAAGTGTGTAACTAGGGGTATCTTGCACTAAATATGAGTGCAACAAAAGGGTTTACACGGGGGTTGAATAGTTAATGTGACTAATCGATAAATACACACATTTGGCTTTTGGGGTGATAATCCTAAAATATTGCCTTCTTGAAAAGTTTCTTCCAAATGTACTAAGTAATCTCAATACACTACTCATTCATGGTCTCAAAATGATGTAAAGGCCAAGTTCTAAAGTTTACAAACTACCGGCACACTCATAATTTTGGTAGATTTGGGGTAAAACAGGGGAAACTGAATAGGCTAAACCTCACCATGATATTAAGGGTTAATGTGCTCGGCTAAGGTCTATTCTAGTTAGGTTAAGAAAAACATGTCAAAAATTTTAAAGATGGCAAAAAATTTCAAAATAAACTAGAAAAATGGGGAAAATAAAAGTTCAAGTTACATTCTACTCCTGTCCCCCCCCCCCCCCCCCCCACTTGAAATGCACAAAGTCCCTTTTGTACGCAAATAAGCTAAGAGAATAAAGGAAATAAGCAGAATTGGAATGAGAACTTCCCTGAAACTTGCTCTTGAAAATGGTAGAAGGATCATGTTTGAGAAAACGTGCCTTCGCTTCGCCTAATGAGCAAACTTCATATCCCTGAAATCACGTAACAACCACAAGCATAAAACCTAAAAAAATAAAAGAAAAACAAAAATCCTAACTCACTTTCGTAGGAATCACGGTTGCATTTATCATATGCAACAAGCCTTTTAAACCACTTGGTGTCCCAAGTGGACAAATGAAGTCTCATGAGGGTTTACAGTGAACACACCCACAAAGTTCATTTAAAAACTAATACAAGGTTAATGTATGTTTATAATAAAAATATTTTAAAATTATTTGGTACATGAGAAAACTACGTCGTAGAGGTTACACAAGCTACGCCGTAGTTAGAAAAATCATATAGTGTTGCACCTGGGGGTGCTACGGCGTAGCTAACCAGAATGCTACGCCATAGACTTTTCCTAGGGCAAATTTCTGGAGCAAAAAGGCTCCAAAATCAGCAAACATCAATCCCCTTTTCTCTTTTACCTGCAAATGATTAGAACAACACATACAAAACCCAGCTACGCTAAAAGAAATGAAAAACAAAGATATTTCGGGTTGTCTCCTAAAAGAGCACTTTTCTTTATTATCGAGTCCTTAAGTTAGACTCACTGTGGCGGCTACGTGGGTGCAAAGTATAAATCCTTGGATAACTCCAGATAATTATCTCCGTAATAAATTTTAGCCATGTGACCATTTACCTTGAATCGTTCTTCATTGTTACCAATCACTTCAATAGTTCCGTAAGGGAATACTTCTGTTACGATGTATGGTCCCGTCCATCTTGATTTAAGTTTTCCAGGAAATAACCTAAGTCTGTAATTGTATATAAGTACCTTTAGTTTGACTTTGAATTATTTTCCTCGTATCCTTGCGTCGTGCCATCTTTTCGTCCGATCCTTGTAAGCCTTTGAGTGATCATATGCTTCATCTCTTAATTCAGCCAATTTATGTAATTGAACTAGCCTATTCTTCTTGATTTTCTCGGGATCAAAATTGGCGTTTTTGAGGGCCCAATAAGCTTTATGTTCTAATTCAACCAGGAGATGACAAGCTTTCCCATAAACTATACGGAAAGGGGTACATCCTAATGGTGTCTTGTGGGCTGTTCTGAGTGCCCAAAGAGCATCGTCTAATTTATCTGCTCTATCCTTACGATTTGCACTAACAGATTTCTCTAAAACACGCTTAATTGCATGATTAGTGTTTTCTGTTTGTCCACTTGTTTGGGGGTGATAAGGTGTGGCTAAACGATGAATAACTCCGTACCGCGAAAGGGTCTTTTCCATTAAAGAGTTACAAAAGTGTGTCCCACGGTCGCTTATCAATGATTTTGGAATTCCAAATCTAGAGAAAAGTTTTTTAGAAATTTCACTACTGCCCTAGCATCATTATTGGGTAAAGCTTCCGCTTTGACCCATTTCGACACGTAGTCGACCGCAACTAGAATATAACATTTTTTCCTAATGGAGTAAAAGGTCCCATAAAATATATCCCCCAAATATTAAAAACCTCAGAAACTACTATATTATTTAAAGGCATTTGATTTCGTGAAGAGATGTTACCTGCCCTTTGACATACGTCGCAATTCTTTACATACTTAGCTGCGTCCTTGAAAATACTTTTCCAGTAGAACCCTGCTTTCAATACCTTTCTTGCGGTAGTATCTGCTCCATGGTGTCCCCCAGCTGGTCCATTATGACAGCGCTCCAATATTTGTAGGATTTCATTTCCAAATACACACCGTCGTATGATTCCATCAGCGCATGATCTAAACAAATAAGGATCGTCCCAAAAATTGTGTTTCAGGTATGTGAAGAATTTTTTCCTTTGATCACGTGTTTGGTTGCTGGGCAGTATCCTTGATGCTAAATAGTTTGCATAATCGACGTACCAAGGTTCTGGTTTGCCCTCCCAAGTTCTTACCGACATTAAGTGTTCATCTGGAAACTATTCACAAATAGTTTCCGTACTTGATTCATCGATTTCTGGGTTCTCCAATCTTGATAAGCAATCTGCAGCGACATTTTCAGCTCCCTTCTTGTCCCGAATGTCAATCTTGAATTCTTGTAATAGTCACACCCATCCAATAAGCCTTGGTTTTGCATCCTGTTTACTAAACAAATACTTTAAAGCGGAGTGATCAGTGTAGACAATAGTTTTTGACATTACTAAATAGGACCTAAATTTATCGAAAGCATAAACAACAGTCAAAAGCTCCTTTTCGACAGTTGTGTAATGCGCTTGAGCATCATTAAATGTTTTACTAGCATAGTAGATGGGCTTAAATTTTTTATCTACTCTTTGCCCAAGAACTGCCCCACAGCATAATCACTGGCGTCACACATTCATTTGAAATCATTGTTCCAATTTGGAGCAATGATAATAGGGGTGGTGGTTAGCTTATTTTTTAAGATATCAATAGCTTGTTTACACTCATCATCAAAATCAAATTTAGCATACTTCATAAGGAGTTGGGTCATAGGTTTTGCTATTTTAGAGAAATCCTTGATAAACCTTCTATAAAAACCCGCATGTCCTAGAAAACTTCTTATTCCCTTCAAGTTTGTAGGGTAAGGCAACTTAGATATAACATCAATTTTTGCTTTATCAACCTCTATGCCCGAATTGGAAATCTTATGTCCTAACACAATTCCTTCTTTAACCATGAAATGACATTTTTCCCAGTTTAGCACTAAATTAGTTTCTTCACACCTAGCTAATATACGAGATAAATTACTTAAACAAGAAGTGAAAGGATTACCAAATACCGATAAGTCATCCATGAATACCTCCATAAATTCTTGGCACATGTCAGAGAATATAGCGGTCATGTATCTCTGAAAGGTAGCTGGTGCGTTGCATAAGCCAAAGGGCATGCGTTGGTAAGTGAATGTTCCATAAGGGCTAGTAAACGTTGTCTTCTCTTGATCTTCCGGGGCTATAGGTATCTGGAAATACCCTGAAAAGCCATCCATAAAACAGTAATACTCGTGACCTGAAAGTCTTTCCAGCATTTGATCAATGTATGGTAATGGAAAATGGTCTTTCCGAGTGGCATCGTTCAATTTTTGGTAGTCAATGCAGACCCTTCAACCGGTTGTGGTCCTAGTGGGGACTAACTCATCGTCCTCATTGACTATCACAGTCATTCCTCCCTTTTTTGGTATAACATGAATAGGGCTTACCCACGCGTTGTCGGATATGGCGTAAATTAAACCTGCATCAAGGAGTTTAATTATTTCGTCTTTGACAACGTCTTGAACCTTTGGGTTTAACCTTCTTTGTGGTTGTACGACTGGTTTGAAGTCATCTTCCATAAGGATCTTGTGAGAGCAGAAGGATGGGCTGATTCTCTTGATGTCGGACACCTTCCATGCTATTGCTCCTTTATGCTTGCTAAGTTCTTGCAATAACAGTTTTTTTTTGTAAGTGGAAAGAGATGATGAAATTATTACAGGATGCTCCGGCTTGTCATCCAAGTAAGCGTATTCCAAATGGCGAGGCAGCTCTTTTAGTTTCGGGATAGAGGTTGTCTCCTTTGTAATAAAATCATCTTTCTGTAGAGGTTCGCGGCTATCTGCGGTGGTATCTTTTTGTTCTGATTTAATCTTGTTGTCATTAGAAAGAACCGAATGTAACTGTTCTCCAGGCAGGAAGTCTCGCATGAAATCCTCAATTGTAGAATCAATGGAATCTACTTCTTCTAAATCATCATCGGTGAATGTAGCGTATTTCATAGATCATTCTAAATCATACGTTATCTTTTCCCCACCAATTTCCAAGGAAATTTTTTTGTTGAATACGTCAATCATGGCATGCGCGGTAGCTAGGAATGGTCTTCCTAATAAAATGGGAATGTCAATAACTTCCTTCATATCGAGTACCACAAATCAACCGGAAATATGAATATGTCGATTTTCACCAAGGCATTTTCCGCGACTCCCTTAGGGTATTGGGTGGACCTGTTTTCTAATTCGATGCACATCCGTGTTGGTGTCAATTCGCCCAATTCTAACCTCATGTACAAGGAATAGGGCATCAGGCTAATACTGGCTCCCAGATCGGCTAACGCTCGATCAAAAGTGGTGCCGTTAATCGTGCACGGAATGGTAAAGCTTCCAGGATCTTTTTCCTTAGATGGTATCTCGTTCATGAATACAGATGAGCATCTTTCATTTAAAGTGATCCGCATTAGGCTTCCCTTTCTACGTTTGGTGAGAAGATCTTTCATGAATTTAATCGTATTTAGGCATCTTATGCAAGGCTTCTATGAAGGGTATGTTGATGCTAAGATCCTTTATCTTTTTGAAGAACTGCTGAAATTGCTGCTGTTCTTTTTCCTTTCTAATCCTTCCCGGAAATGGAATGGGAGGAACATAAGGTTTCGGCCAATCCATATTATCAACACTCTTGTCTTGTTCAGCGGTGGGGGCATTGCTTTCAATGTTATTTGTCGTGGATGGATATGCTGGCTCTTTGTAGTTTAACCCGCTTCTAGTGGTGATGTCATGGGCTAGATCTCTGGGGTTGGTTTCACTTGTACTAGGGAGTTCACCGGTGTTCCTGTTTTGAGCAGATTCTGCGAACTGTCCAACTTGAGCTTCTAGCTTCCTAATAGCATTGGCTTGAGTTTTTAAAATGCTATCATATTCCGTCTTGATCCCCCAAATTATTTCTTGGGTCTCCCTTTGGTTGTGAAACGTCTCTCTTATGAATAGTTTGGCACATCTTTCCATACTTGACATCCTATCTTCAATTGGGGTCTCGAAATACTTCATACCATATTGACTCTTTCGGTTAGTGAGTTCATATCTGACTCAAACTCCTCAATATTCCTAAGAATAGAGCTTAGTTCCTTAGATTCGTGTGAGCTAGGTTGGTCAATATGCCAAGTTGATAGATGTCGTGTTACTTCCTCAATTTTCTCCAGACCCTTTGCCGATGTCATTTTAGGTATCGGATCCTAAAAGTCAAGCATCTTCCTAGTCTCGATCTGTAGCCCATTATAAAATATATGAAGTCGATCATGTTTATTGAGCTTGTGTTCCGGGCATTTAATTAAAAGATCTTCAAATCTTTCCCAGGTTGAGAATAAGGACTCATTAGGATATTGCTGGAATTTCTAATTTCTTCCAGTTGCTGCAAAATTTTGGATGGAATTCGATATTCTTTAAGGAAATCTTTTTTCAAGGAATCCCAATTGGTTATTAGGCCTTTAGGCAACTTCTTAATCCACATTTTTGCTTTTCCCTTTAGTGAGTAAGGAAATGCCATCATCATCACGTGGTCTTTAGAGACATCTGGTGCTTGAAATAGGCTAATAATTTCGTTAACTCTTGACAAGTGTTCGTGAGCCTCCTCGAAGTCTTCTCTAGCGAATCTGTTTCTTTTCAAATCGTCGAGGCATGATTCCCAGAATTCAAATTCTATGTTTTGTTCGAGAACGAGCTTTATTAACCTTGGTTCACAATGCACAGAAGTTAAATAATTGTTTATAGTTAATGCCATAGATAATCTTAAGTACGATTATGATAAAATGCAAAACTTAAATAAAATCCTATTAGCTCCCCGGCAACGGCACCAAAAAGTTGATGCAGTATTTACTGACCAGGTTTTACATTTTTAATTTCTCGTCTACCTATGGTCCACCTTATGCACTAACGGGCAGTGTACCCGGTCGCGTGTAGTGTGGGAATGGTAACACCGAGGTCATCCCAAGAACGGTTGACTTCTAGTTGTCTAATAAAAATGATTGTCACATAATAAAGGGGTTTTTATAATTGATTAATTAAATATAGAAATATTTATTATGATCAATTGGAGTGGTTCAGTTGGCGAATAACTAATGGCAAACAACTAATGGGATGATAATTGTTCTAATTCTCATATTGTATTTATTATCGGAATATATGGGGGTTAAAGTCACTAGGCTCCTTGTTAAATTCGCCTAGCCTATTTCCCATAAACTCCTACTCTGATATCAAAGGACTAACCCTTTGTGATTGAAGGAGGTCAACAGTAGACTATGTTGAGTCTTTAAGTACCTCTACTAACTTAGACTAGTCTAGCGGGATGCGGGCACGGTCACATCTAACATTCTCTCTAACTTTTTAAGTATATCTATTTGGTAGGTGATTCTATGGTCAATTCGCACGTGTATCGCAATGGAAGCGTCTACGGTTCATCTTAACCATTACCAAGTCACACCTTCTAATGAAATGCAGGTACGTTCGCCTCAAACATTCCCCTCGAAAGACTGCCCAATATCAATACCCTTAAAACTAGAGTGTCCCAAGACTAGCTAAGCAAGTATACAAATAAAATGGATAAAGATGCGCGAAAACTAAATCACATAAATAAAAATTTTATAAATAGGCTAACACCAAGAGGTGTTTAACCACTCATGTTCATGAATGCAGAAAAACAAAGGTTTAACATAATAAATGTAAACATTGAATTAATACAAACAATACGAATGAAAAGACTTATAGTTGTTGTGTGAAATCTCACTTGGAGTGGACTAGTATGGTGATGGAACTTCATCCTCCTGCTCCCTTAATTCCTCCTAACTTCTGTATGTTGGAATGTGTGTTTTAAAACTTGGAATTAGGGCTGGTATTTATAGACCCGACATAGCTACGGCGTAGCCCTAGGGTTGGCTACGCCGTAGTCTTTGATAATTGCATTTACGCCGTAGCTATATCATGTGCTACGGGCGTAGTTTCTTCAGCTGTCATGTCTACGGCGTAGTTATCTGGGAACTACTCCGTTGTTTCTTCTATGGCCTCGATATTTCTTTACTGCTTGAATTTGTGGTCTACGTCATAGATGGAGAGAGGTTACTCCATAGAATCCTTTGATGTTCAGCTACGCCGTAAGTGTAGTGCAAGCTATGACGTAGTCTTCAGAAATAATATCTACAGCGTAGGTAGATGGAGCATCTACGTCGTAGTCTTCAGTAATGATCGTTATGGCGTAGGTAGATTGGGCATCTACGCTGTCGTCTATGCATAATCCGCATACTTTAATGATTCGCGTGTAAATCCTTCCAAATTCGCGTCTTTTCGTTCCATTGCTCATCTTTGCCCTGAAAACTGAATATAAACAAATAAGAGTATATATCCAACATATTAATATAAAAGATGAACAATATAGGGGGAAATTAACACCTAAAATACAGGTACGATTTGATGATATCACATACATCTGATCATCTGAATTTAGATTTTAAACGCATTCAACATTTGCACGAAAAATGTGTAAAGGACCAGTTGGAATTCAATCGAGCTCACACATCTAAATAGTCAAAGAAAGGAAACTCATAAGAATCACAATCAATGAATTTATAACGTAGACATAATCTTATTAAATGGATTGAGGATCGTATAAACATTAATTATACAAGTTGGGGAATATAAAACACATTTTTATAACTCGAGGATTGGCTTCTTCTAGAAGGAAGGAAATAGCATAGTTAACAGCGAATTGCTAAATTAATCAATTACAATGTCACTGTAATAATTATGAAAATACTATAGTTATTCCCGGTATAGTCTTTATATTCAGTCCATTACGTGTCTTTGTTAGCAATTTAGCGAATCCTAAGTACGTAAATATACACACAAATTAAAAATATTATCCACAAATTTTCTTCTCCATGTACCATTTTTTATGTCATATCTCGCATAAGTATTGAAATTAGCAAATTGTTCAAAGAGTAGAAACGAAATCCTCGAATTCTTAGCTCACACCCCAACTAACACACGTCATATTCCGCCATTGTTCCCTAATATCTCAAGCGTCTTTAATATATATGATCAATCTATTATACTAAAAGATAAAACATTGGGACACTATTATTAGTTGTGACCGTTACAACATTACTACGGACAGTCGATAAACATATATGCATACACCATCAAATTGCATTAGTTCACCATGTGTTACTATGATTTTATTATAAATCCTAAATTTTAAAATATTTCCAATCTATTTCAGAAAAACGACCTCTTATCTAAGATATTGAATTCAAGTGGACAAGCTATATTATGCAGCTACCAAAAACATTTTCCACCATGAACAATCACTCAATATGCAATAGGGACTAAAAAATGGAGGCTCTTTTACTTAAAGTTACATACCGCAGCAAGACCTTTACGACCAAACACCAACAATGCAACAATATCAATGACTAAAGCTTCAGGAGCCCCAATTCCAAATAAAGATGCAAACACACCTTTTCGTCCACTTTTCCTCTTCTTTTCTGCAAACACCAAATCAACATAATATTAGAATCATGATTTGCTTGTCCATTAATTAATCATACCATTACAATATATAATTACTAATGGATGGTTCTAGATACAAAACATTAAACAGGCTAAGCCTATCACTAATATCAAAGCCCAAAGGCTTCCATAATAATAACACTCGTCTAACACTCCCCCGTAGTGATGCAGGTTTTAGTGATCAGGTTTTAATATTTATAAGTGTCTCGATTTCCCTAGGTCTACCTATATGCACTAACGGACAGAGAATCCGATCGTGTGTAGATTAGTAACTGGTAAAACCGAGGTCGTCCCAAGAGCTATGTGGTACGGATTTTATCTAAGTCTAGGTGTCACATTTTTAAGCTGGTTTTATAATGATTGATTAATTAAACTAAGAAAACAGAAATGAAATAAAAACGAAATAAAGTTGAAGTTGTGAACAATATGAGAGAAATGTACTAGCCTAGTTAATCATCATAAATCATTTATGATTATGTTTTCTATTAAACTATTCTAACGCTTCAAGTGGGGAGGACATGTATCACTAGGTTCATATTGTCAAGTTCCCTAGCCTATCTCCTTAGAATCCTGCCGGGAACCAAAGGCACTACCCTCTGTCATAAGCTGACTTACGGTAGACTAGTTTGAGTCACTAAGTACCACTACATGCTAGATTTATCATTGTATGGCCAATCTCTTGGATCTTAGGCCATACTCTAATTACTTAAGTTTATCAAACCCTGAAAGTGGTCCTATGGTCAATTTGCACACAAGGTAGTTTGGCTAGTTGTCACCCCAACCATTTCCCTCGCAACCCAACTACGCTAGGGTCTTTTCGTCTAGCATACCAGGTATAAACGGTTCAGCAAAACTACCGCAACTAAAGGATCTACGGTAAACTAAGCATGCACATACTAGAAGCATTATGAAAACTACTAAAACATAATCAAAACGATAAAGGAATCATAACTAGGCTAGCACCAAAGGTGCTTAGCCGAGCATGTTAATAGCAGCACTCAAATCAATGTTTAAAGTATACATGAATTTGAAATGTGAATTAAAGAATGAAAAGCTAAAACTTATAGTGTTATGATCGTGATCTCTCCCTTGGAATAACTCCATGTGTTGCTGTAGAATGCCTCTCTAAATGCCCCCTTCATTCTCTGACTTGTGTGGTGAGATGAGATGTGTAAAATGCAGAGATTAGGGCTGGTATTTATAGGCCCTACATGGCTACGGTGTAACCCTAAGAATTGGTTACGCCGTAGCTAGTGTAATCATGAAACGATTTTATCCTTTACTGTTGGCTACGGCGTAGTTGTGATCGTAGTTACGCAATAGCTCCTTAGGGTTTCCCTTTACGTCGTAATCTTGAAGTTTGGTTACGCCGTAATCTCGAAAAAATCTTGGATCACGTATTATTTCTTAACTACGTCGTAACTCTATGAGTGGTTACAGCGTAGCCTTCATAGCTCTGAATTCTTCTAAGTCAATAATTGATTACCGCGTATCCCCAGAAGTTGGTTACGCTGTAACTCTTGATAACCGTTGACTAGTCAATCCATATTTGAAATCCTGGCTACGGCGTAGTTGAGAGTGTGAGCTACGCCGTAGTTAGCTTCCGCAAACTAAGATTAGAATAATTTCAAGTACTTTCCAATTTTCGCGTCTCTTAAGCTCCTATGCTCGTTTGTAACCTGGAAACGAAATATAGAGAAATCAAAGTATATATCCATAAAACAAACACAAATAACGAGCATATTAGAGGGAAATTGACACTTAAATATCAAGATTATGTGATGTCATCAAATAGTTTGAGCGGGAGAGGGGTTAACACTGAAACTAGTACGAAACTCCTCAAATTGCCAACTGTAAACCCTTAGTGAAAATGTCAGCATACTGGTAACATGATGGCCCATGAAGAACACGAACCTAACCACGGGCAACCATATCATGAACAAAATGGATATCAATCTCAATGTGTTTGGTCTGCTGGTGTTGAACCAGATTAGCAGTCAAATAAATAGTGGTGTATAAAGCTCACGAAGAAGATTATGATGCCATGCAGTTTCAGCAACTACATTTGCAACACCTCTGTACTCAGCCTTAAATCTCAATCTTGAGAGAGCATGTTACTGTTTAGAAGACCACGATAGAAGATTATCACCCGAGAAAGCACAATAACCAAAAGTAGAATGTCTAGTAGTAGGGCAGCCAACCCAATCAGCATCAGAATAAACAACCAGAGAACCAGTAGAAGAAGCATAAAGTTGGAGCCCAAAGTCCATCATACTACTAACATAACGAAGAACTCGCTCGAGAGCTGAAAAGTGAGGCTCTCGAGGATCATGCATATGAAAGAACACCTTATGTACTACATAAGATATATTTGGACGAGTAAATGTCAAATATTGCAAACTACCTGCAAAACTAGATATAAGGTGGGATCATAAACAGGATCCCCATCAGAACCAAGCTTGGATTCTGTGTCAACCGGAGTTCAAGTTGGATTACATGTAGCCATATGTGCCCGGTCCAAAAGCTCAAAAGCATATTTCTTTTGAGAGAGGAACATGCCTGTAGAGTCACGAGTAACATAAATCCCCAAAAAATAATTAAGGGCCCCCTAAATCATTCATATCAAACTCCTTATGTAGAGATGAGATAATACGATGAAATAAATCTGTAGAGGAAGCAATTAGTACAATGTCATCAACATAGATCAACAAATATGCAACCTCAGTACCATGCCTATATATGAACAAGGACGAGTTACATCGACTAGACGAGAAACCAACCCTTGAGCATAATTTGCAAACCGTTGAAGCCAAGCACGAGGTGCATGTTTCAATCCATATAACGACCTCTACAATTGACAAACATGATGTGGAAAACAAACATCTACAAACCCTGGTGGATGATACATATAAACAGTCTCTAAAAGATCACTGTTAAGAAAGGCATTCTTAACATCAAGTTGGTGAATAGGCCTACTCCAAGATAATGCAAGACTAATAACAGTACAAATAGTAGCCGGTGTAACAACCAGACTAAAGTATCACCACAATCAACACCAAGTTGCTGAGTACTACTGTTAGCCACAAGACAAGCCTTGTACATGCTCAAAGAATCGCCGGCATGATATTTTTGCCTAAACAATCACATAGACCGAACCACGTTAACATTAGGTGGTTTCAGAACAAGAATCTAAGTATCATTTTTAATTCATGCATAGCATCTCGCCAATTAGGATCAGATAAGGCAACAGAAGGAGACTTAGGAAGAGGAGAATTATGAGAGACATGGCCATGAAAACATGGATTGGGCTTAACCATGCCAACTTGGGCATGTGTGACCATAAGATGAATTCGAGTGGGGGGTTAGGGGCCGGAGTATGTCGGGTCATAGGAGGGGGTTGGGTTACGAGATTTGGTCATAGAGGGTTGGGTTGTAGGTGTTGTGGTTGGCATAAGTGTATGGTAGGTCGGTGTAATAGGAGGTGTTGGGCCGAGGGTTTGTGGGGCCGTGGGGGTGTTGTGCTCATTTGGAGCAGGTTAGTGCGGGGCGAGGTTATAAATGGCATGAGGGGTAATAGGAGATGGTGTAGGGACAAGAAACATGTGTGACGGTAGGTTAGATGGTGTTATAGAACCATACAAAAATTGAAGTTCATCAAATGTTACATGGTGAAAAAGAATGATTTTATTGGTGGAGAGGTTAAGGCACCGATACCCATGATGATAAGCGGGATATCCCAAAAATATGCAAGGAGTAGCATAAGGTGCTAGTTTGTGAGGTGAATCGAGATGTGGGTAACAAAGACAACCAAAAGTACGCAAACATAAGTAGTCGGGTTGTTTGTTAAACAATTTTGTGTAGGGTATTTCATTTTGAATGGTGGATGAGGGAAGTAGATTGAGTAAGTAGGAGGCTACATGTAATGCCTCGACCCAAAAAGGTTAGTGGAAGGTGAGCGCGGAAAAGAAGAGTGCGGATGACATTATTAATGGTACATATCATCCATTCTGATTTTCCATTTTGTTGAGAGGTCTTTGGGCAAGACAACCAAATTTAAATGCCATTTTTAGCGAACAAATCAAGAAGGTTGGTGTTATCAAACTCATCACCATGGTCACACTGAAAAGCCGAAATATCACATTTAAATTGATTATTTGCATAAGAACAAAAGTGTAAGAACTTTTAAAAAACTTCAGATTTAGTACGTAAAGCATAAATCCATAAATAGTGAGAATAATGATTAATAAATAAAACATAATATTTAAAATCACCAGAATGAACAATAGGAAAAGTCCAAATATCTGATTGAACAATCTCAAAACAATGAGTACCAATAGAATTCGAACTAGAAAACGGAAGTGTCACATGTTTGCCAAGCTATACGAAATAAATCGACGAGAAACAAGATAAAGTAGCACTTCTTCACCAGGATGTCTGAGGCGTTGGTGCCACGTGGTGGGGCTGACTGAAAGTAAAGCATGAGGTATAAGGGAAGGTTGGGTAACCGGATAAAGGTCTCATGAACTATCACATCTAAGGAGGATATGACGGGTCAAGAAATACTTTACCGAGAAACCAAATGCATCAAATTTGACAGTACAATCATTATCTCTAGTAAATTGCGGAAGAGATAGGGGTAACAAGAACATTATGTAAGTATAAAGGACGATTATGAGCAGGTAAGATGCTATGACCGGTATTGGTAACACGTATGGATTTGCAATCACCAACACAAACAGATGGATATAAACACTTATTATAAATGGTTTTAAATTACTTGTATGTGAATTGAGATGAGATAATGCAACTGTGTCCATATTCCATGTCGGATCCTGGATAGTCATGACGCTAAAAGCACGTGAGAGCCTAGACGTAGCTATGCCTAAAATACCCGCTGGTATATTTAACATCCCATTTAACATATTGCTAGACCAATGAAAAATAATAATAATACTATAAATAGATGATGTTTCTTCTTTTTTTATTATTATTTTTTTGGTTTAATTATCCAAATGGACAAGTAGCCCAAAGTGTTGAGCTTTTTTGGACATGCAAATTCAAATTTTTCAAATTAGACATGGGCTACTTTGAGCATGGGATACCATAGTTAAAGACTTGACACATGTCCTGTTTTGTCTTATTATGTTTTATTGTAAATGACATATATATCCTCTTCTTGGAATTGGGCTACCCACTTTAATTTGGGCTACTTTGGAATTGGGCTACCCACTTTATCTTCTCCGGCCAACACCTCCGAACTTCAAACCCAGAATCCGACGACCACCACCACAAACCTCCGACCACCACCACCACCAAAAACATATAATAACATGATAAAATTAATCAAAGATTCAAACCCATATCTAACCACAAAAAAATTAATCACCATCATCTCTCACATAAATTAATATCAAACACTACAACAACTTGTTTCGAATACCCACCTGTTTCGAATATCATATCACAAACAAAAGATTCGAACAAAAAACATTACAACAAAAAATATTCCTTGTCTATATTTTGTCCAATAAAGATAACACGTTCACAATACTTCACCAAAATTGATTATAAATTTCAGCAACTAAATAAAATATGCTATATGAATGATTACAAAAAGTCATTAACGACTTACAAGGGCGTTCAACAAATCAACCCATTGCCAAGATCCGGTCAACAAAAACATATCCGATCAACAAATCACAAAACAATCACAAAGAAGATCTAAAAAAGAAAAAACATATCCGGAGATACCGCCGAAGAAGCTACCGGATCTATATAAGAAATATATAGTACCTGATCGGATTTATAGCATTGCTTTGTGGGAAGGACCAAGAGGAGCCATTGATGTCAAAAACTTTTGTGGAAGTATACGACCCGTAGAATAGGTGGCACTTACTGTTTTTCGGATCTCTAACTCCATTGCTGTTTGTAGTGTTTGTGGATCTTCTATGAGATGACGTATAATACCAGATGTCACAGTTTCATATACAAGGAAGAAAGAAATTTCCGATATGCTAAAGAGAGCATCCATGCCTCCAATTTCAAGAAAGTGCATGACCATACCGGGAACATTTTGTCTTATCATATTGGAAATAATATTACGTACTCTTTTGCCTTCTTCAATAGTCAACTGATGCTACTAATAAAAATAGTAGCTATAGTGGTATTAATAGTATCAAAGAAGGTGCAGTACATGTGGAACTTTTAATTTTTCTTAGGTATCTGTGGGTGTTAATGGTGGTGGTGGTGGGTGGGTGGGTTGGTATATATATAATAACAAATGAATAAGAGGATATACATGTAATTTACCACAAGACATGCTAATGATTAAATTACACATGTCAAGTTTTTAACTATGGTAGCCCATGCCCAAAGTAGCCCATGTCTAATTTGAGAAATTTGAATTTGCATGTCCAGAAAATGTCAACACTTGGGCTACTTGTCCATTTGGAGAATTAACCCTATTCTTTTTCTGCCGTGCGTCAGATGCAAACCACAAACATGGACCAAAATAGTTGTATAGTAATTGTTTTCTTCTTTCCACACGTGTACAACCTACCAAACCAGTGAATGATATATATGACGAAGAGTATTGCTAAAGCCTCCTACAATATCCTCCTACTAATCCTCCTATACACACAACAATATTATATATTTTTCCACTCATTCTCTCTCTGCATTCAAACCATCAGTTCTGACACTTATCAGGATCCTGTGAGTAAGAGGATTTATAGGCACATAAAGTAGGAGGATTTACCATTTTCCATATGACGAATTGATCATTTCTTCTTTGTGATTATGCGGTTTTTTTTTTCTTTTTTTTAAGGACCGATTGGAGATAGATGGCGAAAGGAATAGATAGAGTGAAAAATTAAGAGATGATCGATTTTGCTCTTGATATCATATTAGAATTCTGATTTACGTGTCCATTAATTAAACACAGCATTACAATATATCTATACTGCATTATAAAGGATTTGAGACTTCCTATGAAAGGAAGTCTTAAAACTTTAAGACAAAAAACATTATTATAAAAGGAAAATTAGAAAATTAATGTAAAATTTGAAAATTTAAGTCCCATTTAAACCATATAGTAACCCCTATATATTTTAATATAATTGTTTATAAGAAAAACTCATTAAACTTATAACCACCAATTTAATACTAAAATTAAAAAAATAAAAGTGCTAACTATTTACATTATTAATAATTTAGACGTTCTATTTTTGAAAAACATATATCTAATACGTATTTGGAACATGCTATATAAAGAGGTTTAAAATGAAAAACATTTGCTAGACACAAAAATAATCACTGATTACCCGTTGCCGCATTGCCCTGGTACCCTTCTAGTAATTCCTAATGGATGGTTCTAGGTAACAACATTAATCTAACACATAACAATAACATTTATCTAATATCAAACCCCAAAAGCTTCCATAATAATAACATTTATCTAACACATAACTCATTTTAAAGTTAACCGCTTAATCATTTTAATTTTTGAAAGTCAGACCAATTAACACTTTAACCTCGAATTTAATAGGCGATTTTTATTTGTTTTTATTTATTTATTTTTGGGTTAAAACTAACGCAAGTGATAAACTTGAATGCAAAAAGAACTCGTAAATCAATATTCAGACAAAAATTCAATAGATAAGAACCTCAGTTTTTATAGGTTAAAGGTGCTTTAGATTGACACGTTTGACACGTTACCTTACCCGGATTTAAACATCTATAGTAAAATTTAAATAAGGTACCTTGTCTGTATCGATTTCGCTCATGATTTGACTGAGTACATCGATATCTTGTTGACCGTTTTCATATAACACTTGTTCTAGCTCATCATGGTTGATATAACCACTACCATCTTTATCAAAGAACATAAATGCTTTGCGTAGGTGCTCATCATTTTCCATATTTTGCAAGTGAATTGTCACTGCTTCAAACTCTCCATACTCCAGTACTCCATTTTTATCAACATCAGTGATGAAATCAAATAAGTACTAATTAAACGCATAATTTATCCCATTTATATTGCTTCATTTATGTTATTTATATGAGAATTGATACTTAATCGATCACTTTCATTAGTCTTAGTAAATATTTGAGCAATTGAATACTTTCTTTTGAAGTTCTAGTGAAAGTATGAATCTCCCAGGTTTGAGGAAAAACATTTTTGCCTTGGCTAATGGCTTTTGGAAAACATATTTGATTTGGCATTTTGTAAAACAAGAGGACTTGTTTTGGTCATCTCTCTAAGGCCCAATCTGAATATGAGTGATGAGGCGAAAAATGATCCGTTTTTAGGGGGTCATTTAAGCCCGAATCTGACTTTATTTGATCAAATATTGCCCTAAATCGTTCCTTTTGTGATTTTAGGTGTTTGGAGAGTGAATTCTGGAAAAGAAGCTATTTTGGACGTTTTTGGAGCATAAAAGTGAAGAAAACGGCTAAGTACCAAATTTCCATGCTGAAAATACAAGGTGACGGCGTCAAGACCATCAGCTTGACGGCGTCAGACATGAAGAATTAAATATCGAAGGTGGTGACGGCGTCAGATGGACTCGTGACGGCGTCAAAGTGGCAAAAATAATATACCGTGGGTGGTGACGGCGTCACATAGGCCGTCATAAGTGGATCAAGGCCGTCCGAGGAAGTATATGGCGGCGAGGTGACGGCGTCAGAAGTTACTCTTGATGCCGTCAGACTGTTTTTCCTATATATAGTTTTCTAGTTTTTTCATTAAAAGAGGAGAAGTTTTGGTGAAACCCTAAAGACGATTTTGGTGCCTCTTTTACAGGTTTTTCAAGGGTTCCAAACCCTTGAGACCTTGCATTGTAATTGAGATAAGTGTACTTTCAATTCAATCAATATGTCTATGTGTTGGTTGTTTATCTCTTGTTCTTGTCTCAATTCTACTATGCTAGGCTAGATCTCTTTTGTGTTTGCTTAGATCTAATGAAACCTAGATTTTGATTATGTGTTGATTACTTGTCTATTCTTGTTTTGAATGAATGATTTATATGTTAGGCTTAAGAAAACTGGCAGATCTCTAAATGGTAACATGCTTGAACGTCTTAAGAAACATGAACCGAGGCGTACTAGGTCTTTATTGGTTGTATTTAATGCATGAGCCACTGTTTACAATCCCTATAGTTGTGCTGGGTCATGGTGTAGGAGGAGATAAGAGCTCATAGAGTTGGGGAGTTATGTATGCCACCCCACGAATGGTATTAAGGAATACAATCCGTCATTCATACAAGTGTAACAAGTAATTAACATGTAAAAGATATCTAGGGAGTAATGAAGTCTAAGTAAACACAATTTCTCCAATTACTGCTCACAACCTTAGTATAATTTAGTTTATTTTCATTTTCATTATTTTATTTTAATTATATAATAGCTTTGGGTTAGTTGAATAGCAACTAATTCCGCCCTATCTTCCAAAACCCGAGATTTTACTTGCTTTCATAAAAATATAAAAATACAAAAAATAATCATCTCTCACCTCTAGAACTATTAATTAGGTTTTCTAATCCTAGCGACACTATTCCTAAGCTGAACGATCAATCCCCCAGTACTTGTCACTATACTATACTACAACGATCAGGTACACTGCCTGGTGGGGGTTGTAAGCTTCTCGAGATCCCTCGAGAGGTAAAACAAGGTGCGATTCCCATGCATCAAGTTTTTGGCGCCGCAGCCTGGGGAATAGTTATTGTCTAGGTTAGGATTTCTTTTTATTAGGTCTACTTGCTAGATTCCTTTCTAGTAAGATTTTTATTTTTATTTTTAGGTCTTCTTTAGTCTATCTTATTTCTTCGTGCCTTTGTTCGTAACTCTTTACCATCCGACATCATGGAAGGTGGTAACCTCTTTGAACCCATCATCCCACCACAACAAAACCCACCATTAGAACCCCTTAGGCCCCGAACCTTAGGAGAGTATTCCCGACCCAGCCACCAAGGCTACCGAAACACCATTGAGCTCACCGGAGCTAATGTGACCCCCTTGCGATCCGACACCATCCGGTTGGTGCAAAGCGGATGTGCATTCCATGGACTTCGTTCCGAAGATCCAAACCAACACCTTAAGGACTTCCTCAAAATCATAGATTCCATAGACCTAGGTGTTGAAACTAGAGAGACTACCCGTTTACGCCTATTCCAATTCTCTCTACGGGATCAAGCTAGTCAATGGCTTGAGCGTTTACCCGCGGGATCCATCACCACATGGGATGATCTCACCACTCGTTTCCTTGCTCAATTTTTCCCACCGGGGAGAACTACTAAACTTAGGAATGACATCTTGATGTTCCAACAACGTCAAAATGAATCTCTTTATGAAGCATGGACTCGTTTCAAGGACTTACTCCAAAAAGTCCCTCATCATGGCATAGATCTTTGGCTCCAAGTCCAAATCTTCTATGACCATATCGACATTTCCACGAGGCGAACCATTGACCAATCGGCCGGTGGTAAGCTACGTGATCTTAGTGCGGAACAATCATGGGAACTCATAGAAGATCTTGCTCTCTATGACAACGAAAGTTGGAATGATCCCCGTGATTTGAACAAAACGGTCAAGGCAATATCTTTGCCTTCGAATAATTCAAGCACTCCCGACCGTAGGATCATGGAACTTGAGGACCAAGTCAAGTTTCTCATGAAATCTTACGAAGCTCCGAAGCATTCAATCCAAGTGAACAAAATCACTTCTTCATGCGAATTATGTAGTGGTCCCCATGACACTCGTGATTGTGTGGAACTCCCCGGAACAGCTTTTGCGAACTACGCATCCACGCGTACCGACGAAGCGGGAGATAAGTGGTACACTTTCAAGCCCGAGCCAAACACATACGGTGATTCATACAACCCCTCATGGAAAAATCACCCAAACCTTAGGTGGAAACAAAATCAACCAAATTCTTCCAATCCGCCTAATCGTTACCAATCAAACGGTCCCCCATCCAACCGTACCTTCAACAACAATCCTTCTAACAACTATGGTAGTACCAACAATCTTGAAGGATTGATGTCGAAATTTATGGCATCTCAAGAAGCTCGCATAGATAGGTTTGAAACCGAATTCAACCAACAACAAACGGAGATGACCAGCAAGATCGACAACTTGTTGAAAGCCCTCAACAACCAAACATTAGCCACACCTAGGAAGGACACTAGGGACACCAATAGTGGAATCCAAGTTAAGGACCCCTCATCATCCAAACATGTCCACTTTGTCAATGTTGTCACCATTAAGCCGATAGATAGGGAGATAGAGGAGAGTGACAAGGATGAAGTTAGTGTAGAAGCCAATAGTGAGGATGAGAGTAGGGAAGTTGAGGTTAATAAGGATGAGGAATTAGAGGAGGTAGAACCTATAGAGGAGTATTTTGATAAGTTGCCAACCAAGGAAGAACGGGAATACCATAAGGATTTATTCGATAGTCCCGAGACAACATATATTTTTGGCGATCCCGTGATCAAAATGGGAGACCCCTCTAACATTAACATCCCATACATGCATGTATGGAAAGCTTACATAGACCCTAGATCCCCCGTGAACATCATGTCTAGGACTTATTACAATTGGGTGATGAAGAAGCAACTCAATTTTAGGATAATGCCTGGTAAAAGTTGGATAAGTAATTTTGCAGGAAGAGTTAAGGGAGTACATGTGATTATAGGGAATCTCACCTATGAGATTGATTTCATGATAATGGAAGACACGCGTCCGGTGATAGATGCTTGCCTAAGTCAAATAATATTTGGGAAACCATTTGTTGAGGCCACTAGGATGAGTTATGATCCGACGTTAGGGATAGTTAGATTCAAGGAAGAGAATGATGAGGTTGCTTATCAAATGCCCTACAAGATTGAGCAATACCGCCTTCTCTCTAATTTCGAAAAGGAACGTAAGCAAGCGGCTTATTATAGGAATGAGGAGGATAGACGTAGAGGAGTAGAGTATGTTAGAAATAGGATGCTTGGTTTCTACAAAGAATGCTTGCAACTAGGTCCGGAATACAAAACTGGTTTAGAAGACGACCTAGAGAGTGGAACCAATGATGAGATTACGTAGTAACCCACGACTTTGAGTCTAGCTACAAGACTCGTAAATAAAGAAAAGCGCTTCTTGGGAGGCAACCCATGTTTTGTGTGATTTTTATTTGTTTGATTGTTATTTGCTTCCATATGCATGCTTTGTTTTTATTGTTGGTTGATCATGTTTCTCTACTAAAATGTGGAAATACTTTATTATGTTGTTTGGCCTAGTCTTAACTTCAACCTAAAGGTATTTTTGCAAAAGATAAGTGTAAGGGGAAACCCCAAATATGTTTTTAAGAAACAAACCGATCATGATTCCCCACAATATTAAATGAACATGTATATTCGTATTTGTTAGAGTCAAATGCTTGTATTGAGTCATAATGAAGTTTTGCAGGATTTTCCAGGAAGTAGGACAAAGTTTTTCCAGAAATTTTCCGGAAACTTAACATAAGAATTTCTGCAGGTCCATTCTGACGGCGTCAGGGTATTGCTCTTGACGGCGTCAGGAGTTAAAATCTGGAAATTTTACCGGTTTTGTTTTTCTAACGGAGTCTTATGGTTTTTGTGAACTATTAAGTTTTATAATCTCCAGGAAATCTGCAAACTTCATTCCACAAGCATTATATCTTACTTTGTTTTCTAGGATTTAGTAACTTATATAGGATGCCGCCGATTTTACGCGAGGTTGCCTTGTCCACTTTTGTCAGGATTTACAGGTTATTTATGACAAGAAGATGATTTATATTCTGGAAGGGAAGCTTTGATCGTTCATTTTCTTGGAGGAAGATTTAACCTGACCAACCTAAAATCCATACCGAGCGAATCAGGGGAGTATTTGATTTCATTCTCTTTACTTTTTAACTTTTACATTCTTTACTTGAACATTGGGGACAATGTTCATCTTAAGTGTAAGGGGAGGGTAAAAAGATGATACCTTACATATGCACTTTCGCTTGAGTTTGTTTTGTTTGATAGTAGATGAGTAATAAAACTATGAGAAATACTTGTTAGTGTAATTTTAGCGCCAAATTTAAAATTTTTTACAACATTTAGGAGTGAAACTTTAGCCATAGCAAGCGTCTCATGGATAGGAGATTGTATGACTAGCACATAACCGTATATTCAGAAAAATTTTCCACCCAAAAATGTGAGGTTCGCCTTTAGATTTGATAGGAAAAGCATTTATTATTGGTGCTTATGAGTGTACCGGTAGCATTTAGATTCTAGAACTTGCGTTAGTGATGCATCCCGAGACCGCTAATGAGACTACATTCGTGTAGTAGGATTTACTACATGATAAGAGGCATTAGGATCACCCTTGTGTTAAACCCGTATTACAATTACTTGACCATTTAAGTCATATTACTTGGCTAGTTAAGTCAACTAATTTTTCCCACACCCTTAGCGTTGTACTCATTTTTAGTACACGAAACCCCTAGTACACCCCTCCGAGCCTATCTTTTCGTTTCTAACTTTAAGCATTTTACTTAAAGGAAGAATTTGTTACACCCCACTTAAATGTACAACCAAATCGCCTTAGCCTTCTGTGTATGCGCTCATTTTTAGTGCATTATTGTTATTTGTTAAACCCTAAGTTAACTTTCTAATTGATTACATGGTTGCTAAGTCGAGTCATATCCTTGTACATATTGTTTTGAGACGATTGGGACTCATGGGTAAGTACTTATTTTATGGAGTAATGGGGAAGAACATCACTTATTACCCCCATATGTACGTTAATCTTAAAAGTGCTCCAAGTGTTTTGATTTTCTTAATTCGAGTCATTAGATTAGTTAAATGTAAAGTATGTAAAGATTCAAGTGTAAGGGGAATACTCAAACCCCTATGATGTATTATTTCGGATGGTAGGGTAAGAGTGTATGCAAAAAAAAAAAAAAAAAAAAAAAAAAAAAAATCGAAAAATCAAGAAAAAGAAAAAAAAATAGAAAAGAAAAAGAGAAAAAAAAAACATACGGACTACCATCCCGTTTTCATTCTATGTTCATTTTATGTTTTTGTTATTTTTCATTTATTAGCTTAAGTCGAGTCTAGTCTTGGCTTAGCAACGCCATATTGTACATGTAATTAACTAAGATTGTTAACTCACCACCAGTAAAACTTCCTTTATCCAACAAAACCGTGTAATTCATATCCCTACACCTAACGTTATAACCCTTTAAAAAGACCTCTTTGATAGTTTATCCTAGGTGCTTACGCCATGTGGTGGAGGTTTGATACTTTCCCAAGCCTATGGTAATCTATTTTGCTATGACAGGTAGTGAGAGATATCTTCCATTTCCATAATGTTATATTACTTTATTACACCCGAGAGATGTGAGTATCTAAACACTATTTGTGAGGTGCTTGTGTATGACCTCCGTGCTTGTCTATTGGTTTTTAGTGGAACGATTATTTGTTGTAATTACTTTTATATTAGTGTTAAATGACCCCTAACTTGTCTTTTGAGTAGAATAAAAGCTCATTTGCTTGAGGACAAGCAAATCTCAAGTGTAAGGGTATATGATGAGGCGAAAAATGATCCGTTTTTAGGGGGTCATTTAAGCCCGAATCCGACTTTATTTGATCAAATATTGCCCTAAATCGTTCCTTTTGTGATTTTAGGTGTTTGGAGAGTGAATTCTGGAAAAGAAGCTATTTTGGACGTTTTTGGAGCATAAAAGTGAAGAAAACGGCTAAGTACCAAATTTCCATGCTGAAAATACAAGGTGACGGCGTCAAGACCATCAGCTTGACGGCGTCAGACATGAAGAATTAAATATCGAAGGTGGTGACGGCGTCAGACGGACTCGTGACGGCGTCAAAGTGGCAAAAATAATATACCGTGGGTGGTGACGGCGTCACATAGGCCGTCATAAGTGGATCAAGGCCGTCCGAGGAAGTATATGGCGGCGAGGTGACGGCGTCAGAAGTTACTCTTGACGCCGTCAGACTGTTTTTCCTATATATAGTTTTCTAGTTTTTTCATTAAAAGAGGAGAAGTTTTGGTGAAACCCTAAAGACGATTTTGGTGCCTCTTTTACAGGTTTTTCAAGGGTTCCAAACCCTTGAGACCTTGCATTGTAATTGAGATAAGTGTACTTTCAATTCAATCAATATGTCTATGTGTTGGTTGTTTATCTCTTGTTCTTGTCTCAATTCTACTATGCTAGGCTAGATCTCTTTTGTGTTTGCTTAGATCTAATGAAACCTAGATGTTGATTATGTGTTGATTACTTGTCTATTCTTGTTTTGAATGAATGATTTATATGTTAGGCTTAAGAAAACTGGCAGATCTCCAAATGGTAACATGCTTGAACGTCTTAAGAAACATGAACCGAGGCGTACTAGGTCTTTATTGGTTGTATTTAATGCATGAGCCACTGTTTACAATCCCTATAGTTGTGCTGGGTCATGGTGTAGGAGGAGATAAGAGCTCATAGAGTTGGGGAGTTATGTATGCCACCCCACGAATGGTATTAAGGAATACAATCCGTCATTCATACAAGTGTAACAAGTAATTAACATGTAAAAGATATCTAGGGAGTAATGAAGTCTAAGTAAACACAATTTCTCCAATTACTGCTCACAACCATAGTATAATTTAGTTTATTTTCATTTTCATTATTTTATTTTAATTATATAATAGCTTTGGGTTAGTTGAATAGCAACTAATTCCGCCCTATCTTCCAAAACCCGAGATTTTACTTGCTTTCATAAAAATATAAAAATACAAAAAATAATCATCTCTCACCTCTAGAACTATTAATTAGGTTTTCTAATCCTAGCAACACTATTCCTAAGCTGAACGATCAATCCCCCGGTACTTGTCACTATACTATACTACAACGATCAGGTACACTGCCTGGTGGGGGTTGTAAGCTTCTCGAGATCCCTCGAGAGGTAAAGCAAGGTGCGATTCCCACGCATCAATGAGTTTAGCTAACATTTCAAATATCATGTATAGACCTATATTGAAAGATCCACTTTGATCACGTAAGTGGAAAGCCGACCTAGAAAAATCGAGCTCGCACCAAATAGGCTCCAGCCATATCCACTCTTAAGTTGTAAATCTCTTTTTTCCCTTTTTGTGGCCTTTTGAATCGACTACATCGGAATTAGGATGAGAAAGTTATGGCCAAAATACTAAAGTGACTTCTAAGGTCATCACATAAACTTGATTTCTTCTTTTGGCTTTGTTTCTTTACATGATTTTCTTTATTTTAGGCTATCGTTAATGATTCTAAGTGGTTTCAAATATATTTTTCATCATTAAAACATAAAGGAGACCTTAGCAATCAATTGCACCAACATTACATAAAAAAATAGAAAATGACATAAAAATAAAACAAGACATTAAAAATTAAAGTACATAAACTAAACTAGTTTCAAGGATAATATTTAGCCCGAATTTCTTTTTAATCTCCTCGATGATAGTCGCGTCGACCGGATGCATCCAACTTGTGTCATTGCAAGTGTCCTCAAGTCCTGGTTCCTTTTTTTAGGGTTGAGAAATTCAATCCTCTCCATAGTCTCATGCTCCAATTGTTCCAACTTCGCCGCACGGCCTAACGCGAATTGTTGTTGCATCAATTCCTGAAACATTTCTTGTTGTAGAACTAGAAGTGGCGAATGAGTTTGTAGATCGTTGACTTTTAGACTTTCGTTCATTGCCAGGTGGACGCGGCAATTGATCATCATACAAAAATCTCGGGTTCTTCTTCGGTTGTTCATCCTCGGTTTCTTCTTGTTTGTGTCAAATTGGGATTTTGCCATTTGTGTTTGTCCTCCAAAAAAGTCTAAGCGCTTTTGTGAGGAAAACTATTCCCCTCCTTGTCTCAGTACAATATTTCAATTCAAGTCATCAAATCTTCATCATTCTCGCCGCTAAGAGCCATGGTTTGTTCGAAAAGCGAGTTAAACTTCCCGGCTTCTCGGTTCATCGTAGTTCACTTTCCCGTCAACATGTTCTTGGTAAGCTCTTTGAGATTATTAGTTGTATTGATCAAGAACTTTGTACCAAAAAGTGTAATTGTTTTGTTTGTTCCTGACTTCCAGATCCTTGGATACTTGCATTTAACATTACGCCAAAATTAACTCTTCTTTTTGCCTCCAAAATGTACGAGATGCTTCGGGTTTTCTTTTCCCGGGGTTTCTTGGCTTTGGTCTTGCAACGTTTTTTAGGTGACGACGGCCCCACGGCTTTAGGTTTGGGGATTGTCATTGAGAAAATTAGGGTTAGTATAGTGTTTGTTGTTGGAATTGTTATCGGGAAATTTGGGTTTGTTGAAGTTGAAATTGTAGCCATAGTGTGAATCAGTCGGGTGTAAATTAGTGGCAAATCGGTTAAAGTTGGGGAATTGGTGTAGCACCTCGCACATTTCATGTCTATTTTTAAATATTTAATACCAATTATTTTTACGTTTTTATTAAATGATATTAATTTTAGTAATAATCACGAAAGTTTATTCGTCTGAACTTTCCTCGCGACCAACACAAGACTAGGATGAGTCTATGTGTTCAAAATACTTAAATTTCATCAATAGTCATATTTTATATGAACTATTGCCACTTTGTAAGATTTACCTAAACATTTCATTTTTACGTATTACGCGTGCTCAAACCTACGTTATTAGGTTTTAACATCATAAACGCACTCTGTTAGGCTTATCACACTTTTAATATACCTAGTTGGAGTATATTGATAGGTTTTGACATTTTTAAAAGTATTCCACTTTTATGTTGCCCGGCTTTAAGTTTTGAGATTTAAAGGTTTAACATTAGTAATTACCAGGACTAAACTATACCCCATAGAGCTATACCTACACCATGAAGCAACTTAAGCAAATCACACCACCTCATAAGCATGAGGTGGGCATGCAAGTGACACCAAAATAGATACATGGACTTTGCTTAGTACATCTTATCTCTAAATGTTACACCTAATCTAACACTTAGATATTTATAACTTCGGGTTATTACACAAAAATGTTACTAAAGTTTGCCAAAAAGTGCGATTTGGTTACTAAAGTTTTTTTGGTTACAAAGAGGTTACTCAAGTTTGGTCACCGGTTATATAAGTTACTCTGTATGTTTTAACCTTCTACTACAAGTTTTTTTTTCCGTTAATTTCAAAAATGGTCCCTCATACTAACTGTTGTTAGTTTTTTCCGTTAGCTAACGGCCGTTTGCAACAAATATTTGCACTGTTAGTCCTTTATCCTAACGACCGTTTATACTTAACTCAAATTTTGGTTTTCATACATTTTTGTCCGTTTTTCTTACGTTTTTTGACCCTTTTTTTACGGGTTTTCTGTTTTCATACGTTTATATATGTTTTCGTTCGTTTTTATACATTTTCACCCATTTTCTTACACTTTCATCCGTTTCTCTTACGTTTTGTCTGTTTTTCTTACGTTTTTCCGTTTTCATACGTTTTTGTCCGTTTTTCTTACGTTTTTGTCTGTTTTCTTTCATTTTTTCCGCTTTCATATGTTTTTGTCCGTTTTTATACCTTTTCGCCCAGTTTATTACGTTTTCGTATGTTTTTCTTACGTTTTTATCTGCTTTTCTTACTTTTATTCGTTTTCAGACATTTTTTCTACTTTTCTTACGTTTTTTCCATTTTCATATGTTTTTGTTTGTTTTTACACGTTTTCACACATTTTTATACACTTTTATACATTTTTTATACACGCTTTTATACACATTTTTACATACGTATAAAACATAACAAGTATAAAACATACAAACGTGTAGAAAAACGTAAAACTAGTATGAAAACGTAAAAAGACGTATGAAACGTACACAAGCGTGTAAATGCGCACACGAATGTAATAAAAAAATTATGAAAACCTATGAAAATGTATGAAAATATACGAAAAACTGACGAAAACGTACAAAAATAGACAAAAACGTACGAAACAGGAGAAAAACGTACGACAAGAGAGAAAACGTACATAAACGGAAAACAATGTAAAGAAAGTACAACAAGAGAGAAAAACATACATAAACGTATAAAAACGGATAGAAATGTACAAAAATATACAAAGATATGCGAAGGAGAAAAATGTAAAAAAAAAATTACAAAAAAAAAAAAAAAAAAAAAAAAAAAAGAAAAAAAACTCATAGTAGCTTTTTGTTAAGGTTCAGTAACCTATTTAATAAACCCGTAAACTATAGTAACTTCCTTGTAACATTTTAAACTATGGTGCTGACGTGGACAAGGGGAACCGGTAATCAGCTGGTTGCCCACCCTCGCAATAACATTTATGTAACATTTTTAATCTTTGAGTAACCCAAATGACAAACCCGTTTACTTAAGTTACCTCTTTGTAACCAAAAAAACAATAGTAACCAAATCGCACTTTTTGACAAACTTTAGTAACTTTTGTGTCTAATAACCCTTATAACTTCTAAATCCCTTACTTCATCACTAACAACACACAAATATCTTTTTTGGTATTTCTCCATCTGTACACCGTTATCAAAATACCACCATCACTAGTTTGATTCAAGACTAAAGTCACACTAAGAAGATGAAGGTCATAATGTGTTCTACCTAGTCAAAGTGAAGATTTATTGATTCCAAGCTTACAACAAGACTTATACAAGAACAAAAGCCTGAAGTAGAAGTCCAAGCACAAGATTTTCAATAGGCTACCACAAGTTGGTTTGAAGATTGAAAGACTAGTTGGTGATTGAAAGGCTTAGGGTAGTGGTTCCTGGGTTTTTGGTGTTTCTCATCCAAGAATTTGTAAGACTATATTTAGTTTTCAATGTCTTTCAATCATTTTGATTTAATTTATACCTTGTACAACTCTTACATGTATTTTGACATGATATGATGTTGTACATAGAGGAGAAACATTGATAAAACTTGTTAGAAACCTTTTTGGTATAACAAGTTTGAAACTAGTGATTTGTATTAAGCTTTAACATGAAATCATGAACCATGGACTTGATTAAACTTAAGAAACAGATAGAGAGTGTAAAAATATGAATTTGGACTTGGTTTAAAATTGTGATTTCGACCCTTTTCTGTTCCGAACCAGCAAAAGTGCCAAACATGAAAGTTGTTCATAAAGATGTTTTACATAAGATAGCGTGGGAATTTTAGCATGAAAATGTAAAACAATGGCTATAAACCTCAGAAACCAACTGGGCCTATTTTAGAAAAAAAAAATAACATCCATGGCTAAAGAGCCTTTGTAGCTTTTTGATCTCTTGAGGCCGAGACACAGCCAAGGCTATTGTCTCAAGGCCTTCTATACGAGACATAGCCATGGATATGGCCTTGGTTGTTGTCTCAAGGTTATTTGACCATAGTCTAGCAGCACGGCTAGCTTGGGTTTGATGACCCAAAACTCGTTTTTGAGACTTGTTTATTACGTCGAACCTTTTCCCGACCTTGACAAACTATGAAATTGACCATATCACTTATTGATTATATGAATATCATTTTCACAAACTCACAACTTTTACTTGATTCGCGGAATTGTATTAACAAGAATTATGTATCGCCATTAACTTTTTTTCATAATAACCAACTTATGAATATCATTTTCATCACAGCACATGTAACACCCCCATTTTTCACTGATCGCAGCGGATTAAGTGTTTGGGGTATTACCTCATGGATCATAGATATAGTAATAGGGAATGACTCAAAAAGATACATTTTATTAAAATGCGTTATCATTCATTAAAATTATCAGAGTTTTATAAGTTGAGGTCCCTTGAATCTAAGTGTGAGATGTCATGTTTGAATGATAACCAAATGGAAAGTCTTTCAAGTCTCGTGCCTTTCCATGCCATAACTTTCCACAGAGCTCCGTTACCTAGGATACATGCTTAAAAGTCAACACTAGGTGTTGAGTGAGAGTCATGGGTTTAGGGGTTAGTGAATACAAGTTCCTCAGGGTTCAGTTGTTACACCCTTCAAGGAAAATGTAGTGTGTGTGTGTGTGTATGTGTGTGATACTTGTAATGCATGTACAATTATCATGCTTTGGTCAGTTGGTCTGTTGCACTAAGCTCATGAACCACACGTTAACAATCCGGGTCATGGGGGATGCAGACCCAACCATGAAGGGATGGGAAGGATAACTTGCCAAAGTTAATCCTTCAGTGAGGGTTCAGATATAATACTTATTGGTACTCTCCAGTGATACATAGTACTAACGGGAGTTGTCAAACTCCAACAGATCTATCTATTATATTCGCGTTCGCTTGGGTAAAATATCCTAAATGATTAGATTCATGAATTTTGTTGTGTACGGGTGGCAAATAGTTTACTCGTGCAACAACCAAAGAAAAAGACTCGTATTCGATTTAAAGCATTTATCATGTATCCCCCTCACAGGATTTATAAAGCATTTAAAAGTGAGGCTATGAAAACTCACCTGGGTTTAGGGAAATCTAATTGATGTGAAAAGTGACCTCGGAGACTAGACTGCCTTCTCACGTATCCTGGTGGTTTTGTTGGTGTGGATGTATGTCAAGCTTTAGTTATCTTGTTTAAGTTTCTTTAGTAATCATTCTTAGGGTTGTTAATGTTTTAGATATAACATAACACCGTTCAGGCCATCACAATCCAGAAGTATATGACTCCTCACATGAAGCTCCCTACTATTGTATTATGTTATCAACATAATACCATTCGGGCCATCGTAATTTAGAAGTTAATACTCCTCACGTGAAGCTCCCTACTATTGAGCTATGTTGTTATTAAGTTGAGTTATAACATAACACCGTTCAGGCAATCATAATCCAGAAGTACATTGAATAATCGTTTGAGGAGCAAGGGCACTTTAATTCGTAAACCCAGCAAACTCGTCAAAACGAAATATCCACATGATACTCCTCACATGAAGCTCCCTAGTATTGTGTTATGCTTCTAACTTTAATTAAGTTTTATATTTATATAATTTTTTCACTTTATACCCTTATAGTTTATATATTTACAAAATTTACCCTAGACTTATATACTTAAATTAATAACTGTCTAAACTTAGCAATATTAGTCCCTATACTTATATATTTTATGAAAATGACAAAAATGACCCTTGGACTTATTATTTTTCAAAGTTTACTATTTATACCCTTAACTTTATAACTTTTGCAAAACTAGTCCTTATTAGTTTATAACTATTTTACTTTTTATCCTAAGGTTATATAACTTTGCAAAAAGGGTCTTGATACTTATAACTTCTAAGAAATGTCAAAAATAATCCTTAGACTTAATATTTTTAGAAAGTTACTATATATATACCCCTATGCATGGAAAACTTTGCAAAACTAGTCCTAATTCTATGAAAACTATATTCTTATAAAACAAAAAGTTTTCCTAGCTTATGTTTAACTAATATTAGCTTATTTAAGTTACTTAAACTAGCTTATAGCTTATTATAAAGCATTATAGTATATATTTAGTATTTAGTGCATAATTAGGGTTTTAAAAAGAAAACTAGCATGTTATAGTGATCAAGGCTTAGTCAAGGGTTTCTATGTAATCTAAGGCATCTAATATCTATCCTAGGACTGTAATTAAGCTAAGAGAGCAAGTAAAGAAAGCTTACGAGACCAGAAGTGGGTGTACAAAAGTTTTAGGGTTTCCTAGGGCAAAACTATGCTCGACAAGGGTTCAAGGCCTATACTACTCGACTTCTATGGCTACTAGGGTCCAAATACTACTACTAACTACAGATTGTAAGTGGTGAAGAGAGGAGAAAAGGTGTGGAATGAAATGGAGAGGGTATGTGGGTATTTATAGGGTTAGCGAGAGGTTTAGGTGGCAAATTTAGTGGTGTGGTGTCGAGGAAGGGGGGGGGGGGGTGTTGAGTAAGTGATGAGGCGAAAAGTGTTACGCTTTTAGGGGGTCATTTAGCCCTAAGTCGTGATTATTTGATCAAATATTGCCTCAAATCGTTCCTTTTGTCATTTTAGGTACTTTGAAGAAGAAATCTGGAAAAGGAAGCATTTTGGACGTTTTTGGAGCGAAAAGTGAAGAAAATGACAAAGTCTCCAAAATCAAACTGGAAATAGTACCTGACGGCATTAAGATTTGCATGTGACGGCGTCATGTGTTGGCAAAGAAGTGGATATAAAGTTTACATGAGACGCGCCAGAATGTTTTTGGGAATTAACAAGTAATAGCCATATGAAGATTTATACGTGACGGCGTCAGATCTGGATCTAGGTAATCTGAGAAGATTATTGGTGGCTAGTTGACGGCGTCAGAGTTACAACGTGACATCGTCAGACGTGTAATCTTTATATATAGTTTTCTAATTTTCATTCATTAGGAGAGAGAACTTTTGGAGGAACTTTACCACAAACCCTAGGTCGAATTTTCACCTTTTTGTAAGGGTTTCAAACCCTTCTTTCATCCATGTTAGAATAAAGATAAGTCTTCCAATAATCATTCAATATGTCTATGTGTTGTTTGATTCTATCTTATGCTTCTCTTTACTTTAACTTACTAGACTAGGTTTGTTTGTGTTTGCTTAGATGTAATGAAACCTAGCTATTGATTGTTGGTTGATTGTTTGTTATTAGTTGTTGTGGATGAATGATTTCGATGTTAGGCTTAAGAAAACTAGCTAATCTCCAATTGGTAGCTTGCTTGAACATCTTAAGAAACATGAATCGGATGTGTACTACGATTTTAATGGTTGTATTTAATGCATGAGTAACTACTAAGGAGGCCATGTTAAGAGCTAGTTGTCGGCTCGACATAGGAAGAGGTAGAAGCTTATAGAGTTGGGAAGATCGTATATGGCCCCATGAATGGTATTAAGGAATATAACCCGTCATCCACGCAATTGTAACAAACTATTCAATTAATGAAAGATAGCTAGGGAGTAGTGAAATCTAAGTAAACACGTTTCTCTCATTTATAAGGTTTTTCTCAACATTTACTTTCTTGTTATTTAATTTTTATTGCATTTGTAGTTAATTGGGTTAGTTGACTAGCAACTAATTCCGCCCACTCTTTCAATACTAGAGATTTTTACTTGCTTTCCATAAACCATAAAAATACAAAAAGAATCATCCCTCACCTCTAGACCTAGTTTAATTAAGTTTTGATCCTAACGAACACTATTCCCCAAGTAGAATGATCAATCCCCCGGTACTTGCCACTACACTATACTACATCGGTCAGGTATACTGCCTGGTGGGGATTGCAAGCTTCTCGAGATCCCTCGAGAGGTAAAACCTTTTGCGTAGGCGCAATCTCACGCATCAAGTTTTTGGCGCCGCTGCCGGGGAATAGTTATTGCTTAGGTTGAAATTTTTTTATTAGGTCTACTTGCTAGATTCCTTTCTAGTAAGATTTTTATTTTATTTTTATAGGTTTTCTTTAGTCTATCTTTTTTCTTTGTTTCCTTTGCTCGTAAACTCTTTCGATGGATAACAATAGCATTGATCGTTTGATTCCCGTTATTCGTGTTTTTCGTCGTAGGATTTTCCAACCACCCATCCCAATCCCTTTAGTGGAAAATGAGAACCCACCTAACCTCTCGCCTGACCACCACTTTGGCAATAATTCTGAGATGGAGGAGTCTAACCATGATAATGACCATAGGGCTAGCCCTTTTTACTACTCAATGGTGATGTAATTAATGAGGATAGGATGGAAGATGAGATGAACCATCTTAGGTATGTCGACCCTTGGACAAGGATTGAGAATAACAGCTTATTTAATATGCAATTTCCTTGTAAGATAGGATTTAGGAGCTTTGACGCTTACCTTAACTCATCATTACCAATGAACATTAACTCATGTACTGAATACAATAAAATTATGGTAAATCAGTTAGAATACGAAGGAGATAATATTGTTGCTAGGGCAAATGCGTTGCATGTGTTTGTAGGAAGCTTCGTCTATTTAGTTGAATTTATGATTATGGAGAATCTAGGAGAGTTTGTTGATAGTAACTTAACGCAAGTTGTGTTTGGGACGCCCTTCAAAAACCAAATTAGATGAAAAGCTTATGGAAGGGTTAATTACATTCTCAGACGGGGACGAAGATTTTGTTTACCAAATGCCCCGTGCACACCCTAGGTTCAAGGATTTTTCTATTGAAAAATGTAATAGGTTTCCACCTCTCGATATGCTAAGTGAGAATGATAAAAGAAAAGGGCTTAAATATCCTCATGAAAAGAATAAAAGGTATTATCGCGGATGTTTAGAGCTAAGTCATGACTATAAGAGAGATGAGGCAACAATTAGATGGCTTACACTTGGATATGTGAGCATAAGCGATACAAGGTAGGGTATGACTTTGAGTCTAGCTACAAGACTCGTAAATAAAGAAAAGCGCTTCTTGGGAGGCAACCCAAGTTTTATTTGTTTGATTGTTTGTTTGTTTGTTTGATGTTATTTGTTTCCGTATGCATGTTTTATTTTTATTGTTTGTGGCTCATGTTTCAAAATAAATTGTGAAAATGCTTTATTTTGTTTTTAACTTCGTCTTGATTACATATAAAGGTATTTTGCAAAAGATAATTGTAAGGGAAATCTAAATTTGTTTCTAAGAACGAGATTGAACATGAATCGCAACAATATTAAACGAATGTGCATATTAGTATTTGTGTGAGTCAAATGCTTGTATCGAGTCAAAATGATGTTTAGCAGGATTTCCAGGAATTAAGGCATGAGTTTTTCTAGAAATTTTCCGGAAACTTGACATAAAATTTCTGTAGGTCACTTCTGACGAAGTTAGGATTTTAACCTGACGGCGTCAAGTGTAAAATTTTGGAAATTTTGCAAGTTTTGTTTTTCTGCTGGAATCGTAAAGTTTTTGTTAAATCTTTAGTTTTATAACCTACAGGAAATCTGCAAATATTCATTCCACAAGCATTATATCTTAATTTGTTTTCTAGGATTTTAGTATATATAGAGTTTGCCGCCGATTTTACGCGAGGTTTGCCATGATTGTTTTCTCAGGTTTAACAGGTTATATTAGACAAGAAGATGATTTACATTTCTGGAGGGAAGCTTTCAACGTTCATTTTCTTGGAGGAGGATCTAACCATGTTATCGCATTATCCACACCGAACGAATCAGGGGAGTATTTGTTTCATTCTTTTACCTTCGTTACTTTTACATCCATTTTATTGAATATTGGGGACAATGTTCAGCCTAAGTGTAAGGGGAGGGTAAATGATGATACCTTAGAGAATGCAATTGCACTTGAGTTTGTTTGTTCAATAGTAGGTGTGTAATAAAACTAAGAGAAACACTTGTTAGGGTAATTTTAGCGCCAAATTTAAATTTTTTTACAACATATAGGAGTAAAGCTTTAGCCTTAATAAGTGTCTCATGGATAGGAGTTGTATGACTAGCACAAAATACCGTACCACTCAAAATTTTCCACCCCAAATATGTGAGGTTCGCCCCTAGATTTGTTAGGAAAAGATGCTTATGAGTGTACCGGTAGTACTTAGATTCTAGAACTTGTGATAGTGATGCATTCCGAGACCGCTAGTGAGACTACATTCGCGTAGTAGGATTTACTACATGATAAGAGGCATTAAGATCACTCTTTTGTTAAACCCGTATAATAATTAGTTGACCAATAAAGTCAATACACTTGACTAGTAAAGTCAATTAATTTCCCCACACCTTTGCGATGTACTCATTTTTAGTACACGATACTCCTAGTACACCCCTTCGAGCCTATCTTTTTTGTTTCTAACTTTTAGCATTTTACTTAAAGGTAGAATTTGTTTACAATCCACCCTAAATGTACACCCAAATCGCCTTAGCCTTCCTTGTATACACTCATCTTTAGTGCATTATTGTTACATGTTTAAACCCTTAGTTAATTGTCTACTTAATTACATGGTTGCTAATTCGAGTCATATCTTATACATATTATTTTGGGACGATTGGGACTCAGGGATAAAGTACTATTGTTATGGAGTATTGGGGAAGACGTAAATTATTACCCCTATATGTGCGCTAATATCTAAAAGTACTCCAAGTGTTTTGATTATCTTAATTTGAGTCATTAGAATAGTTGATTGTAAAGTATGTAAAAGCTCAAGTGTAAAGGGAATGCAAATTCCCTACGATCTATTATTTTGGATGGTAGGGCAAGAGTGTATGAAAAAAAAATCGAAAAAATCAAGAAAAAGAAAAAATATATATAAAAAAAAGAAAAAGAGAAAAAACATACGGACTACCATCCCGTTTCCTTTTATATTTATTTTATGTTTCTGTTAGTTTTTCATTAGCTTAAGTCGAGTCGAGTCTTGGCTTAACAACGCCACATTGTACATGTAATTGACCAAGATGATTAACTTGCCACCAGTAATGATTGCCTTTATCCAACAAAACCGTGTTTATCATATCCCTACACCTCACGTTATAACCCTTTTAAAAATACCTCTTTGATAGTTTATCCTATGCGCTTACGCCAAGTGGTGGAGGTTTGATCCTTTCCCAAGCCTATGGTAATCTATGTGCTATGACAGGTAGTGAGAGATATTTTTCATTTTCATATTGTGATATATACTTTTATTACACCCGAGAGATGTGAGTATCTAAAAACTTGAGGTGCTAGTGTATAATTTCCGTGCTTGTTTTGGTTGAAGTGGAACGATTATTTGTTGTAATTACTTTCATATTAGTGTTAAATGACCCATAGCTTGTATTTTGATTAGAATAAAAGCGCATTTGCTTGAGGACAAGCAAATCTCAATTTTAAGGGTATTTGATGAGGCGAAAAGTGTTAGACTTTTAGGGGGTCATTTAAGCCCTAAGTCGTGATTATTTGATCAAATATTGCCTCAAATCGTTCCTTTTGTCATTTTAGGTACTTTGGAGAAGAAATCTGGAAAAAGAAGCATTTTGGACGTATTTGGAGCGAAAAGTGAAGAAAATGGCAAGGTCTCCAAATCAAGCTGGAAATAGTACCTAACGGCGTCAAGATTTACATGTGACGGCGTCATGTGTTGGCAAAGAGGTAGATATAAAGTTTACACGAGACGCGCCAAAATGTTTTTGGGAATTAACAAGTGACGACCATATGAAGATTTATACATGACGGCGTTAGATCTGGATCTAGGCAATCCGAGAAGAGTATTGGCGGCTAGTTGATGGCGTCAGGGTTACAACGTGTTTCTGTCAAACGTGTAATCTCTATATATAGTTTTCTAATTTTCATTCATTAGGAGAGAGAACTTTTGGAGGAACTTTACCACAAACCCTAGGTCAAATTTTCACCTTCTTGTAAGGGTTTCAAACCCTTCTTTCATCCATGTTTGAATAAAGATAAGTCTTCAAATAATCATTCAATATGTCTATGTGTTGTTTGATTCTATCTTATGCTTGTCTTTACTTTAACATGCTAGGCTAGGTTTGTTTGTGTTTGCTTAGATATAATGAAACCTAGCTATTGATTGTTGGTTGATTGTTTGTTATTAGTTGTTGTGGATGAATGATTTCGATGTTAGGCTTAAGAAAACTGGCTAATATCCAATTGGTAACTTGCTTGAACGTCTTAAGAAGCATGAATCGGATGTGTACTACGATTTTAATGGTTGTATTTAATGCATGAGTGACTACTAAGGAGGCCATGTTAGGAGCTAGTTGTCGGCTCGACATAGGAAGAGGTAGAAGCTTATAGAGTTGGGGAAGATCGTACACGGCCCCAAGAATGGTAATAAGGAATATAACCCGTCATCCATGCAATTGTAACAAACTATTCAATTAATGAAAGATAGCTAGGGAGTAGTGAAATCTAAGTAAACATGTTTCTCTCATTTATAAGGATTTTCTCAACATTTACTTTCTTGTTATTTAGTTTTTATTGCATTTGTAGCTAATTAGGTTAGTTGACTAGCAACTAATTCTGCCTACTCTTTCAATACCCGAGATTTTTACTTGCTTTCCATAAACCATAAAAATACAAAAAGAATCATCCCTCACCTCTAGACCTAGTTTAATTAAGTTTTTATCCTAACAAACACTATTCCCTAAGTAGAACGATCAATCCCCCGGTACTTGCCACTACACTATACTACATCGGTTAGGTACACTGCCTGGTGGGGATTGCAAGCTTCTCAAGATCCCTCAAGAGGTAAAACCTTTTTAGTAGGCGCAATCCCACGCATCAGTAAGGAAGGCTAGGGGAGGTCGTGGAGGGTCAAAGGGGTGATGAGGATAGGCTATGGTGTAGCTAGGGGCGGAGTAGGACGGTAGTGGTGGTGGTTTAGCCAGGGGCTTAAGGTGGTGAAAAGGAGATGACGCACCTCCTTGTATGGGTGCTTGGAGGTGTTAGTGTGTGTGCTAAGCATTACTAATGTGCTAGGGTGCTAGGTTTATTTGCTTGAGGTGCTTATGTTTAGGTTTTAACTAGTTTAGGTTTAGTTTTATCCTAATTTGGCTTAGTGAGAGATTAGGGTTTCTACTAAGGTTTAGTGCCTAGGTTAGGGTCCTATGAGTGCCTAATGACTAATCCTAAGTCCTAAGTGGCTTATACTAAGTGGTGGTAGCTTATGGTGAAGTTTTGGGAGAGTTTAGACCTAATTCCGGGAAGTTGTGACCTGGTTACGGTTTTGTGCTTAAGGGACTTGTACCTAAGCTCTAAGGGGTTTTAATAGGGTCTAAGGGTGCTAAGACATTCTATTGTTCCTTAGGTAACTCATACATAAGCCTTGAACACTTTCAAATTGGTTTAGATAAGCATTTAGGGTTTTGTGAACACATAGGCCTGATTATTTATTAAGGTTAGATTAGGGTTTTGTGATGAGTTTAGTGTGTTAGATTGGTAGATTACTTATTGTGGTGTTGTTGTGATCTTATGATTGACATACTAGAGGCTTATAAGATGTGTGGGTAGAGATATTTGGCTTGTGTGGATACGTGAGCAAGTCTAGAGAGTCATGCAGGTAATGAATGCACATAAAAAGAGAAAATTTGCCTATGAGATACCTGACATAGGTATTTGTAGTGGAAATGATAGTGATGAGATTTGTGGGTTGTTATAGTCTTACCCCCTTGGAGAAAATCTCGTCCCGAGATTTAGTTAGACGTAGAAGTCGTGGGGAAGAATTTCTGATACCAAAGAAGAGTGGTGCGAAAAGAAGGGGAGGTTTGTACAAGCGGAGTAGGAAATGCTTGCACAATTGCCAAATACTTAGGTTTATTCAATTATATCTCATTACTTACAAATAAAGGCGTCCCAATATTTGTAAACAAGAGCTTATAAATTCATAATCCATTTGATTTATAACTTTCTCATTAAAATGGAGGAGCGTCCTAGTTCATTTTAATAGGATAGTCATTATAAATCATCCTTAAGTAGTATCGGCGGAAAATGGAGAGATTTTACCACACTTAAGGGAATGTGGTATGGGAATATTTTAGAGACAAGTTCCAACCATGATGAAGACTAGTTCTAGTCATGGTGGAAATAAGTTCTGATTATGATAGAGACAAGTTCTAGTCATGATAGAGACGAGTTCTAGTCATGATAGAGACGAGTTCTAGTCTGATAGAGATACTACAGTCTCCCTGTTTAGCAACTTGTCACATGGTAACTTCCCATGCTATGACTAGAATGACGGGCGTCGAAGATCTCATTCTTGCAACTCTTGCAAAGCGAGATTTAATATCATAGTCGAACATAATGAGGATTAAGGTTCGATATAGATATTCTTACAAGTTCTAACTAATAGAATCTTGTGATATGATGAGAAATACAAGTTCTAACTTTTAGAACATTGTAGGATTAGGTAGGGAGAGAGTTTAGAGTGAAGAAAATAGAGTGTAAAATGACGGAGGAATGAAAGGATGGAAAGAAGTGGAAAGATGGGTTTTATAGGAAGGAGTGAAGAGGAAGAAGGAAGGAAAGGGATGAAATAAGAAGGTATGAAGGAGTAGGAGATAATGAAAGGATGGAAGAGTAGGAATAGGTGGAGTGGAAAAGAATAGGAGTATAGGATTAAATGGTAGAGTGAGGAAAAAGCGGGGGAATGGGATTTAAACAGAAAAGTGAGAAAAAGGCGGGGGAATGGGATTTAAACGGAAGAGTGAGAAAAAGGCGGGGGAATGGGATTTAAATGGAAGAGTGAGGAAAACGGGGAAATGGGATTTAAACGGAATAGTGAGAATATAGGATACCTGAAAAGATGGTATTCCTAATGGAATTAAGATTTACTATATTCCTTCAAAGTTTGTTTTCCCCCTAAGGTTCTTCTAGTTTTCATAACTAGTCTTAAGGCTCTAAAGGTGGAGTACTAATCTTAACTGGTAAGGAAGTTCCTATGTTGGGAGAGGGGCTAGGTAATTTCTTATCTAGGGGTTTATTAGGAGTGTCATTATGCTTAGGTAGGGTTTCACACTTAGTCTTTTGTCCTATGTTGTCTAGTACTATATGTATCACTATTACTATAAGTATCACTATTCCTAGGTACTTAAATCCAGCTAGGGTAGTATCCATAGTATGCTCTAAGTAGAATTCCTAATGTGCATCCTATAAAATGTCAAATCCTAAGAAACTAAGTATGGGTAGCTAAAATCCTCAAAAGTTTTATTCCTAGTTATAACTAGTAATCTCGAATTCTAAGTCTAGGTTATCCTAATGGTATATCATTCCTAAGAATTTCTAAATCCTCAAATGTGTGTGGAAAATCTTAGTATGGGGTAGGCTACTTAGGTCTAGGTAAACTATGTACTCAAAATGACTTATATAGTGAGATCTTAACTAGTCTCTCTATCCTATAACTAGACTAGGTGCTAAAGGCTTAAAGTAGTTTACTAATCTAATGCTCAATAATTCCTAAGCTTCCTAGGCTGTATCTAAAGATTCTTAGGTCTAATCTATGACTAATTCTAATATCCTTGATATTAAATAAAGTTCCTATCTTAGTCTAAATTTATCCTTTTGTAATATCTGTCGGGCATAGGTTCTAGTTTAGTTTCTAGCTTAATAAGACCTTGAAGATTTCTAATCTTATTTTTCTATTTCCTCAAGGATTTCTTAAAGTATCCTATTCTTATGTTTACCTAAGGGCATCCTAGAGTTATTTCTAACTTCAAGTATAGAAATCATAGAGTTATATCTAACCTCAAGTATGGAAATCCTAGAGTGTAATACGGTTTTCTAAGGGGAAACAACTATTTCAGGAATCACAGTAATGCAAGGAAAGGAAGATTGGGAAGGAAGCTAGGGAAGTAGTGAGGGCTAGGGATATTGAATCTGGAAAGAATTCAGATCTCTATGATGTAGAATAGGAATTCTCATCATTAGTATCATATGAAATGATAGGGAAACGTTTTTATGGAATCTGGTTTTAAGGGGGGGGGGGAAAGAGTTGAAGTTCAGGAAGTTGTTATTCATGACATATAATATCATGAGATAACGGGAGTGGAAGTTACAACTACATAAGGTCATAAATAACTGGTTTTTCAACAAGTATTGCTATTTATGCCAAATGTCTTGTTGTTAGATTTATGAGGATAGGGAAAGAGGAAGGTTGAAATTGGGAATAGGGAACAGACTCTATAGAATGACACTTTAGGCTTCCCTATAATGCCTAAAGTTCAAGAATAAGTATCCTTACGAGACGATTCTCAGTAAGGTTTTGGGTTTGAAATCGAAACTCAAACGAGTTAAGACTTAAAAGTTTTTGAGAATCTAGGAATCTAAGGCATCGGGACTGTCTATCCCGGGTTCCTAAGGGTTATAGTAGGGTAAGGGTTTAAGGTAGGTTATAACAAGTACCCAACTTGTCATGTCTTATGGGATAATCCTAATTACCTAAGGGTTCTTATAAGGTTTAGGATATCCTAGGGTAATCAAGAAGAGGCATACCTAATTGAGGGGCACTAGGAGGTATTTAAGGCATAAGTTATTTTATTGATTTCCTATCTTACATATCCTAGGGGCATTATTCTAAGGCTAAACTCCTAAAGGCATATTATTTAGGGATTTCTTCCAAAGTTTTCTTAAATCTAAGGGTTTAGGGTTGTAATATTTCCTAGGTTTGATTGATGACTTTCCTCATCATCATCAATCATCTTTTCTAAGGTGCAAATTCTAAAACGGGAAAAGGCTATTTTCTGGTGGTGTCTTATTTGGTTTTTCTGTATTTTAGCTATCTTAAAACGGGATTGTTGTAGGGTGTTTCTTAAACTACTATAATTAGGTCGGGTACCTAGGTTATTATCATGACCTTCTTCTATCTTCTCAATAAGGTCAAGAAATATTTCATCGAAGTTATTTAAAATATCTTCTACCTGATTTTCCTGGTTTTCTAAAGTTGTCCTGGTGGTATTTTCTCCTAATTCAGATTTCCAAAGTGAAGTGGGAGGGTTTACTAAGTAAGGTGTAGGTGCTAAGGTATAGGGTTGTCTAGGTTCATATCTAGGGATAGGTTTCCTAGGTATATAAGGTTCTCTAGGAAGAAAGAACCCATGTGGTTCAAATCTAGGGGAGGGAAATGGTGGGTGTAAAATAGTATTTGGGGGAGTAATAGGTGATGCCTTAGCATAGAATTCTCTTATACATTTTAAGTGTGGGTCATCAATGAAAGGTGTAAAACCTAAGGGTGAAGGTGTATCTATACTATTCCTAGGGCTTTCCAGGGAATTGGGAAAAAGATTTTTAAAACTAAGATCCGAATCATTAGGAGAGGGAAGAGCATTCTCCGTAAGTGATTCGGGTGGGGTAAAGGTAGAGTAGTGGGGAGCAGGCATAACTATCTAATAACCGATAAACTAATGTAAGCTAGCATATAAGTTAAGGAAATACCTATTATGCAGATCTAATGCACATAAGGCTCTGGGAAGTAGGCATTTGGGGAGTGGAGTGGCACGAAAGACTTTCTCAGGTATCGGGAAAAGTAGTTGTAGTCTAGGTTTTGACCTTATTCTCTACAACTGAAGCTCTGATACCTATTTGTAACACCCCCATTTTTCACTGATCACAGCGGATTAAGTGTTTGGGGTATTACCTCATGGATCATAGATATAGTAATAGGGAATGACTCAAAAAGAGACATTTTATTAAAATGAGTTATCATTCATTAAAATTATCAGAGTTTTATAAGTTGAGGTCCCGTGAATCTAAGTGTGAGATGTCATGTTTGAATGATAACCAAATAGAAAGTCTTTCAAGTCTCGTGCCTTTCCATGCCATAACTTTCCACAGAGCTCCATTACCTAGGATACATGTTTAAAAGTCAACACTAGGTGTTGATTGAGAGTCATAGGTTTAGGGGTTAGTGAATACAAGTTCGTCAGGGTTCAGTTGTTACACCCTTCAAGAAAAATGTAGTATGTGTGTGTGTGTGTGTGTGTGATAATTGTAATGCATGTACAATTATCAGGGGTTGGTCAGTTGGTCTGTTTCACTAAGCTCATGAACCACACGTTAACAATCCGACTCATGGGGGCTGCAGACCCAACCATGAGGGGACGAGAAGGATAACTTGCCAAAGTTAATCCTTCTGTGAGGGTTCAAATATAATACTTAATGGTACTCTCCAGTGAGAGATAGTACCAATGGGAGTTGTCAAACTCCAATAGATCTATCTATTATAATCGCGTTCGCTTGGGTAAAATATCCCAAACGATTAAATTCATGAATTTTGTTGTGTAGGGGTGGCAGATAGTTTACTCGTGCAACAACCAAAGAAAAAGACTCGTATTCGATTTAAAGCATTTAGCATGTATCCCCCTCACAGGGTTTGTAAAGTATTTAAAAGTGAAGCTATGAAAACTCACCTAGGCATAGGGAAATCTAATTGATGTGAAAAGTGACTCGGAGAATAGACTGCCTTTTCACGTATCTTGGTGGTTTTGTTGGTGTGGATGTATGTCAAGCTTTAGTTATCTTGTTTAAGTTTCTTTAGTAATCATTCTTAGGGTTGTTAATGTTTTAGATATAACAAAACACCGTTCAGGCCATCACAATCCAGAAGTATATGACTCCTCACATGAAGCTCCCTACTATTGTATTGTGTTGTCAACATAATACCGTTCGGGCCATCATAATTCAGAAGTTAATGCTCCTCACTTGAAGCTCCCTACTATTGAGCTATGTTGTTATTAAGTTTAGTTATAACATAACACCGTTCAGGCCATCATAATCCAGAAGTACATGCAATAATCGTTTGAGGAGCCATGACACTTTAATTCATAAACCCAGCAAACTCGTCAAAATGAAATATCCACATGATACTCCTCACATGAAGCTCCCTAGTATTGTGTTATGTTTCTAAGTTTAATTAAGTTTTATATTTATATAATATATTCACTTTATACCCTTATAATTTATATATTTACAAAATTTACTGTAGACTTATATACTTATATTAATAACTGCCTAAACTTAGCAATATTAGTCCCTATACTTATATATTTTATGAAAACGACATAAATGAACTTTGGACTTATCAGTTTTCAAATTTTACTACTTATACCCTTAACTTTATAACTTTTGCAAAACTAGTCCTTATTAGTTTATAACTGTTTTACTTTTTATCCTAAGGTTATATAACTTTGCAAAAAGGGTCTTTATACTTATAACTTCTAAGAAATGTCAAAAATAGTCCATATACTTAATAGTTTCAGAAAGTTACCATATATACCCCTATGCATTGAAAACTTTTCAAAATTAGTCCTAATTCCTTGAAAACTATATTCTTATAAAACAAAAAGTTTTACTAGATTATGTTTAACTAATATTAGCTTATTTAAGTTACTTAAACTAGCTTATAGCTTATTATAAAGCATTATAGTATATATTTAGTATTTAGTGCATAATTAGTATTTTAAAAAGAAAACTAGCATGTTATAGTGATCAAGGCTTAGGCAATGGTTTTTATGTGATCTAAGGCATCTAATATATATCCTAGGACTATAATTAAGCTAAGAGAGCAAGTAAAGAAATCTTACAAGACCAGAAGTGGGTGTATGAGAGTTTTAGGGTTTCCTAGGGCAAAACTAAGCTCGACAAGGGTTCAAGGCCTATACTACTCGACCTCTATGGCTACTAGGGTCCTAATACTACTACTAACTACAGATTGTAAGTGGTGAAGAGAGGGGAAAATATGTGGAATGAAATGGAGAGGGTACGGGGGTATTTATAGGGTTAGCGAGAGGTTTATGTGGCAAAGGTGGTGGTGTGGTGTCGAGGATGGGGGTGCTGAGTAAGGAAGGCTATGGGAGGTTGTGAAGGGTTTAAGGGGTGATGAGGATAGGCTATGGCGTAGCTAGGGGCGGAGTAGGACGATAGTGGTGGTGGTTTAGCCGCGGGTTTAAGGTGGTGAGAAAGAGGTGATGCACCTCCTTGTTTGGGTGCTTAGAGGTGCTAGGGTGTGTTCTGAGCATGACTAACATGCTAGGGTGCTAGGTTGAGGTGCTTGAGGTGCTTATGTTTAGGTTTTAACTAGTTTAGGTTTCGCTTTTTCCTAATTTGTCTTAGTGAGAGATTAGGGTTTCTACTAAGGCTTAGTGCCTATGTTAGGGTCCTATGAGTGCCTAATGACTAATCCTAAGTCCTAAGAGGCTTATACTAAGTGGCGGTAGCTTATGGTGAAGTTTTGGGATAGTTTAGACCTAATTCCGGGAAATTATGACCTAGTTATGGTTTTGTGCTTAAGGGACTTGTACCTAAGCTCTAAGGGGTACTAGGGTCTAAGGGTTCTAAGACATCCTATTGTTCCTAAGGTAACTCATACATAAGCCTTGAACACTTTCAAATTAGTTTAGATAAGCATTTAGGACACATAGGTTTGATTAAGGCTTAATTAAGGTTAGATTAGGGTTTTGTGATGAGTTTAGTGTGTTAGATTGCTGGATTACTTATTGTGGTGTTGTTGTGATCTTATGCTTGACATACTAGAGGTGTATACGATGTGTGGGTAGAGATATTTGGCTTGTGTGGATACGTGAGCAAGTCTAGAGAGTCATGCAGGTAATGAATGCACATAAAAAGCAAAAATTTACTTGTGAAATACCTGACATAGGTATTTGTAGTGGAAATGATAATGATGAGATTTGTGGGTTGTTATAGCACACTTAACCATCGAATTAGTAACATTTACACTTGACAAGTGTTACACTAAACCATTTCATGACACATAATTTAAATCATTTCGAAACCACACTTAGTTAAACCAAAAGTCTTTGACGATACACGACAAATGTTTCTATGTAACATTTGTTTCGTTATTTACTTTTACATATAAATGATAAGTACTACAACAATAGGGAATTTCATAATCATAAGAGGCCTCTTAGGAGTGGCGTATCGACGAGTTGTGGATTTACGAATTAAAGTGTCCTGGCTCCTCATACGTTCACTACATGACCTCTAGATTTTGATAGCCCGAATGGTAGTACAAAGTTATTTATAAAAGGCTAATAATCAAACCACATTTTAAGGATGCTTTACTCATTTACACAACATAAAACATATGTACAACATCTTAATCAAGTCAATGACTTTACATATATTTGTACACTCTTATCGTACATTATATTAAGACACAATCACTATACTCTCATAGGTCATTGTTAAAGATCGTGGCCTCGCCATACACTATTTGTTGTTATAAACTACTATTGATTATTACGGTGAGTTTCATAGCCCCACTTTTACTCGTTTTGAATTTCTTTAGGGGAGAATACATGCTCATTATACTTAAACTCATTGTTGTTTTACATATGGACACAAGTACATTAAGCATTTGTTGATTGCCTAAGTTGTCTCATTTGCCATAAAATTCCCCACAATCATGAACCATTAATTACTCTTATCAGAGTAAGCGCGAATGCTGTGAATAGATCTATTGGGGGGGGGGGGGGGTAAACTCCCTCGTTCATGTTGGTCGCTTCAACAAGAAAATGGACGCATTTCATTTGATGTCGTACAGGTGTAGGGCAAAGCACCTGGTTGGGGTGATAATAACTAACTTTCAAGGCTTCGGTTTCATGAGCTTAGTGCAATAGGAATACATGAACATATTTGAATTACAGTTGTCGTTGAAATCTTGTGGTCCACTGTTGTTACATTTACTAAACCTATGAACTCACTCAACCTTTGTGTTAACACTTTTAGCATGTTTATTTTCAGGTTTCATAAGACATAACTTTGGATTGGAGCATTATAGTCGCATGACATGTTCTGAAGACGAGGATGCATTATATTCACCATTCGATACAATTTTTGTAAAAATTTTATGTAATATTATATTTTGGGACCTCATGTTATAACTCTGATATTATTTATCGAATGGAATTTTTTTTTCAAAGCGTCTCATTTAGAGTACATTTTTTTAAACTTGTACTTTGTGCTATGAAGTAACACCCAAGTGACAATATCTTTGAAGTAACATATAAACATAAACACGTATGGTCTTTGTGATTAGGTTCGAATTTAGGAGAAGAAAAATAGTGAGAGAAGGTGAGTTGGGAGCCTTTCAGAGATAGAAAGAAAGATATTAGATTGATGAGAATGAAAAGGTCCAACCTCCTTCCTTGCTAGGAAAGGGGTATTTATACTTATTACAAAACACCCTTCACTCGGGCTGTGGATCGGGTATACAGTGGGTAAAGACCCGTCCTTCCTCCACGATGTTACGTAAACTAAACTAAGATTAACTAATATAGTATCGACTACGAGCTAATTTAATGCTATTAGATACTCGGGATGACCGAGTCTTTTATATGAATATTTATATTCCTAACAATCTCCCCCTAAGGGAGGTCACCCCGGAATTTACAAAATGAATTCTAGCATTCTAATATTTGAGGTTAACTTTGTATCTTGTAGTTTTTGATTCTTCATAGTCATAGATCTTTGTGCTTCAAGCAGTGAGCTTTAGATGACTGTTTATAGGTCTTGGATGATCTTTGAGAATTCATCGAGGACATCATCCAACTTTCATCATCAAGTCATCTTTAGCATCATCGTCTCCATGTGAAGTTGTGATCATTGAACCGACGTGCTCACACTTTTCTTGAATCATGTTTTCAGCATCAGAGTAGCAGAAGCTTTGGTTGAAGGCCTTTGAGTTCTCATGATTTATTTGACAATGATGATTAAGTGTGAGCACGGGGTGATCGAGCGGCATCTCTTCAGCAATCAACAGCAACCGCCAGATATTCCTGCAAGTAAACAGTTAACAACAAATCATCCAACACTTTTAGGTTCGGACTTCGAAATCATAACCAGCATAGTGTGAAAACTTTCTCTAATCCTTGCCAAGGCCGTTCCTGAATCGGATACCCTTGAAAGGGCTTACAAGATCCATCGAAGTACATCAACGTTTCAGGTGAGTCGCTGGAGATGACTCCACGACTGTAGATCGTTAGAAACCGCTGCAGCCACTAAGCGTAATCCACAAGAGATTACCGAAGTGAACTGCTTTCAGGGCTATTTGATGTTGACCCTGGCAGGAATTTCCATTCAATCATTTATAATTACATTAGTAATTTCTGTTGGGAATTACAAGATTTGAAGATTACAAAACCACAAGCAAGAATGAAGAAAGAAGAAATAATAAGGACTATTATGTAATAGTAACTTAGCTTTGTTAGTAAGCTAGGTTTAGGGTTTCTTGTAACCTCCCTCTACTATATAAAGAGGGTAGGCGTCTAGGGTTACAAGCATCTTTTTCATCTCATTAATTCATAGAACTCTTCAATGAGAGTCTAATAGAAATGCATAGAGCGTAGTAGTTGTAGTAGTAGTATTAATAGTTTATTTATATTTCAATAAAGAAAACCTTGAAGTAACGTTAATTATGTTATTCTTGTTCTTATTCCGCTGTGCACATTAACATTACTATATCCTAGATGGGCTTAAACGATATTCACAATTGGTATCAGCGCTCAGGGGCTTTTGATATCTAGGGTTACAAGGTTTTTCATGGTCGTGTTTATGAATAAAGAGCAGTTTTGGAGAATGCAGTAGATCTAGTAAAATGTTGTCGAATAAAAGCTTACTGTTCGATGTAAGCAGTTTTGAAGAGGTATTCGTTATTTTATTTAAGGGTATACTTAAATTCTTTAATGATTCAAAATTCATGGTCTTATTCTTCAATCGTTATTAATGACATTAATTGTCCAATCCTTTCACCTTTGTCCATTAGTGCATGGTGGTCAAAATTGTTTTATATTGATTAGCCAATTAATGAAGAATTACCTCATACTTTTAATTGTACTCATGGGAGTCAATGCAATTAATTGGGATTTTTCGTATGGTGCAAGATAAATGTGAATTGTATTTAATTACCTCGTATTAATTGGGAGTCAAAAACAAGGGTTCTTGTCATTAGTTATTGGGTTATTTGATCTCATACTGATTGGATGGGGAATATTGGCTTGCGTTAAAAGTATTGCTGTGTGGGGTTGTCAACTTGTCATCAACATGGATCTGTCGTTTTTCTGCATATTATTGGTGCTGATTGGTTAAGTTTGATCATGAACATGGGTCGGTGTTGATTTTCTTTTATTGGCTGGTTCACAAAAGGTATTTTACACATTGTTGCTTTTCATTCAAGATTATGGGGCTGCACTTATTTAATCGGTGATAATGATTGGAACCTAGTACTGCATTTATTATGGGATAAAGATGTTTTTTTGAGGTTGTCGATTAGAGCTGTTTAGGTTTATTAATTGTGGGGTCGCTGGTTTATCACGAGGTGCTTTACATTGGGATGGTGCAATATTTAATTGGTTCATGGTTAATACTGGTATCTATGTGTTGCTGCTGTTATGTTATTGATCTGTCGTTTGCTGTTGATATATTATTGGTACTTTTTGCTGCTGTTTAACACGAGGTTTGTTGAGTGATGCTGCTGCTTGTTTTATCCATGTGAAAGTTTATTTTAATGGGTCGATGCAATTGGTTGAAGGGTTATCGTCTTTTGCAAGATTCGTTTTGATCTCGTAGTTGCTGCTGTGGTCAAAGATTAGGCAAGTAAATCTGGTTTTTATTTATTTGCAAGTGGAGATTCGTAATTGATATTGATTGGTCATGAGGTCACATGGGTATGACAGCTAATTGGAAAAAAATATCTCATCCTAATCGAAGAGTAGAGAAGTTATTCAAAGAAAATTAATGTATGTACATGGTTTCTACAGATTAATAAAGTTCCTCCTAGTTCATTTTTTGTTTCTGCTGATGAGATATCTTGTTACAGTTGGTTGCTATTCTTGGTACTGTTCCTCTTGATGAGATTTGGTTCCTACTTATACACTTAATTGTTGCTGCTGATAACATTCGGTTCCTCCTAGTGGTTTCTACTGATGTTCTTGCTGATTTTTTTATGGTTCCTGCTGGCTTGTTGTATACTTTTTCTTTTGGTCGGTTTTGGTTCCTACTAGTCATGTGAGATTATTAATGGTTAGGGAGGACGGAGTTATCAACCATCATCATTTTGTTGAGAAGATTATTTGATGAAGACATTTGATTATCGCTTGTTTGATGTTGTAATTGATTTTCCCAAGTATTGTGTTCATATCATATCTTAAAGGGATCAGCAACTTTTTAAGATAACTTGCTTGGTTTGTATGGTGACGAAGACTTGACAACTCTAGTGAAGGGGTACGATCTATTTTATTGTGCTTAATGCGTACATTTGTTATCACTTGAAGGAGTTACGTTATTTGTGCTCAGTGTCTCATTGGATAAATCAATGAGGAGTTTGTCAAGAGGCCGTCACGTGGATAGTGCAAGACATAAGATGCAAGGTTGGGAGATTCCATTTCTTCATCAAATCAGTTATAGTTGATTTTCTTCATTAGTGATCACTTCATGGAACCTACTGGATTTAAGAGATGACAAGTATACTTTTAAGGGGAAGCTTATTGTTAATATACTTGGCCATCCTCTTACACTTTGTGCTGGTGTGCTTACTTGTTTCTGCTGTTCGATACTGCTGCTCGTTCCTGCTGCTCGTTACTGCTGCTTGTGTTATGAGTTAAAAAAAATAAAAAAAAAATAAAAAAAAAATAAAAAAAGTTATTATTATTATGATTAATTATTAGTTGGTTCCTGAGATGGTTAGTCTATTCTTAAAGGGAAGCTTGTTAACCATCTACATGCATCACTTGAGGGGAAGCGTTTACAAGATGCACAAGACCCATATTAGAAGATTACAAAAATGGGAAGAATAGTTATGATGTGCAACTTATTATTGGTGATGACATTGTTTCTTCATGCAGATTGTTTTGTAATATCAAATAGGGGAAGATTGTTGGGAATTACAAGATTTGAAGATTACAAAACCACGAGCAAGAATGAAGAAAGAAGAAACAATAAGGACTATTATGTAATAGTAACTTAGCTTTGTTAGTAAGCTAGGTTTAGGGTTTCTTGTAACCTCCCTCTACTATATAAAGAGGGTAGGCGTCTAGGGTTACAAGCATCTTTTTCATCTCATTAATTCATAGAACTCTCCAATGAGTGTAATAGAAACGCATAGAGCGTAGTAGTTGTAGTAGTAGTATTAGTAGTTTATTTATATTTCAATAAAGAAAACCTTTAAGTAACGTTCATTATGTTATTCTTGTTCTTATTCCGCTGTGCACATTAACATTACTATATCCTAGATGGCCTTAAACGATCTTCACAATTTCTCTTATGAATGTTACGGTAGATTGCTAAGATCTATGTAGGACTCTCAAATGTGCAACTGGTGTCCTTGATTATGAACAACCAGTGCAAAAAGTATTAAGTGTTCCTATTGAGATCTTATGATATATCTCGCGACTCTAGACTCGATAAGTGCAATATCTGGTTGTCGGAGACTGGAGCGGTGTCTCCTGTTTCAATATCAATATGGCTCATAATGAGTGGTCGATAGATTATGCAGGGTTCCCTGTGAGAATGAAACAAGTCCTTTTAAGAGAAATTGAGTGGTTAGAAGGTTTAGTGCAGTGTGTCACTAGGTCCATGACGTCTTAGTCTTCAATACCGGTGTTGCCTTAGCAGTAACCAATAGCCTATGAATTGAACCCAGTTTCTGCCCTAAGGTTGAATAATTTGGAGGGCTATTTCTTTACACCCTTTCTCATTTCATTTCTTTTTAATTCTTCAACCCATTTTTTTTTTTCCTTTCTCACATTACTCCTTTTTTCATAATCACGCCTAAGGACTTTCTAATACTGACTATTAAGTATTGTCCTTGGGTAGATCCCTATGGCTCTGGCGGATCATTAGACGGTTTTCCTAACGTTAGCCACCTTATAACATCATGACTATCCTATGTTTCCATTCACCAAACCATTGAAAATTCTCTAAACGTGTTTATTATTAATAAACACATTTTGTTAACACGTTGAGAGTTTTATCATTTCAAATGCTCCCCCTTAACATGTGCTCATATGTTTTGATTTGAAAATTTTGCACATGTTTGGTAGAGTTCGCACTTTTTGAATTGACCCACTCTTAGTGACCATGACCGATTCGAGACACGTTTACATAACTAGTTAGACTAGCTTGAAATTATTACCCGGCCTAGTCAAGACCACTGAGAGTTTCTCAAAAACGATACACTCTACTCAGACAAGTCCTCTTCGAGACACGCTTACATCACTGGTTAGACCAGCTTGAAGTTATTACCCTTCTAGGACAAGTCCTTTCGATTGAGAACAGTATTTGTTTCGTCAATTCATTGTTGAAGTCTGAGTCACGCTCATATGAGAAGCCATATCCTATTGTCACCAAACCATTTTCTCCCCCTCAATATGTGCATTGATTAAACAAAAGAGTTTAGCACATATGGGAGAGCTTACATTTAAGTCCAAACAATCACATTTTTATCAGATTTCATATTTAAATCACATTTTCTCCCCCGATCAAAAATTTCAAACCAATTGTGTTGATATAAATAAATGACTAAAAACGTTATTCATATCTTTCGATATCTCTATGTTTTGATAATCACAAAACGTAAACTCATCAAACCAAAGATTATGACATAAACAAGTACTTAGTAGTAAATATTCATCTTTACCAATTAATCACTTAAGGTATGAATAAACAAAGTGTCTAATGTAGTATAAGATCAAAGGAACACTTTTGTTAATCATTAGATATTTATAAAATATCACAAAACATTTTATAACTTTTGTAAAACATTTTTGGCATTAAAAGAATATGTTTAAATCATTACAAATTTGTGAATTCAAATTTTCAACCAAAAATGGCAATTCTAATCCAGAAAAATTTCCCTCACAAAAGGACAAGAAAATACAACGTTCAGGAGGGCGGCCCCCTTAATTTTACTAGGCGGCCCCCTTAACCATTAAGGGGACCGGCACACTCCAGGACAGTATTTTCTGGCCCTATAAATATTGGATCATTCCACATTTTTTTCTCACCTTTTTGCACTATAAACTTTCTGATCTAACCATCCTTCTCCATCCTCTAAAAATCCTTTAATCTTATATACTTTGATCTTTGTTTCAAAGTGATTCAAGCCTCAACACTCAAGTGCAAAGAGAAGAATACTTCTATTAGAAGTATTACAACTTAGTATCATCTTGCTATCTAAGTTGTTTGTTTGTTTCATCTTGTTGATCTTTCATATTTTGGTGAATAAGGTGTATGTATTAGTTAGCTAGATTTAGTTGTAGAATCTAGAATTGTTGTAAGTGTGAAGTGGAACTTGAAGTGAAGAAGGAGTGTTGGATAGTAGTGAAGATAGGAGAAGAGTTGCAATAGTGACTAGTAGTGAAGAAATTGAAGCTTCCAAGTGAAGAAGACTAGAAGACATTAGTAGATTAAAGTTGTGAAGACTCTAGTGGCTTGAAGGTGCAAAGATATTATTGGTTTGAAGTTGTGAAGACATTGGTGCTTTGAAGTTGTGAAGTTGCAAGACATTGAAGTCGTGAAGTATTTTGTGAAGGCGTGAAGATACTTGTGGTGTGAAGAAGTATTGAAGAAGTAAAAGGTGTGAAGAAGTTGTTGTGTGATATTTGGTGTGAGATTGGTTCTAGCTACGATTAGAACTCGACATTTTGCTTTGTGTCGTTAATTGGTGTAAGCTTTTGGTGTGTACGGTTTTCTCCGCCATAAGGGAGGTTCTTGACTTAGTGAAGAAAACTCTCAAGTTCGGTGCTCGGGGAGTGGAGTAGGGCAAGGAAGGTGTCCTTGTAGCCGAACCACTATAAATCCTTTGTCTCTCGGTTTGATCTTTCCATCTCTCATTCTTTACTTGTTTAGTTACTTGCTTCTCGTACATTATTATTATTGTGTGTTGTGCATATATTGATTTCACATAAAGATCAAACTAGGTTCCATTTAAAACCTTAATTATACATTAGTAAAATATAGGTATATACAATTATTAAAACACATATACATATATAAATACTTACTTATAATTAAGTGAGATATATGAAATTATAATTTCTATTCAACACTTTAGATAATTAGTGTCTATGTGATATAGGTAAATTATTTTGTATCTATACTTTAGCTTCAAAGGTTTTTACTATTACCATTAATTCTTTGAAAGCAAACTTTTATTAAACGAAAAAGACGCAAAACTATTCAACCCCCCCTTCTAGTTTTCCACAATTGGTATCAGAGCCACGTCTAGCAAGATTTTTAAAATAGATTGTATTTTAAAACTTGTAACGATCTATGGAATTTGAAAAATATTTAGAAGGGGAATTTACACAACAACCACCATTATTTGAAAATGATCATTTTCTTGAATGGAAAAACAAATTTGAAAATTATGTGAAATCAATAGATCTTTATCTTTGGCATATCATTTCAATTGGTGATCTTAAACCAACCAAAATGGATTTTGAAAATCAATATAAAAATCTTCAAACCAAAATTGATAAAAACACTAAAGCCAAATTACTTATTTTCAAAACTCTACCAAGAGTTAAATATGAAAGATTATTTCGTTGTAAAACGGCAAATGATATTTGGAAATGTCTTTTAAAGTTTCACCAAGAGAAATGTGAAATCAAAGATGATAAACTTGATATTGCACAAGAAATAGTTAATCTAGAAAATTTAGTAAATAAATATTTAGTTGAAACAAACACATGTACTACTAGTTCAAATGTGATCATTGAAGGTATCTATAACGAAGAATACATGAGCCAAATCCAAAGAAAGAGCGTAAATAAATCATGGTGCAACAAGTGCAAAGAAGATGATGATAATACGGCTTATGAGAATATTCAAACAAATATGAACACAAGTATTGATGGCAAGAACTACATGCTTCTAGATCCAAGCGAAACTACAAACAAAACATGGAGCGACATGGACAATGGAATTGATCACCGTATAGCATGTGAAGAATGTACAACTACAAATAAGGTACAATCCAAAACCAAACATTTTTGCTATGATCAATTTATATTAGAATTCTCAAAAATGGAAAACAACTTCAAACATTTTTGCAACATTGACTCAAAAATTATTTTTAAAAACGAATCTTCAACATCCGCTGAAAACAACTTTGAAAAAGAAATAATTTTAGAAGATAAAATGTCTAGACTTGAAAGTAATATTGCAATTGATCTTGAATGTAAAAAATGTCAAGACTACAAACATGAAATTAAAATGGAAAATGAAAAAGCAAAAACATTGGCAAAATTCGAAAATAGTTCTAAATCTTTAAAATATCTTCTCAACATTCAAAAGTCATTTTATGATAAAACCGGCTTAGGATTTATCGTAAATGATCCTTCAACAAGTGTATCAAAACAAATAAAATTTGTTAAACCTAGTGAATAAATTTAGAACTAATACTATTAACACTCATTATTTATTACTCTAGTCAAGAAAGTCATTGTTTGTTAATTAAAACAAACTATTGATGAATTCTTGTACTTATCGACGACATCCTCATCATGTGCATTTAAATGCAATGGATGTTCTCATCTAACCAACTAGGACCCATGAGAATTCGGGTACCAAACTTTTTATCATGTTTAGGTAATTAACGAACGAAGAGTCTATTACGTGATGATTTACTCATCTCGCTCTATTACCTTTGACGGCTATTGGTTTCTATCACGTTGTTTCACATTCTGCAAATGTTTCGCCTATGATGTCGTTGCGGGAATCTTCTTGTCTCGGCATTTTGTTCTTCACTCTTGGAGTATTGGTATCATGGTGTGTCCGTTACTACTTCAAGATGAAGCCTCCAAAGCACAATTTTTATTTGCTTTCATGACTTGTGATGATTGGTGTGATCGATTAAGCATCTCGGATCTAGCTCCCTTGATTTCTATTGCGTTGGAATGTTACTTGGCTACTTCGACATATTTTGGACAAACTTTTAAGATTTCTTCCATTACCCTCATGCCCACTCTTAAAGAAAAGCTGGACCTGAGATAAGTTTTCTTTTCAAAAACTTGCCAATATTACATTATATTTTAGAATGCTTTAATTAGTATGTGAATATGATTTAACTTATAAGTTGCCATGCTTTTAGATTATTAATACTAATATATGCATATATGATATTAGCATTATTAACCTTCTTGTTGTTTAGTCTATTATCATTTTCCTTAATCTTCTATGATCTATAGTAGAATACTTTCCACTTAAGCTATATGATCTTACTAGTTGCATAAATAGATGTATTATAATTGAAACTTGTTAGCAACTTGATATTATGATGTTCTTTGTATACATATATATATATATATATATATATATATATATATATATATATATGTATATATATATATATATATATATATATATATATATATATATATATATATATATACACATGTCTATCTTGTATCCATGAATAATTTACTTTGCTCCTTTCTATCCCATTGCATTCAGATCATAAATATCTACCATCTCTTTTTCATATCTTTAGGTGTCATTAGAGATGATTATGTGTGACAATGGGCTTAATTGATTCTTTTGAGCATGATAAGCTTCCATTTCAAATCCTTCACTTGCAATTTCTTGATTATCATGATCAAAACATCATGTTTAAAACTTCTTTCTTTTTGAATGAAAATCTTTTAAATATCTATATTATTTTTCTTGAAACAATTTACTTAACTAAAATTTCTTTCATAACCTTATTTTAATAAAAAACAAGATTGAAATTTTTTATTACACGTTATGAAACAAAATTCAATTTGTGTTATTTTAATGCACACTTGAATTTACTTCAAAACATTGTTGAATAAAACTAAAAATGTTTTGCTTAAAACACATTTGATTTTCTCACATGTGTCATACACTTCTATTGGAAGTGACATTCACAATTTAATCAAATCATTTCATGAGAATCATGGCTTGCCCATATGGATCTTGTTTGTAACAAGTCTTGAAGTCCATATAATCATATCCACCTATTTGTTACTTGTTAACAATCATCAATATGTTTGCTCTAGACTATATGTCATCATCTTCATATAGTTACACATTTAACTTATTTGCCTTGTTGCCTCCTTAGTTGCATATCTTAATTGATAAATTAATAGATGGCATGATTATTAGAAATTAATTGCCTAATTTAATTATTTCTATATCACTCTCTACATTCATGAATAGTATGCCCTATATTGCCTCAAAGAGTTGAACTTACTTGAATCCAAATCCAAAAACACAACCTTTTTAAAAATTTTCTGCCAAAAACCCATTTCTGGCATTCTGGGAATCACCAGATGGGCGGCCCCCTTAATTATATAAGGCGTCCCCCTTAATGATTAAGGGGACCGGCCCCTAATTAAGGGGACCGGCCATCTGATGGTTGGGGATACTGTTTTCTTTATCACTTTTGACCCATTTCAGCCTATACTTCCCAAAATTCACAAACATATTTTGTCCCATGCTATCCCTCAAAATTTACCTTCCTAAACCACATTTCTCATACACTATAAATACCCTCTTCCCATCATTAATGCCATCACACCCAAACATGTCATCTCCCAACAACCAAAAACCTAAGATTTCAAGAACCGCAAGGATCTCCGTCAAACCCGTTTGGAGGAGGAAACTTGATTCTTGTCATAACTCAAGTGATGTTGTTCCAAGTCAACCAACTACTAAACCTCAAACCCACAATATTGACTCATCTCACAACCTATCACCCACTCATTCCCTCATTCATGCTTCTTCTTATGATGAGCATGCTCAATCCAAAACAACAATCCCAATCTCTCAATCAATACCTCACAGGTTGCTCATTCAACAAAAACATCACTCACTCATGGAGAACCTCTTTCACCCATTTCATGTTTTCATGACTACCCAAGCTCAACCATGTCTCCACCACCAAGAGTACCACCACCACATCCTACAACTTCACATGCCGTTCCTATGTTGCATGTTCAAACCTTCACCCAAGACAACCATCATGTTCCACCATCATCACCTTCCTCCGAACACTTGAAGTTCGTTGAGGAGCTAAAAGAGGCTCATGAGCTTAGTGCTCTTTTAGCATTACATCTTGCTCAACGCAATTTGGATCCACCCCAATCAAGCTCACCATCATCACCACACAACATCAACCAAGTTGAGAAGCATGTCTACAATTACCCTTGTTGCATCTTCCTTCAACAACAAACCATTGCTTTGAATGAGCACTTCACTTGGATTGAGTATCTTCTTACAAGATCTCAACAAACACCATCACTTGAACAACATCAAAACCCTCAATCAACAAACCCTACCTCTAACCCACCACCTACAAGTTCCACATCTCCAAACTCACCAACATCCATGCAACCAAAAGTTTATCTCCACTAAACCACCAAGCATTTTATATGCTTATGTTTCTCATTTTCAATTAAAACTCTTCAACCATTTTGGGATTCAAGAAAGTTTGGTGACACTCCTTGTTAGCACAATAGGATGCTATACTTAGTCTTAGTATTCTATATTTATGGCTTTTGTAACAATGATTATGGGTTGACATAATCATTTTCTATCAATGAATGACTTAATATGTGTTCCTTATTATCTTTTGCCATGCTTATTAATTGTTGGTATTATGATATATGTGTTTGCTTGTGCCATGCTTGTGCTTCTAATATTTTTCTTGCAAGAATTCCAATTCTCGAACCCTTGGTGCCCTCAAACGAGGGGGAGCATACATCAAGGGGGAGCTTCCTTTCTATTGGCTTAAACCTTTTTGATTTTACAAAAAGGGGGAGAAGTGAATATAAACTCACTAAGTACTTGTCTAAAAATTAATTTTTGGATTTAATGAGTTTAGGTTTTGTAATCATCAAAAAGGGGGAGATTGTTGATATAAATAAATGACTAAAAACGTTATTCATATCTTTCGATATCTCTATGTTTTGATAATCACAAAACGTAAACTCATCAAACCAAAGATTATGACATAAACAAGTACTTAGTAGTAAATATTCATCTTTACCAATTAATCAATTAAGGTATGAATAAACAAAGTGTCTAATGTAGTATAAGATCAAAGGAACACTTTTGTTAATCATTAGATATTTATAAAATGTCACAAAACATTTTATAACTTTTGTAAAACATTTTTGGTATTAAAAGAATATGTTTAAATCATTACAAATTTGTAAATTCAAATTTTCAACCAAAAATGGCAATTCTAATCCAGAAACATTTCCCTCACAAAAGGACAAGAAAATACAACGTTCAGGAGGGCGGCCCCCTTAATTTTACTAGGCGGCCCCCTTAACCATTAAGGGGACCGGCACGCTCCAGAACAGTTTTTTCTGGCCCTATAAATATTGGATCATTCAACATATTTTTCTCACCTTTTTGCACTATAAACTTTCTGATCTAACCATCCTTCTCCATCCTCTAAAAATCCTTTGATCTTATATACTTTGATCTTTGTTTCAAAGTGATTCAAGCCTCAACACTCAAGTGCAAAGAGAAGAATACTTCTATTAGAAGTATTACAACTTAGTATCATCTTGCTATCTAAGTTGTTTGTTTGTTTCATCTTGTTGATCTTTCATATTTTGGTGAATAAGGTGTATGTATTAGTTAGCTAGATTTAGTTGTAGAATCTAGAATTGTTGTAAGTGTGAAGTGGAACTTGAAGTGAAGAAGGAGTGTTGGATAGTAGTGAAGATAGGAGAAGAGTTGCAATAGTGACTAGTAGTGAAGAAATTGAAGCTTCCAAGTGGAGAAGACTAGAAGACATTAGTAGATTAAAGTTGTGAAGACTCTAGTGGCTTGAAGGTGCAAAGATATTATTGGTTTGAAGTTGTGAAGACATTGGTGCTTTGAAGTTGTGAAGTTGCAAGACATTGAAGTCGTGAAGTATTTTGTGAAGGCGTGAAGATACTTGTGGTGTGAAGAAGTATTGAAGAAGTAAAAGGTGTGAAGAAGTTGTTGTGTGATATTTGGTGTGAGATTGGTTCTAGCTACGATTAGAACTCGACATTTTGCTTTGTGTCGTTAATTGGTGTAAGCTTTTGGTGTGTACGGTTTTCTCCGCCATAAGGGAGGTTCTTGACTTAGTGAAGAAAACTCTCAAGTTCGGTGCTCGGGGAGTGGAGTAGGGCAAGGAAGGTGTCCTTGTAGCCGAACCACTATAAATCCTTTGTCTCTCGGTTTGATCTTTCCATCTCTCATTCTTTACTTGTTTAGTTACTTGCTTCTCGTACATTATTATTATTGTGTGTTGTGCATATATTGATTTCACATAAAGATCAAACTAGGTTCCATTTAAAAACTTAATTATACATTAGTAAAATATAAGTATATACAATTATTAAAACACATATACATATATAAATACTTACTTATAATTAAGTGAGATATATGAAATTATAATTTCTATTCAACACTTTAGATAAGTAGTATCTATGTGATATAGGTAAATTATTTTGTATCTATACTTTAGCTTCAAAGGTTTTTAATATTACCATTAATTCTTTGAAAGCAAACTTTTATTAAACGAAAAAGACGCAAAACTATTCAACCCCCCTTCTAGTTTTCCACAAATTGAGATTTGTGATCCCAAGTGATTTAAATAAGTTAGAGAAGTTTGGGAGAAAAATGAGGTCAGATTAAAGATATTCTGATAATGAGACGATACAATCACATATTATTAACTGTTTGTTATGAACAAAGATCTTGTTTTGATGATATAGATTTTTGAAATCATTCTCTCTCTCAATCGATGACCCATTTTCAATTTATCATTTTACTGAAAGGTTAAATCATTTGGCATCGATTGAGTGGAAACTTTTACACAAAATTTCATGTCTAATTGATATTCAAAAGTCATGGTACCACCAAGTTTAGTACAAATACTTTCTAGAAGAATCATATATGAGAAAGTATTTGCGATGTAAAGAAGACTTCTCTTCTTATACAAGAGATGATGCACTGAAACGTACATCAAGTCGATGAAACATGGATATAAAGTAATCCATTCCTGGGAGAAATTAATCACCCGTTGACAGGAACAACCGTCCTTTTGATGACGTGTTTCCTCATTTTGAAGAATGGGTTGCTATCTGAAGTAACAGCAAGCCTTAATGAAATGTTTTAACCAATTATTATAACTTCTGTTTGAGCTTCATTTAAAGTCCCGTGCCATTATTGAATGACATTTCTAGGACCATAAATGTTATCGATAAACAGAAGACATGCCTAAAGAAGAACTATTTTTGTTATTTTTGGGTTTTTCAGATTTTTATGGTTTTTGTAGGTTTTATATTTTTCTATTTTCTTTTTGGTTTTTAAAAGATATATAAAAGGATATGTGAAGCGAATCATTACTCCTCATTCTCTTCCTGAAGACTTTTGAGTGATTCTGGCGTAAGACTATTCATTCCAAGTCGCGGGAGAATAAATTGAAATCCTTCTCTTGGAAGTGCTTTAGTGAAGAAATCTGCCAGCTGATACTCAGGCCTCAAGAATAATAGTTCCACCACACCTTTGGAGAATCCGTTTGCTAGCAGAAACTTTGACAGTGTATCGTACCATGCCCTAGGAGCCTGCTTTAGGCCAAAGAGAGCCTATTAAGAAATGCAACTTTCACATTCATTTAATAAACTGTCATGTTCTAACTTGCAGCATTAGCAAGAAATATTCTGATGGACTCAATACAAACAACCGGAGTGAAAGATTCCTCAAAATCAATTCCTTCCTTTTGACGATATCCCTTAGCAACAAGCCTTGCCTTGTATTCAGAACATCATCATGCTCATCAAGTATCACTTTGAAGATCCACTTAAGAGCTATAATCATTGCATAGTCTGGAGGTGGTACCAATTCCCATACTTCAAGTCGATAGAACTCATGAATTTCTTCTTGCATCACATTAAACCAAGAGTCGTCTGAGATAGCAATCTTGAAATCTTTGGGCTCGACTTTGGATAGTACGGAATTATAAAAGAACCACTTGCATATGTGGCAAGTTGCTTTCGTGTAGACACCGGTTGAGAAGGATTCCCAATAACGTTCGCAATCGGATGATCATTGGTCCATTATCAGAGATGCTCATGTGGTTGAGGGTAGGGAACTGATGTATCCGTGTTAAGATCTCCTGAAGAAGATGCCTCAGATGAAGATTCAGGAGCAAATATGTTTTCGAATGGAGCATCATCAGGAGAAGCAAATGAATTCACTTTAAAAGAATTGTCGACTGCAGTGCCTTGATGTACTGAAGGAGATTGAAGATTTAACGATAATGGTGAGTAACTTGCAGATGGAACATCTTGATCAATTCAAGTAAACACTGATGGACCATTTAAGTTGTTCGAAACCGGAGCTACAACAACTGGTGATACAGGAGTGTGAACAGTTGGTGGCTCGAAGTATTCATCATCTATCGGATCCAAAAAACTCTTCAAATCCTCACTTGTAGAAGGTACATAAAGTACTGCAGGCGTGGAATATTGTACAAGACCTAAACTAATTGGTCCAGGAGACAAAATTTTAGACGCGGTACCGAACTGATGTATATAGGAGCCATTTGCTCATTCAGCTCATCGAATTTCAAGTGAATGGTTTCCATAATTTGTCGGGTTCATTTATTATAGATTTGGTATCCCTTGCGATCTAGTGCATACCCAAAGAAACATCAAAGCCTTAGAAAATATTAGCAAGGTTCTTGCAGCTTCCACAAGAGTATGATTTCGTCTATCAACAGCTCCGTTTTGCTGAGGAGTGCGTGGAACATTTTCTAGAGAGTGATGACAATACTTTCACAATATTGAATGAGTTGTTTGAAAACAAACTCAGTTCCATTATCGGTGAGGCTGATTCTGACGGTTTTGTTGAGTCTCACTTGCAATTGTTTTGATCAGTTTGATGATAACCTCTGGAGTTTCATCCTTGGTTCTCTAAAACTTCACCCTTGTAAACCGACAGTAGTCGTCAATGACAACTAGAGTGTATTACTTCCCATTTATACTTTGCACTCTCATTGGTCTGCATAGATCTATGTGAAGGGTGTGAAGAACTTCCATGATGGTGTTGACATTTTTAGGTTTGTGGGTGTGCTTCTTGCTTTTGCCCAGTTGCAAGCCGAGCAACAATGATCCTTTTCGAACTTTAATCTGGGTAGACCTCGTACAAAATCCTTGCGAGCAAGATCATTGATGGTACCAAAGTTTAAGTGATTTAAACGTCGGTGCCATAGCCACAATTTGTTCATTGAGGCCTTAGACAGCAAGCGAATAGGAGAGGACCGCATCATGTCTTTAAATAGAGATGGTGTACAAGTTAGTTCCACAACTGCCTTTAAGAAGATCAACACCATCCAATTCTCTGACAAAGCAAGTTTGTTTTCTGAAAGCAACTTCGAGATTGGAATCTCAAAATTAACTAACAGAAAACAAATTGTGACCACGTCCTTCCATGTAGTATACCATGAAAAATTACACTGTCACCAAAGACATAATTTCTATAACCCATAATTGCCCCAAAATGGTCATTCCCAAATCTAACTGTCCCGATAAACTTATTTACGAAATTCTTGAGCCGTGAGCGATCCCCGGTCATATGTTATGAGCAGCCTGAGTCCAAATGTCAAAGGATGATTTGTACGACCTGCATTTGAAAATAGACGAAGCAAGAGAGTTTGGAGCGTTGGATCCCCAATTTAAGTTGGGTTCTAGTTGGTTAGTGCAAACAAATTCTGGAGCAACTGAGACCCTAGGTGCATTCGTTTCAATGGTGGAAATTTCACTAGTCGAGGCAATGAGCCTAATTAAACGACATTGGGTCTCTAAAGGGAAAGTTCTACCAGTTGGCTTCCATTTCTTAATAGGCACTACTTTAGAGTTAGTCATCCTAGTTAAAGGGCACTGTTCTCCTAAAGTGTAATTCCTTCCAGTGGGCTTCCATTGATAACCAACATTGGCAAACAGTTTTCCTGTTGCTTTCCAAATTTGCTTAGTTCGTTTAGCTCTCCAAACTTTCTTAACTGGGTTTTGTTGGATGACTTCAAAAATTCCTCAACACATTTATCATGATTATCCAAAATTAAGCATTCATTACATGTTTTTCAAAGTGAATTAGGGTTTCAATTATGATCCTTTTTGCTCAAATCCGACTTATTGTTCCTCATGTGGTCTTCTACTTTCTTTTTAGGAACACTTTTAGCTGGTGAAGTCTTATCATTCTTTATATTTCTCATAGGTTTTGACTTTCTAGCTTTAGTGTCACTATTAACTCCTATAGAAGGACTAATGGGAATCATAGTCTTTTTCACTTCCAGCTGTTGAACATGTTTTGATGTGTTGGGATCTGAAGTTTCCAAGGGTGCCTCAAAGGTTACATTCTTGTTCTTAGTCATTGGGGATGATGCAGTGAGCCTATCTTGCTTGTTGTCAATCTTAGTGTTGACATAAATAATGCCTTAAAACATTATTAACATGTTATCAATATCTCTATGTTTTAATTATCACAAAATATAAACTCATAGAACTAAAACTTGTGACATAAACAAGTATTTAGTGATTAATATTTCTCTTTACATCCAAATCACTTAAGGTATGAATAAACAAAGTGTTTAGTGCAATTTATGATCAAAGGGGTATTTAATTAACTAATGCAAAGTTTATTTAATTATATAAACATATTATATATTTTTGAAAAACACTTTTGGTAATAGAGAAAAATGTTTTATTCATACTAAATATATGAATTCAAATTTTTAACCAAAATCAGTTAGTTTTTCACCAAATAAACTTGCCCCAATAAAGACAAAGATTCTGGTTGTTACAGCTGGGCGGCCCCCTTAATTATAAGGGGCGGTCCCCTTAAAATTAAGGGGACCGGCCTTGATTTAAGGGGACCGGCCACGCTCCTCTGTCAGAATCTTTTGCCTATAAATACCACCTTAAACCTGGATTTTTTCCTAACCTTTTGCACTACAGAACTTTCTGTTCTAGATCTCCATTTCCAATCTATAAATCCTTTGATCATACATTCTTAAATCTTTGTTTCAAAGTGATCTAAACATCATCCCATCAAGTGCAAGAGAAGAATACTTCTATCCCTCAAGACAAGAAGTATTACAACTTGTTGTGATCTCCACATCTAAGTTGTTAGTGTATCATCATTGTTATTATTTCATTGTGTGAATAGTTGTGAATATTTGTTAGAAGATAGTATAGTTTGATATATAGTGTGATTGGTTAGAAGAATAGTTGTGAAGAAGATAAGTTAGGAAGAAGATTGGTGTGTAGAAGAATAGGTGTGAAGAAGATTGGTGTGTAGAAGATTGGTGTGTAGAAGATTGGTGTGAAGAAGTGGTGTGATTAAGTAGTGAATAGGTGTGAACTAGTTGTGTAGAAGTCGTGATTAAGTTGTGAAGTTATTGTGGTGTGTAAATTGGTGTGTAAGGTTTTCTCCACCATAAGGGAGCTTGTTGATATAGTGAAGAAAACTCTCGAGTTAGGTGCTCGGGGAGTGGAGTAGGGCAAGGAAGGTGACCTTGTAGCCGAACCACTATAAATCTCTTGTCTCTCGGTTCGATCTTTCCAACCCTTATCTATTTCCTTACTTATGTTATTATTGTTTTATTGTACATACTTAGTGTTGTTCATATTGTGCACGACTTGATTTCATATAGCATCGAATCTATATTTTATAAAACAAAGAAAACTTTTAAACAAAATTTTATAACACTTTAAAAACTACGTAAAACTATTCAACCCCCCCTTCTAGTTTTCCACAATTGGTATCAAGAGCCACGTCTAACAAGATCTTTAAAATATATTTTATTTTAAAACTTGTAACGATCTATGGAATGTTTAAAATATTTAGAAGGGCAATCTATGCAAAGACCACCACTATTTGAAAGTGACGGATTTTTATATTGGAAAAATAGATTCGAAACTTATGTGAAATCAAAAGATCTTGATCTTTGGCATATTATTACCTTTGGTGATTTTCCTCCTATTCAATATAATGTTGAAACTAAAATGAATGAAATTGTATCTTTTGAAGAACAAAATGATGATTTGAAAAAGAAATTAGCAAAAAATAATGAGGCTAAAATGGTAATTTATAATGCGTTACCACGCAAAGAATATGAAAGAATTTTTATGTGTAAAACCGCCAAAGAAATTTGGGATTCTTTACTAATTACTCACCAAGGTAATAGCCAAGTCAAAGATAATAAAATAGATCTTCTTGTACAACAATATGAACAATTTACGATTTCGGAAGAGGAAACAATTGATAATGCTTTTGCTAAGTTTAACACTATCATCACAAGTTTAAAAGCACTTGATGAGACATTTTCTAGTAAAAATTGTGTTAGGAAATTTCTTAGGGCATTGCATCCAAAAATGGCTAGCTAAGGTCACGGCAATCGAAGAATCAAAGAACTTGATGACGTTATCACTAGATGAACTAATTGGCAACTTGAAGGTTCATGAAGAAATCATAAGAAGAGATTCGGAAACGGTCAAAGTCAAGAAAGAACAAACCAAATCCATTGCTCTAAAAGCCAAAAAGGAACTTAGTGATGATGATGATGATGATGATTCAAGTGACGAAAGTGAAGACGAAGAATATGCAATGGCCGTAAGAGAATTCAAGAAGTTCTTCAAGAGACGAGGAAGATTCACTAGATCATCACGAGACGAAAGAAGAGCATTCCAAAGGAATAGAAGTGACAACTACGGGAAAAGAAAGTGCTTTAGATGTGGAAGTCCAAATCATCTCATTGGCGAATGTCTAAAGCCACCGGGTTATGAAAGTCAAGGTGCTTTTGTTAGTGAAACATGGAGTGATAATGACAAAGAAGGAGTTGAAAAGCCAAGAGACGAAAAGTGTTTTATGGCCAAAGAAACCGATGAAATATGTTTAGGAATTGACTTGGAACCTGACGAATGGATTAAAGATAGCGGATGTTCGAGGCACATGACGGGGAATCGCAATCTATTCTCTACATACAAGGCATACAATGGAGGTAACGTTATTTTCGGTAGTGACTTACGTGGAAAAATCATTGGAAAAGGTACGATCTCTCAAGACTCACTTACTATTGAAAATGTAGAGCATGTAGATAAATTAACATATAATTTGCTTAGTGTAGGACAAATATGTGATAATAAATGTAGAGTCACATTTACCGAAGATGATAGCGAAATAGTTAAGAATGGAAAAATTATAGGTAGAGGAATTAGAAAAGGTGGCATATATGTTATGAAACTTGGAAACAAACCTGAGGATAGGATATGCCTAACGACCCTAGATGAAAACTCTACACTATGGCATAGGAGATTAGGACATGCTAACATGCAACAAATACAATCTTTGGCCTCTAAGGAATTAGTCAGAAATTTGCCTAATCTAAAATATGACAAGCATTTTTGTGATGCATGTAAAATTGGAAAACAAGCTCATGCTAGTCACAAATCCAAGAATATAGTATCAACTACTAGGTGCCTAGAATTATTACATATTGATCTTTTTGGTCCATCCGCTGTGCGGAGCTATGGAGGAAACAAATATACCTTAGTAATAGTAGATGACTACTCACGATACACGTGGACTAGGTTTTTAAGTGACAAAACCCAAGCCTTTGAAAAATTCGAAATATTTAGTAAAATGATTCAAAATAAATTAGGATGCTCAATAGTTGCCATTAGGACGGACCATGGTAGGGAATTTAATAACGAAGTACAATTCGAAAAATATTGCGAGTTAAATGGAATATCTCACAATTTCTTCGCTCCTCGTACTCCTCAATCAAATGGTGTAGTAGAAAGAAAAAATAGGTCACTACAAGAAATGAGTAGAACTATGTTAAATGAACAATCCATCCCACAAAAATTTTGGTGTCACGCCGTAGATACATCAACTTATATTTTAAATAGGGTATCAATTAGAAGAATTCTAGGAAAAACTCCTTATGAGTTATTAAGAGGTAGAAAACCAAACTTAAGCTACTTTAAGGTATTTGCAAGTAAATGGTATATTTTAAACACTAAGGACTATCTCACTAAGTTTGATCCAAAATCATATGAAGGAATATTTTTAGGATACTCACATAATAGCAAAGTATATATAATACTTAACAAACACTCCATGAAAGTAGAGGAATCACTAAATGTAACATTTGATGAAACACCACCACCTCCTAAAACATTACCTTTAGAAGATGATGATTTAGTCGAAGATGAAGCTATTGAGGTTAGTAAAACAAAACCCATAGGAAATGATAATGAAGACATTCATTTAGAAAATAACGAAACTGTTAATATTAAAGAATCTAGATCACATCCATTAGATAATATAATAGGACATCTTAACCAAAGAACCCTTAGGTCACAAGCCCAAGATAAAAACAATTTCTTTTGTTTCCTCTCAGCAATAGAACCTAAGAATATTAGCGAGGCTTTAAAGGATGAAAGTTGGGTTATAGCTATGCAAGAAGAATTAAATCAATTTAAGGCTAATGACGTTTGGGAATTAGTCCCAAATCCAAAGGATATGACCATCATAGGAACCAAGTGGGTATATAGGAATAAGTTAGACGAGAATGGAATAGTTACTAGGAATAAAGCTAGGTTAGTTGCCCAAGGTTATAATCAACAAGAAGGAATTGATTATGATGAAACTTATGCCCCCGTAGCTAGACTAGAATCGATTAGGATATTACTTGCCTATGCTTGAGCCCTAGATTTTAAGTTATTCCAAATGGATGTGAAAAGTGCATTCCTTAACGGTTTTATCAATGAGGAGGTATATGTGGCACAACCTCCAGGATTCATTGACTTCGCAAAACCTGATTATGTTTATAAGTTAAAGAAAGCTTTGTATGGACTCAAACAAGCTCCCAAAGCTTGGTATGATCGATTAAAAGCTTTTCTTATTAAACATGATTATTCCATGGGAATGGTAGATAACACTCTTTTCACTAAAAGGAAAGACCCAAATCTCATCATTGTCCAAATATATGTTGACGACATTATATTTGGATCGACTTGTCAAGACATGTGTGATGAATTTGCCAAAATCATGCATGATGAGTTTGAGATGAGTATGATGGGTGAACTTAACTTCTTCCTAGGATTACAAATAAAAAAATTAGAAGATGGAATATTCTTTAACCAATCTAAGTACATTAAGGAAATGCTTAAGAAATTTGGCCTAGAAGACTCAAAACCCATGAAAACTCCCATGTCTACGGAGGTAAAGCTCACAAAGGACGATGAAGGTGAGTCCGTAGATAACACCAAGTATAGAGGAATGATAGGTTGTTTACTATACTTGACGGCAAGTAGACCCGATATCATGTTTAGTGTCTGCCTTTGTGCCCGTTTTCAAGAGGATCCCAAAACCTCTCACCTAGAAGCGGTTAAGCGTATCTTCCTATACGTTAAAGGCACTATACACTTAGGATTATGGTATCCTAAGGAATCCGGCATAGAAACCATTGTCTATGCGGATTTGGATCATGCGGGAGACTACGTAGATAGAAAGAGTACTAGCGGTATTTGCACGTTTATGGGATGTTGTCTAACGTCTTGGTTTTCGAAGAAGCAAACCGCTCTTGCTATTTCTACCACCGAAGCCGAATATGTAAGCGCCGGAAAGGCATGTCAACAAGCACTATGGATGAAACAAGCTCTCGTAGACTATGGCATTAGGTTAGAAAATGTCCCCATTATGTGCGATAACAAAGGTGCGATAGATTTAAGTAAAAATTCGGTGCAACACTCTAGGACTAAACACATAGAAATACATCACCATTTTCTTAGGGATAATGTACAAAAAGGAAATATATCTATAGAAAAGGTTGCATCGGAAGACAACATTGCGGATATATTCACAAAACCCCTTAAGCGTGAATTATTCAACCACTTGCGTTTAGAATTAGGAATGATGGAACAAGTTGACTAAATTACATTAAATTAATTCAAATTTATACTTGCATGAAAATTTATTTTTCTTCCATTCCACCTTTTCTGAGTCTAGGAATCTATTTCGCACAAAACTAAAGATTGAGAAGATTTATTTTCTTTGCATAATTTTTTTTTTTGTAAAACTCAATCAATTTTCTCTAAAAATTATTCTCACAATCTAGGAATCACATGAAGATCATTTTCCTTGCATTGTTGACTAATTCTAAAAACATTGTATTTCAAAATCATGCATAAACTCTCACATAAATTGTCAAGGTATATAATCTAATATATGTCTTTGACATTCATGATCGAGCAAAAATTGAATCAAGGAGATCATTTGGATTGTTTCTTAGGATCGTTATTTCTTTCTGCTTCTAGGAGTCGAAACAATCACAACTCCACATTTGTTGCATATAGACACTCACTAGGACAAATTCACTAGTAATGGTGTCATCTTGATCCATCATTAGTTTTTCACTCACTAATTGCCTTTGCATTTAATCTAAGATAGGTGCCTTAGGAAGCTTAAGTGTGCTTGCCTTTACTTACCTCCTATTGCTTATTATGTGTTGATTATTTGCTCTTGTGCCTATGTGTTTTTGCATGCATGATATTTAATGATTAGATTAGATGCTATATTGCCTAAAGGAATTGAACTTGCTTGAATCCAAGTCCAAAAACACAACCTTTCTGCAAATTTTCTGCCAAAAACCCAATTCTGGCAATCTGAAAATCACCAGATGGGCGGCCCCCTTAATTATGTAAGGCGGCCCCCTTAATTTTAAGGGGACCGCCCCCTAATTAAGGGGACCGACCATCTGATGGACGGGTTTACAGAATCTTTTCTGCTTTTTAGCCCATTTCAACCTACATTTCCCATTTTTCACCAACACATTTTGTCCTAATCCCCCAAACAAACCTTATCCATCCTTAAACACACAAATCTTACACTATAAATATCCCCAATCCTCAAAACTCTCCATTCATCCCATCATGAACTCTCCAAACAAACCAAAATCAAAAGCCTCAAGGCTAGCAAGGATGACCGAAAACCCCGTTTGGCGAAGAAAAAGCCCTCGAAACAAATCCATCATCATAAATGAAGTTGGAAGTCATTCCACACCCCCAACTTCTTACTTCCCAAACTTTGCATCAAACCAACAAGGTCATTCATTTGATCCTCTTTACAAACCATACAACATTGGCCAAACATCTTCCTTCAAGCCAAACTACACATCTCAACCTCCAACCACTTATAATGATCCATATAAGTTTGATCAACCATCAAACTACAATTCCAACTACACAAACCCAACTCATCCATACCAAACCTATGATCTCCTCCACATTGCCACGGAAAAACAAAAGTTTCGTGATGAAATAAACCAAATCCATGATCTTAGTGATCTCCTTGCTATGCATCTTGCACAACGCAACAAAGGGCAACCTCTATCATCACCCTATGCGAATTGCCTTCCCCACTCTCTCAACTTGGATCAAGTTACAAACCATACTCACTTTTGCCCTTGTTGCATATTCCTCCAAAAACAAATCCTCTACTTGAGTGAAGATATTTCTTGGATTGAATATCTTCTCACTCGTAATCATCCAATACCACCCTTAACACGATACAACATCGTGAAATCCACTTCTTCCGCTCCATACTCCACTACATATCCCTCTCAATCAAACATCTAAGCTTTATGCTTATGTTTCCCTTCAAGCAAATAAAACAATCAACCATGGGTTGGAAGCAAGTCCAAGTGCTCTCTTAGGCAATATAGGACTATGTCTTTTCTTTTGTGTTATTTTTATCAATATGCTTCAAGCATATTGAATGTTGTAATGCTTATCATTTCTATAATGCTTGAATGAATCTATGTTTAGTTGCATAATTGTTGCCTTGCATATATGTGTATCTTGCTCTCTTCAAATATTTTTGTAGCAAAGATCTCCATAGCTCGTTCCCTTAGTGCTCTCAAATGAGAGGGAGCATACATCAAGGGGGAGCATTCTACCCGTTTAAACTTCCCTCGCGAAGCTTACTCGGCTTAACCTTTTTAATTTTATAAAAAGGGGGAGAAGAGAAATGTAAACTCTATAATACTTGTCTAAAAACAAGTTTTAGATATATTGAGTTTAAGGTATTGTAATAATCAAAAAGGGGGAGATTGTTGACATAAATAATGCCTAAAAACATTATTAACATGTTATCAATATCTCTATGTTTTAATTATCACAAAATATAAACTCATAGAACTAAAACTTGTGACATAAACAAGTATTTAGTGATTAATATTTCTCTTTACATCCAAATCACTTAAGGTATGAATAAACAAAGTGTTTAGTGCAATTTATGATCAAAGGGGTATTTAATTAACTAATGCAAAGTTTATTTAATTATATAAACATATTATATATTTTTGAAAAACACTTTTGGTAATAGAGAAAAATGTTTTATTCATACTAAATATATGAATTCAAATTTTTAACCAAAATCAGTTAGTTTTTCACCAAATAAACTTTCCCCACTAAAAGACAAAGATTCTGGCCGTTTCAGCTGGGCGGCCCCCTTAATTATAAGGGGCGGTCCCCTTAAAATTAAGGGGACCGACCTTGATTTAAGGGGACCGGCCACGCTACTCTGTCAGAATCTTTTGCCTATAAATACCACCTTAAACCTGGATTTTTTCCTAAACTTTTGCACTACAAAACTTTCTGTTCTAGATCTCCATTTCCAATCTATAAATCCTTTGATCATACATTCTTAAATCTTTGTTTCAAAATGATCCAAACATCATCCCATCAAGTGCAAGAGAAGAATACTTCTATCCCTCAAGACAAGAAGTATTACAACTTGTTGTGATCTCCACATCTAAGTTGTTAGTGTATCATCATTGTTATTATTTCATTGTGTGAATAGTTGTGAATATTTGTTAGAAGATAGTATAGTTTGATATATAGTGTGATTGGTTAGAAGAATAGTTGTGAAGAAGATAAGTTAGGAAGAAGATTGGTGTGTAGAAGAATAGGTGTGAAGAAGATTGGTGTGTAGAAGATTGGTGTGAAGAAGTGGTGTGATTAAGTAGTGAATAGGTGTGAACTAGTTGTGTAGAAGTCGTGATTAAGTTGTGAAGTTATTGTGGTGTGTAAATTGGTGTGTAAGGTTTTCTCCGCCATAAGGGAGCTTGTTGATATAGTGAAGAAAACTCTCGAGTTAGGTGCTCGGGGAGTGGAGTAGGGCAAGGAAGGTGACCTTGTAGCTGAACCACTATAAATCTCTTGTCTCTCGGTTCGATCTTTCCAACCCTTATCTATTTCCTTACTTATGTTATTATTGTTTTATCGTACATACTTAGTGTTGTTCATATTGTGCACGACTTGATTTCATATAGCATCGAATCTATATTTTATAAAACAAAGAAAAATTTTAAACAAAATTTTATAACACTTTAAAAACTACGTAAAACTATTCAACCCCCCCCCCCCCCCCCTTCTAGTTTTCCACACTTAGGACATGTGCCAATGGCATATTCTAAGAGTTCTAGAGATCGTTTAGTGAGGAAGCAAGCGTCTAGAATAGCACTATCCTGTGGTTTCACTATCCTATACTCTTCTACAATCTCACGAAGCATGTCAAGACTATCCTTAAGGTACGAGAGATAAGCATAGTGAGCCAACCTATTGTTCCTAAAAGGAAGCGGAATATTCACAACATCAATTGCATACTTCTTACAAGCAGAAACCTTTTGAACAACATTATCACAAGTGATGATTGTCATTTTCTCTTTCACCTGAGTTTTTAGATTCTCAATCTCTTTAAGCAAAGACGTTATCTTTTCATTGTTTTTATCACGTGTGATCTTAATTTAATCATATAACTCTTTGTAATGTTGTTTGACTTTTGAATTTTCAGCTTGAAAACAATCATTTTCATATTGCAGTTTGTTGATGATGTCTTGAAAGTGAAAATTTTGAGAATCTAATGACGATGGTTTATTGGTGGCAGTCACATCATACTTGTTTGACTTTAATTGGGCAATTTGAGCCCTCGATTTTTGAATCGTGTTATTGTGAGCTTGAATTTTTTCATCACGTTTAGATAATTCAAAATATGCATCAAATTTAGGAGCATCAGAAGATGTCTTGGCATTTGAGATTTTAATTCTCTCTTCTAAATGTTGATATTTTAATTGCAAATTAAGATTATCAACCTCTAGTTTTGAAAAATGCCCGACCATGTTATCATGGTCATCGTTTTGAATTTTCTTACGCAATTTTAAATTCTCCCCCTCAAGCTCAACAACATGATTCTGGAAAACGTTCAATGCAATAAACATCTCATGAAATTGGCAGGCAGATAATGCAGAATCAGTGGCAGTATAAAAAACAGCATGTGCAATACATTTAGCAATCAAATTCTCATTCATGATGAGAATATTTTTCCTATCAATTTCACTATGTTTAAGATCAATTGCCAATGGTTTTCCCTCATTTTCCACTGTTTTAAACACTGCTTTCATTTCAGTCACCTCATTATTTAGGGTTTTTGAAGACCCTCGAAATATTCTTTGAAAAGCTTAAAGAATGGCATGACCTCTGTTAAGTAACACCGTTTTGTTTGTTTAAAACCCATTTCCCCTTCAGTAATCCTCGTTGGTGTAATTCTCGTTTTACATGTTTTATCAAAATCAGCAAATAATTGATAGAGAACATATAGACCAATTAGGGTGTTACTATGTGTGGGGAGAGTTAAAGGAACAAGATGCATGGGTGTATGTTGTGGATATAATGTTGGATCAGCTATCTTAAAAATGGTACGAGTGTTGCCCTCAAGTCTTTCAGCTTTCATTTTTTCTAAGTCTATATTCTAAAATATTTGCTCTGGTGTTAACTTCTTTTGAGGGACAAAGGCTAATTGATTATCTTCAGAGTAATCATAATTCTACAAGATTTTATTAGCAATGCACAAGGGATCCTTTAATTTCTCAGCCAATTTTTCGCTGGTTCTATCTTCTATCTCATTGGTCTCATCAAATGATGTCACATCAGGAGGGGCATGATGAGGCTCAAGCATAATGTTTTCATCATATAATGCAGGCTATGCACCTATACTGCTTCTAAGGAAATTGGTTTTAGGCATACCTAAATCCTTTTCACTATGTTCATCACTTAACCTCCTATGGTTTTAAATCATATGAGCAGTTTGAATGGTTTGGTCTTGTGTGTACAACTTGTCTTCGAGCTTATTCTTCAACGTTTTAAGACTGGAAAAATCATTTAAGAGTTTTGTTTCCTTATCCTGAAAATCAGGTTTTTGTCTAATCATACTCTTCTCCTGTTTTTGTTTAAGAGACTGATCAAGTTGCATTTTCAAAGAATATAACTCCCTTTTAAATGTTTCTTCCTTTTTGTTATGTTCTGATACGAATACACGCATTTGCATATCCATTTTCTGCTCACGTTCGGTTAGCTCAAATTTTGCTCGTTGTTCATATATGGTCACCTGATCCTTAAGGATGTTAAGTCTAGTGGTCAGGGTGTCATCAGGGATATAAACAGTGTGCTCATGCAAATCACAATCGTTATCAACAGTAGAAGATGCACTACTTGGTACAATAGACGCGTCGTTGTGTTTCACATATTGTTCATATGGGATAACATTAATATTTCCCATATCAGTAGTATCTGATTTAACAACGTTTGTTTGTTGTACTTTGTTAGGAATCTTTTGTTTATGCAACAAAGTATCACCATTTAAAACAGAAGATGCACCACTAGGTACAACCGACTCTTCGTTGTGTTTCACATATTGTTCACATGGGAAAACATCGCTATTTCCCATATTAGCAGTATCTGAACCAACAACGTTTGTCTGTTGTACTTTGTTGGGAATCTTATGTTTATCGACCATGTCATACAGTTTGAGTACCTTAGCACATGACACCTGTTCTTTTACCGGTATGATATATGCATCCACATCATGTGTAACAAGAGTCATTGAACTGTTGGTAGTGTCAAGCTTATCAGTCTCTGATCCTCTGCCATCGGTGACAACTGACCCAGCATCCGATGCTTTACCCGAATCCGCAATACCATCACTTGATTGCACCTGACATGCCTTCACCTTGTCTTCATACTTAAGTTTGTGTTGTGCTCTTTCCATAATGTACTCCTTCACATTACCCATAAGTTTGAGTAGTGTGACTCTGAACACGTCAACTTCGATTCCCGTGTAATTAGCAAAGCACTTTTTTGTCATTTGACTCTCATGATCATACTCTTTAGTGAATCGCGAATCAATGAACACTTGGAGTTGGTTGTTGATCACATAGAATGCAGCCATAGATCTACCTTCAGAAAATTCACCGTTGTCAAGTTGTTGTTAAAGTTGATCTAAGTATAGAATCATTTTGACTGTGAAGGTGTCAACATCTTGACCAAAGAGTGTTGCGAATGCACGATTGTAACCTCCCAAGTATCCAGGTTATGCAAAAAGAACCTTGAGATGTGAATGAAGTAATCAAAAACATTCAATGCAACTTTCCTTTGCATTATCGGGCAAATGATTAAGTGGATGATGAACCTCATTCTCTTGAGGATTCGAGCAAGACGATTCCATTTGTTGTACAGGGTTGGAAGTCATATGTTTATCATTCATGTCGAACAATTTAAGTATCTCAGTTATGAATGAATCTGAAGAATTTGACATGATGAGGACGTGCACGAGATTTTACACTTCTATGATTTAAACCGAGAAATAGATTCTTTCGCGGGATTTTACAAAATCAAGAAGAAACCGTGAAACACCAAAGACATAAGTTGAAATTGATAATTAGTTGATGGACTAGGTTGTATGTTTTTTAGTTGTGATTTTGGTTTGGTTGATTCAATTTGTTATGGCGAAATTTTGGTTAGAAAACGTAAAACCTCAATAACTTCACTCCGGAGGTGATTTGGGCCTCGAAAAATTCGTTTCTTGACTTCGTGGTGAAAGCTTACAATATTCAGCTTGTTCCGGTCGTTTTGACAGGTATTTCGCTGAAAACGGAGTTACGATTCAAAAGTTATTGCCGTTTGAAGTTTTGACGAAAAAAGTCAACTTTGGTCAAACTGCAACTTTGGCAAGCAAATCTCTACCTGAGCAAATCGCTACCTGATCAAATCGCTACCTAAGCAAATCTCTACCTGAGCAAATCGCCACCTGAACAAATCGCCACTTGAGCAAATCGCCACCTGAGCAAATAGCCACCTGAGCAAATCGCTACTTGAACAAATCGCTAAGAAGCAAATCTCTAGACAGGCAAATCTCTAGTGGCTACAAGACAGAATTGTCACTATTATCCTTTTTCGACTTTTTCTTTAATTGGCAAAAATGACAAATCACTAACACAAACACCACAAATCTCTAGTAAGAACACCTTTAACCAAGAAGCAAATCTCTACCAAGAAAACTTAAACATAACACTTGAAATTCCTAAAACCACCAATAAACACATGAAACTAGTTAACCAAACACTAAACCAAGTTCATATAACACACCTAATCAAGAAAGTACAACCACAAATCAATTCAAATCACCAGCAAAATCAAACTATGGTATTTTCCTGAAATACCATTCGAACCACAACCATAAACACAAAACCAAACTAAAAATCCGAGTATAACAATCCCTAAGATGAAACCATGGCTCTTGATACCAATTGAAGTAACTCATAAACATAAACACGTATGGTCTTTATGATTAGGTTCGAATTTAGGAGAAGAAAACTAGAGAGAGAAAGTGAGTTGGGAGCCTTTTATAGAGATTAAGAAAGATATTAGATTGATGAGAATGAAAAGGTCCAACCCCTTCCTTGCTAGAAAAGGGGTATTTATACTTATTACAAAACGCCCTTTACTCGGGCTGTGGATCGGGTATACAGTGGGTAAAGACCCATCCTTCCTCCACGATGTTACGTAAACTAAACTAAGATTAACTAATATAGTATCGAATATGAGCTAACTTAATGATATTAGATACTCGGGGTGACCGAGTCTTTTATATGAATATTTATATTCCTAACAATCTTCTGCTGCAATATTTTGGGGGTATACAGATTGGTATCAGAGCTCTGGTTATAGAGAACTAGGTTGCAGTTAGACCTAGACTATAACCGTTACATCATAACATTTTGTCATAAACATTTTTAATGCATCCAGCACACTAAGTTATAAATTTGTCATGCGTACTCAAACATTTCAATGACTATTTATAAACATATTTGATGTACTTTTCGTGCACTATGCTATTTCCAGTACATCATGTCGAAATCTATTTTCCTCAATCATGTACCTACTTCACCAGATCACAAAACTGTTATGCGTACTCGCTCATTATTTTTCAAACATTGTGAGTTGTACAATGATCTCTCTTGTATTTCTCAAACATTATGAGAAAACTATTTCATAACTATGAACTCAATAACTATTTTGAACGCTATGTCGATTTCTCTGATTGTCTTACTCCTCGTCTTTGAGGATGAGTGTGAACATTCATTCCATACTCTCGGAACACTTACGATGTCTCATAATACATCGCCTTGTAACTCATCGGTTAAGTATGAGTTGTGTTGGGAATTCTTAAGTATGATGATTTATAATATCTTTATTTAAATGAATTCGGACGCCTTTTTATTTAAATAAAGAAATTATGAATCACCGAACCATAAGTTTATACTCCTTTAGTTACATTGTTTGGGACGCCTCTCTATGTAAATAATGGATTATAAATACGTGGGCTTATTTGTATCCGATATGACATAAGTATGAAATCAGTATTCTACCACTCAACAAAAATCTTAAGACCTCATTTGAACTACCTGAATCCATTCTTAAGTGTCACTTTTGTCATTACAAATCCATACAATCATGAGCTATTTATTGAGTTAACAGGCTTGTTACACTCTTGACTTGGTACAATCTCGAACTAACAGACTGACTACATTATTCCACTTACTATACTTGGGTACGTAGATACCTACATTACTTAGGTCGTGGACACATACACATAAGCTATCCTACGAGCTCTTCCCATTTGTTGGCTCTTATTTTGGAAACATTGTTTCTCGAAATGTCCTCACTCTCCACATCCCCACACCGTTTGTTATTGTTGTTGTTACTGTTGCTATTGTTGCCGTTATTGGATCCTTGAGCAGTCCGAGCTCGTACAACTTGATCCACTAGGTTGCGAGACACCTGAACTACTTCATCATGTGTGAGTGGATCAAACAAAGTTACGTTCCCTTAAATATTGAGTGGAAGTTCTTAGATGAACTTTTCCCATAACTTCTCATTGGTTGAGACCATCATTGGGCACACTACTGCCAACTCTTGAAAGCGACGAATATAAGTTGTAATATCAACACCACTGACAGCAAGAAAACTTCACCTCCATTTCTTACACCTTATTTCGAGGGCAGTACTTCTTGATTCATAACTTCTCCAACTTAGTCCAAGCAATCTTGTAAGTATTCTCAATATTAATAGATCGAGCAAAAAACATTCCACCATGTCAAAGCATCGTCCAGAAGTATGCTTGTGGCATGTTTGACTTTACAGTCTTCAGCAACTCTAGAAGTATGTTTGTGGCATGTTTGACTTTACAGTCTTCAGCACAGTTGCTGATTAGAAATACTGACTCTATTCTCTCAAACCAACGAACCAAACCAACCGCTCCTTTTATGCTTTTTAAATTTCTGAGTTTGTCGCTCATCAAATCCATGTAAGAGCGGCCTTTAACAATTGGTACAACATTCACTTCAACTGGCTCTACAATATTAGCCCCTTCAGCTGTATCCTAATATTAATCAGAGCATTCTTGCTCACCCATCAAAACTTTAAATGAGTTCCTGATTTCACCAGGGATCGTGAGATTAGAATTCACCACAAATACACACAAATTTTCCCAGACATCTCAACATAGGACTATTCAAGATCCTGACTAGGATTGGTCCGGTAGCATATAGACATGAGTTGCTACAAAAACTAAGTGGAATTCATAAGACATTCCATGTTTCAAATTTAAGAAATGTCTATCCGATGAAAGCCTTGTCACTCCATTAGACGAGATCAAGCTCGTTGACAAACTAAACTTTATAGAGGAGCCTGTTGAAATTATGGACCGAGAGGTCAAACAATTGAATCAGGGTTGTATCCCTATAGTCACGGTTCATTGAAATTCCCGTTGAGGGCCTGAATAAGATCAAATGCCACAGAAGTACCCCTACCTCTTCTCGGGCACATCAACTCATAACACAAACTAAATCATGAGGACATGATTCCCTTAACGGGTGGAGGCTGTAGCACCTCGCATATTTCATGTCTATTTTTAAATATTTAATACCAATTATTATTAGCTTTTTATTAAATGATATTACTTTTAGTAATAATCACGAAAGTTTGATCTTGTGAACTTTCCTCACGACCAACACAAGACTAGGATGAGTCTATGTGTTCAAAATACTCAAATTTCATCAATAGTCATATTTTATATGAACTATTGCCACTTTGTTAGTTTTACCTAAACATTTCACTTTTTACGTATTACACGTGCTCAAACCTACGTTATTAGGTTTTAACATCATAAACGTACTCCGTTAGGCTTATCACACTTTTAATATACCTAGTTGGAGTATATTGATAGGTTTTGGCATTTTTGAAAGTATTCTATTTTTATGTTGCCCGGTTTTAAGTTTTGAGATTTAAGGGTTTAACATTAGTAATTAGCGGGACTAAACTATACCCCGTAGGGCTATAGCTTCACCATGAAGCAACTTAAGCAAATCACACCACCTCATAAGCATGAGGTGGGCATGCAAGTGACACTAAAAGGGACACATGAACTTTACTTAGTACATCTTATCTTTAGATGTTACACCTAATCTAACACTTAGATATTTATAACTTTTAAATCCCTTACTTTTTTAGGTTTTCACGCATTTCTAGTTTATCTAATTTCATGTAATCATTCTCATAGCTTGTTTAAGCTATTCTCTTCTATATTTCCTTCATTTTACCAATCATAACCCTTTTCTGTGAAAATCACCCGATCACAAGTCGTCTAAAGTACCATTCACGCCTCGCTGGGACTTAAACGACCCGGGAAAACACTGTACCATCCGGAAGCATTGGTCTAGGCTGTTTGACTATATTGACCACATCCATGGTTGACTTTAGTTGACTATTCAGGACCAATCAAAATTTGCCGTTATCAAAATACCACCATCACTAGTTTGATTCAAGGCTATAGTCACACTAAGAAGATGAAGGTCATGATGCGTTCTACCTAGTCAAAGTGAAGATTTATTGATTCCAAGCTTAGAGCAAGACTTATACAAGAACAAAAGCCTGAAGTAGAAGTCCAAGCACAAGGTTTTCAATAGGCTACCACAAGTTAGTTTGAAGATTGAAAGACTAGTTGGTGATTGAAAGGCTTAGGGTAGTGGTTCTTGGGGTTTTGGAGTTTCTCATCCAAGAATTTGTAAGACTATATTTAGTTTTCCATGTCTTTCAATCATTTTGATGTAATTTATACCTTGTACAAGTCTTACATGTATTTTGACATGATATGATGTTGTACATAGAGGAGAAACATGGATAAAACTTGTTAGAAACCTTTTTGGTATAACAAGTTTGAAAATAGTGATTTGTATTAAGCTTTAACATGAAATCATGAACCATGGACTTGATTAAACTTAAGAAACAAATAGAGAGTGTAAAAATATGAATTTGGGCTTTTGAATCACTTAAAAAGGACTTGTGGTTAAAAAGTTATGCTTAAGTAAAGATTACTATAGAAGAAATTTGGGGCTGAAACAAAAAGTCTTCTGACACGATTTAAAATCGCGATTTCGACCCTTTTATGGTCCGAACAACAAAAGTGTCAAACACGAAAGTTGTTCAGAAAGATGTTTCATGTAAAACAATGCGGGAATTTTAGCCTAAAAATGTAAAACAAAGGCTATAAACCTCAGAAACCAACTGGACCTGTTTTAGACAAAAATAACAGCCATGGCTAAAGAGCCTTTGTGGCTTTTTGATCTCTTGAGGCCGAGACACAGCCAAGGTTGTTGTCTCAAGGCCTTCTATACGAGACATAGCCATGGATATGGCCTTGGTTGTTGTCTCAAGATTATTTGACCATAGTCTAGCCGCACGGCTAGCTTGGGTTTGATGACTCAAAACTCGTTTTTAAGACTTGTTTATTAGGTTGAACCTTTTCCCGACCTCGAAAAACTATGAAATTGACCATATCACTTATTGATTATATGAATATCATTTTCATCACAGTGCACTTAACCATAGAATTAGTAACATTTACACTTGACAAGTGTTACGCTAAACCATTTCACAACACATAATTTAAATCATTTCGACACCACACTTAGTTAAACCAAAAGTCTTTGACAATACACGGAAAATGTTTCTATATAACATTTGTTTCGTTGATTACTTTTACTTATAAATGATAAGTACTACAACACTAGGGAATTTCATAATCATAAGAGGCCTCTCCGGAGTGGCGTATCAACGAGTTGTGGATTTACGAATTAAAGTGCCCTGGCTCCTTATACGTTCACTACATGACCTCTAGATTTTGATAGCCCGAATGGTAGTACAAAGTCATTTATAAAAGGCTAATAATCAAACCACATTTTAAGGATGCTTTACTCATTTACACAACATAAAACATATGTACAAAATCTAAATCAAGTCAATGACTTTACATATATTTGTACACTCTTATCGTACATTATATTAAGACACGATCACTATACTATCGTAGGTCATAGTTAAAGATCGTGGTCTCACCATACACTATTTGTTGTTATAAACTACTACTGATTACTACGGTGAGTTTCATAGCCCCACTTTTACTTGTTTTGAATTTCTTTAGGGGAGAATACATGCTCATTATACTTAAACTCATTGTTGTTTTACATATGGACACAAGTACATTAAACATTTGTTGATTGCCTAAGTTGTCTCATTTGCCATAAAATTCCCCACAATCATGAACCATTAATTACTCTTATGAGAGTAAGCATGAATGCTGTGAATAGATCTATTGGGGGTAAACTCCCATGTTTGTGTTGGTCGTTCTAACAAGAAAACGGACGCATTTCATTTGATGTCATACAGGTGTAGGGCAAAGCACGTAGTTGGGGTGATACATAACTAACTTGTACTTTGTGCTATGAAGTAACACCCAAGTGACAATATCTTCCGCTGCGATATTTTGGGGTTGTTACAATTGGTTTGGGATTTGGTATGTCATGTAAGTTGGTTAGTATTTGAGGTAATGAAATTTTCAGATGATGGTGTACTTGGATTAGAAGAAGATGAGGACTTCGGTATTTAGTATGGGGGTTGGCGAGCATGGAGTTGATCCATTGTATGTGATTCATTTTTGTTAGTTAGTAAGTGGTAGAAATAAGAGAATTATAGTTGAGTTTAGAGGTAGAAATGAAGGTGGATTTGTGTGTAAAAATTAAACAATTAATGTTGTATTAGGATTTTTAAAGGGTAAAATATTGTGAAAAGTGGGTCTTTTATTCAAAAACGGCTATATTGTACCACACAAACGCCAATATTTTTTGACCGTTATTCAACGTTACAAAAAAGAGTAAAAAATAAAATAATAATCTATCGTGTGGACTGGTCACCACATTGCGAGGGCCGACACCATCAATGTCCTTGTGGTGCCGTAGAGGTGGCGTATTGGGACGACACCAAACTCACTAGCCAGGGTACTGTTCTCTCTTATAAAGCTATGTGTATGAAGCACCCAATAAATATTATTGAGTTGCCACCTCAACAAACACTCAATAACACCACAATAACTAAAACACCATCTTAATCTATAATTGTTATAGAAGCATGTGAGTCCTATAACACACCACTAAAAATACCTCACTTACTTAAAAAAAGAGTCGAATGGTGCTCGCCAAGGGCGGAGCTATTAAGGGACCGGGAAGGGTCCCAGCCCCCTAGGTCTAAGCCCTTTAGTGTATTTCTTCGCGATTTCATGTGTTAAAAACTTTTTTTCCATCTCGACCCTCCCATCTAATATTCTTCCCAAAAAAAAAATTTGTTTCAGCCCTCTCAAAAAAATTTTCTAGCTCTGCCACTCGCGCTCGCTAACTCATCAACGAAGGAACGAATTGCACGGTAATGGCACCAACCATGATGTAGTATGACATGTTATTGGGTGAAAAAAATCCCGATAACATGCCATTGAGTTAGTGCACCGTACAATCTTAGTCATTATTCTAATTCAGGGCGGAGCTAAAAATGTTGCTGGATGGGGCACATTTTAATTTTTTTTAGAAACTCCACTATAAATTGGTTTGTAAAGGGGCCAATTACAAAAAAGTTAAAAACTTTCAAAAATCTTTTATATAATAAAACAAAACCACAAGTGAAGACTTTCGTATTTAAAAAAAAAGATTATTTTCTAATTAGGTAATATTTTATTTATTAATTTATAATTTATAAATTCGTTTTGTTGATATACTACAAAAGTAGAAGATAAATACAAAAAATATAGATAAGATGCAACTAACCATAGGATTAAACTTTTTAAATAATTATCTTTAATAATAAAGAATTATAATTAAAAATCATAAATCAAACAAAATAAAGATTAAATTATTTGTTTTTTAATAAATAAAAATATATTATTCAAAAAAAAATTAAAAAAAAACTCGCGTGTGCACGGGTATTATAAGTAATTTACATTACTATTTTTTTCGCTAGAAAGTCACGTGACTCTTGTGACCTCCTTATCTCCGCCCCTGTTTTAATTACTTAAGTCTTGTTGTACCATAATCTTTATATTACAAAAATCATGGGTTAAACGGAATTATACCTCAATGGCTCAATGAAACCTACTTGAATATCGTAAAAGGATTTTCCATCCTCCTGCGCAATTACAATACAGTGATGCAAGTTTACAATTAAGGGTTTTCCTTATTGCAATACATCGATGCAAATATACAATTATGCCATAAAGTGAAGACAGAAACTGTATTACCTATAAGATAACAGTAAGGCGTGATACTTTTCGTTTATGTAATAGGGGTTTTATAAAGTCAAGCCGAGCTCAAGCAAGGCTTGAACTCGGTTCGAAAATCATAAGGTAAGTTCGAGCTCGACTTGATAGCTCGACGAGCTTTAATCATCTAAGTTTGAGCTCAGCTCAAGTAATATTAGAATAAAACTTGAGCTCGGTTCGAAAAGCTCGAATTTATACATAAGTATTGTATTCAACAGCTAAACTCATCAAATAACATCAAGAAAATACGCGATGAACTCAAGAGCAAGAACTTATACCAAACGTTTAGTAACATTAAGGTTTAAAAAGGCCTTTCTATAATACATATTTAATTATTATACTATCAAATATTCACCTTAGCATTTAGGTTGTTCATATAAATATGTTAATTGGGATCGACTCGGTATATGTTGCAAGCTAGTTTATTGGGCTCGGGCTTGAGCTTAATAAATACTTGACTCGATCAAGTAAACTCAAATTTGAATTTGAGTTGCTTGATAAAAGCTTGATTTGTTTGTAGCTGGTTACGATAGCTTAGAAAACATAAGATCAACTATTTATAAATGTGTTTCTAGTGTAGGATATTTATCTCGTTAGTCTCTATTCTCTTGTGTTCATCATACATGTACTCGTAAGCGATATATGACGTGGCAATTTAGATGTACACGTGGCTCCACATCAGCATAACAAAACTGGCGTCATTGACACGTGGTCTAACATGTGAAGACAAATTATCAATAAATTCAGAATTATCTTAACGCCAGCCTTACCCCCTTCGCACATGCATTTTTTGACTTATTAGATCACAGTTTATATATATTAATTTATTTATATAAGTTAGAAAACATCATGATTGGTCCAGGTGTCCGAGTAAATATGTTTTATCATGTTGGAGAAAAACATGTCCTAGGGGATGATTCAATCCACATCGGATAGACGCACAAACACTTTCTGTTTTACTAGAAGAGAAAAGTTCATTTCTGAACTAAGTTTTTGTTACATGTTGAGAGATAAATTTTCACTATTCATCTATTTTGATCTAATGATATGGATTAACCTAAAATTTAATATGAAAACTTAAGTCCATGTTTTTTTCTTTTCTTTTTCTCTTTCTTTTTATTCACTTTTTTTTTTTTCTTTTTTATTTAGTTATTTATTTATTTTGGGGCAATTTCATTCATATCTTTACAAAATTCAAAATTTCATATATATCTTTTAAATGCATTAAATGCATTGTACTTTATGCATTAAAAACTAGTAAAAAGGATATATATGAAATTTTTGTAATTTTCAAGAATATACATGAAATTTTCCCATTTATTTATTTTTTGTCTTTTTTAGCCCTTCACGTGGCTTTTTTTTTTTTTTTTTTTTTTTTTTTTTTTTTTTTTTTTTTTGTTTTCTAGTCAAGGTTTGCTTCGTTTTTTTCTTTTCTTTTTCATTTTTCTTGGTCCCTCCTTTTCTATACAATTTGTTTTTTCTTTTCTTTTTTCAAGCTTTTTTTTTAATGAACATTTTTTTAATTCACTTTTTTTCTTTTTTTAAAAAAATCACGTTTTTTTTTAATTCACGTGTATTTTTTTTTTAAATTCACGTTTTTTTTAATTCAAGTTTTTTTCACTTTCTCACGTTTTCGTCCGTTTTCATACATTTATACACGTTTTCGTCCGTTTTCAGACGTTTTAATTCGTTTTCGTCCGTTTTTATACGTTTATACACGTTTTTGTCCATTTTCAGACGTTTTAATTCGTCTTTATCCGTTTTCGTCCATTTTTCATACGTTTTTCATCCGTTTTTAGACGTGTTTTTACGCTTTCATGTGTTTTTGTCCGTTTAATACTTATTCATCCGCTTTCTTGCGTTTTCATCCGTTTTCGTCAATTTTCATCTGCTTTCTTTCGTTTTCGTCCTATTTTTCATACGTTTTCTTCCTTTTTCATACATGTTTTTATGCTTTCATATATTTTCTTCTGTTTTCATACATATTCTTCCGTTTTCTTATATTCTCGTCGTTTTCATTCGTTTTTGTCTGTTTTTCAATATCTTTGACCATTCTCAGACGTTTTCATACGTTTCGGAATATCACAAGTGATATTCAGAATATCATCCCAGTGATATACTAAATATCACAAGTGAAATTCGGAATATCACAAGTGATTATCTGAATATCACATGTCATATTTTGTGATTTTCTGAATATCACAAGTGATATATTGAGTACCATAATTGATATTCTGTGTTTTTGGCCATTCGCAGACGTTTTTATACATTTCAGAATATCATAAGTGATATTCTGTGATATTCAGAATATCACTTGTGATATTCACAAGTGATAGATATTCAGAAAATCATAAATGATATTCAGAATAGTATTAGTGATATTCAGAAAATCACAAGTGATATTCTGAATATCAATTGTGATATTCAAAAACGTATGAAAGTGAAAAAAACGTGAATTAAAAAAAACGTGAAAATCACTTGTAATATTCTGAATATCACTTGTGATTTTCATGTTACAAAACATTAGTTGAAAATCACTTGTGATATTCAGAATATCACTTGTGATATTCTAAATATCACAAGTGATATTCAATTAATGCATTATAACATTAAAATCACAAGTGATATTCAGAATATCACAAATGATATTTAGAAAATTACAATTGAAGTTCATGTTACAAAACTTTAGTTGAAAATCACTTGTAATATTTAGAATATCACTTGTGATTTTTATGTTATAAATCATTAGTTGAAAATCACTTGCGATTTTTTGAATATCACTTGTAATTTTCGGAATATCACAAGTGATTTTCATGTTACAAAACATCAGTTGAAAATCACTTGTGATATTCAGAATATCACTTGTGATATTCTGAGTATCAAAGAATAATACTTTTGATATTCAGAAACATATGAAAACATCTAAAAATGGCCGAAAATATTTAGAAATGGACGAAAACATATGAAAATATATGAAAACGTAAGAAAATGGACGAATACATACTAAAACGGACAATGATGTATAAAAATGGACGAAAACATCTAAAAACGGACAAAAACATCCAAAAACGGACGAAAACGGACAAAAACAGATGAAAACGTATGTAAACGGACAAAAACGTATAAAAAAGGATGGAAACATATAAAACAGACAAAATCGTATTGTTGGCATGAATATTACGATATTTAATCTAAACATTCTCTTCATGTTTTGATGATGACAAAGATGTAAGTTACAACATATAACGTAAAGTGCTTAAGTTACTTGTGATCACAATTCATCTTTGCATTCTTACGTTAACAAGCCTCGACATCTCAACGTCTCGAGTTTGCCTCAACAATCACTTAAGGTATGTACAAACAAATGTCTAATACATTTTATGATCAAAGGGATTTTATTTAAACATTACAAAGTTTAAAAAATGATATAAACATATTATATATTTTTTGAAAAACAATTTTGGTAATTAAAGGAAAATGTTTAATTCATAACAAATATATGAATTCAAATTTTTAACCAAAATCAGTTAGTTTTTCACCAAATAAACTTTCACCAGAAAAGACAAAGATTTCTGGCCGTTTCAGTAGGGCAGCCCCCTTAATTATGGGCGGCCCCCTTAATAATTAAGGGGACCGGCCATACAATTAAGGAGACCGACACGCTCCTCTGTCAGAAATCTTCTCCTATAAATACCACCTCAAACCTGGTATTTTTTCTCACCTTTTGCACAAAGATTTTCAGATCCAATTCTCTCTAAACATCTTTCTAAAACCCTTTGATCATAAGATTATTAATCTTTGTTTCAAGTGATCCAATCTCTCATAACTCAAAGTGCAAGAGAAGAATCCTCCCCATCATAAAGCCAAAGATGTAGTTAGTGCTTATGTAAAGTTGTGAGCTTTGTATATGTAATAAGTAGATCAAGATGATCTTACTTAGTAGTAAGCTTATGAGTGAGTAAGAAGTAGTGAAGAAGTCGTGAAGTTGTGAAGCCATGAAGAAGTCGTGAAGCCGTGAAGAAATAGGTGTGTTGTGAAGAAGAAGTAGTGAAGGTTTGATAAGTAGTGTAGTAGTAGTGTTGTGAAGAAGGTGTGTTGTGGTGTGAGATTGGTTCTAGCTACTATTAGAACCCGACATTTAGCTTAGTGTCGTTAAATTGTGTAAGCAAAAGTTGTGTAAGGTTTTCTCCGCCAAAAGGGAGCTTGTTGAGTAGTGAAGAAAACTCTCGAGTAGGTGACTCAGGGAGTGGAGTAGGACAAGGAAGGTGTCCTTGTAGCCGAACCACTATAAATCATCATGTCCGGTTTGCATCCTCTTTCTCCTATCTTTTTACTTTCATTCTTGCATTTATCGCGTTATATCTATGCTTGCAAATATGTGTTGATTGTTGCTTATATTGTCATGATGATTGATTGTGGTGTAGTTACAAGTTAATATTGTGATAGGATATAACATTGTATGATATTGTCTAATGGACTTATATATTATTAACACTTCTCATATCAAGTTTAACTTAATCGATAATTTGATACAAAACATTTTAAGATTTCAAAAGGAAAACGTATTCACATAAAGATCGACCAAAGCTACATTCATAAAACTAAGTTTCCAAAACTAATTCATAAGCGTACATATATAACCGATCTTATTGATTATATGTTGTTTTCACACTAAACTCCAATTGAAGGTTTTTCAAACAAACAATTGAATAAATTTGAATCAACATTTTGAAACCAAGTTTTTATAAAATTAAAAAGAGGGGAAAACTATTCAACCCCCCCCCCCCTCTAGTTTTCCACACATATAAAATGGACGAAAACGTATGAAAACGGACAAAAAATAAAGGAAGACGTAAAAAAATAGACGAAAACGTATAAAAGTAGACGAAAACGTCTAAAAACAGTCGAAAACGTAAAAAACGGATAAAAACGTATAAAATTGGACAAAAAGGCCTGAAAACATACGAAAATGTATGAAAATGGACGAAAACGTATAAAAACGGTCAAAAACGTATAAAAACAGACGAAAACGGATGAAAACGTATATAAACATATGAAAACGGACGAAAACTTATAAAAACGGACGAAAACGTTTGAAAACAGACGAAAACATAAAAAAAGGGACGAAAACGTATAAAAACAGACGAAAACGTATTAAAATGGACGAAACGTATGAAAACGGGTAAAAATGTAAGAAAACAGACGAAAACGTAAGAAAACGTATGAAAACAGACGAAAATGTATGAAAACGAACGAAAATGTAAGAAAACTGACGAAAACGTAAAAAACCGACGAATATGTATGAAAAAAAAACGTAAAAAAAACGCAAAAAAAAAAAAAAAAAAAAAAAACTTGAATTAAAGGAAAAAAACGTGAAGTTAAAAAAAAGAAAAAATGAATAAAAAGAAAACAAAAAAGGAAAAAAAAATGAATAAATAAGATAGACAAAAATAATAAGAAAAAAAAACATGGACTTTGGTTGTCTTAATAAATCTTAGGTTAATCCCCACCATTAGATCAAACTAGATGGATGGTGGAGATTTGTCCCTTAGTTTGTAACAAAAATTTAGGGGGTGCTTGGTGGGGAGGTTAAGGGGGTGAGGAATGGGTAAGGTATTCAAAAGGGCCCACCCCACTCATTGTTTTGTGCTTGGTAAGGGGGTGCAAATGGATTGATTACCCCGTAGTAGGTAATCAACCATTATAGAGTAAATTGAGGGGTAAGGGATTGATTACCCACCTCACTTATTTCTTTGCATTCCCTTTCTTTTTCCCCACTTTAAACCAAGCAGACCCTTAGTTTATAAAATAACTCACCTATTAAATTTGTTCATATTTGCGTATTTAAAGTCTATACGTGTTCTAAAATGGTACTAGCATTAATTATAGGTTTAAATAGCACTAGTACTTATGAATAAAGGATTGGTTTGTTAAAGGCGTCAAGTAAATCATTTAGTATACATTAATTAAACTTGTAAATTGTCATAATCAAATCTGATTTTTAATTAAATAAATTCAAAGTTTTCTTATATACGGAGTACTGACGTTTTCTTGTCCTAAGAGCACCCACTAAACAAACTCAAAAAAAAAGAAAAGAAAAAAAGTAAATCGAGCATCGGTATTATTAGTGAGATAAGCAAATGAGTTACAAATTCATAACATCCTCTTTACGTCACATGTTTTTCATTATTGGGCTAGTATCATGCACAACAAAATATGATTATAGTCAATCAAATAAATCCGGTAAAACTAAAACCAAACTTTATTTTAATAAATGATAAAATATAATTATCTTGGCCAGTATAGTTTCCTAATCTCTAACATGTGACCACTAATGTCTGCTTTTTTGAGCATGGCTCGATGATGGTAACAAGTTAATTCCAACATGGCACTCTATTTTTGTACGGAGCATCTTGTATAATGATGAATGAAAGGTCAATGTGTAAAGGAAAAGCTAATTGCATCCTTTTGGTTTTAAGGAGTATTTCCTAAGCTAATATTTGGACCTGTTGGTCTTTTGATGAAATTAAATAAAAAAATACTTACTTTAGTATCTTTTTCGATAATAGTCAAATAAAAAAGAGTTAATGTCATTTTTCGTTCTTGTGGTTTGCCGGGTCAATCAAGAATCATCTTTGCCGTTAATTTTCTTCGGGTTTGGTTCCCATGGTTTACAACCCATACGGGTTTGGTCCCTTGACCAACTTATCCGTCAGTTGACCATGTATTATTGTGACGTGGCTAACAAGTGGGGGGCAATTTAGTCTTTATACGTGTTTTCCCTTTAAAACACAAACACAAACACAATCTAAACACAAACACAAACACAATCTAAACACAAACACAAACTCAGAAAACAATGGTTAGATGCAACCGATGTGGAGCAATAGCCATTATCAAAACATCTTGGACACCTACTAACCCCGGAAGAAGGTTTTATTGCTGCAGTAAAAGGGTAAGTAATCAATTTTTTATTTAAAAAAAAACCCCAAATCGACCTAAGTTGACCTAATTTTGTGATTTGCTTTGTAGGTATCAAATTGTAGGATTGTAGATTGGTATGATCCTCCTATGTGTGATAGGTCTGTTCAAATCATTCCTGGTCTACTAAATTCAATGAATCGGCTTGAGGGAGAATTACTTGAAAAACCTAACGAAGCTAAAAGAAATAAGAAGTGGTTGATCATCAGTTGGTTCTTGTTTTTCTTTTATGTATTGTTAAAGTGATATGCTTCATCTAGTGAATCATCTAGGGTATCTTGGTAGACATAAGAATGTATCTTAGCAAGACAGTTGGTTCTTGTGTGGTCAAGTTGTATTTTGGGTCATAATGAATGAAAAATTATCAATTTCAACTTGACAAACAAATTAGTCTTTAACTTTTATTTCATTAATGCATACATAGATGCATATTTCATTTAGCTTGTTGTAGCATACATAGATGCATTAGATAAGGATTGTTAAAGACATTACACAGGAGCATTACATAGATGACTTAGCCCATTTTCCATTTCCCTGAGGTGCCAGTTTGTGATGAATTGTAAATCCTCTTCCACTTCTGTCCCTCAATGACTTCCCAAGTGTGCCTATTTGGCAAGCCTATCACTTGAACCCTTCCTTCATATGGAACATCACCAACAGAAGTATTGTTAACATGATAGCTAGCAAAAGCACCCATAGCCTTTTGGGAGACACCTTGATTACTTGTAATCATCATCTTTGACTCAGCTTGCTCATAAGTACCCTTTTTAGACACACATTGATCCTCTTCAGATGTTGAGTGATAGCTAGACACCCAGCTATCATTAAATGAGCTGAAATCAGAGCTTGACTCAACCATTTTTCCCTTGGCTTTTTTGTTACTTGAGCTTGTACCATTAGCTATTGGTGGAAAGTAAGTACTCCAACCATCTGATTCAGATGAATCAGATGATATGTCAATCACTTGAGGCTTGGAACTCATTCTTGATACTAGTATTTGGATGAACATTGTTGTTTTGACAGATTGTTATGGTGTAATGTGTTGTGTGTATATGTGTATTTAAAGTAGCAAGAAACACTAGAGTCAATGCAAAAGTAAATGCAATTAAACTCTAAACTATTGGTTGGTATTTGCAGTTATGGTTCTGCATTTTTGAAAGTATAAACAATTTTACTTTGACTTTGAAAGTCAAAGTGTACCTGCATTTTTTGGTATAACCAACACACAGCATAAGCAACTTGGTTCGCATTTGCAGTTGTGCATTTGCTTTTTCGGAATTAGAGACAGAATAGCTTGGTATTTGTAGTTATGGATATGCATTTGAAAGCCAAGTGACAACTTTCAAAGTTGTGACAACTTTCTAAGTTGTGCATCTGCAATTTTGGCTTTTACAGTCAAACCATAAACATTCATAGACACATTAATTCATAAACTGACTTTCAAAGTCAAACTTGCTTACCACAAACATGAAAAAGACACTGTTTAACATCACATGACACAAACACATAAATGGCCTTAACAGATTAGGCCAAATGTAACAAAACACAAACATGACATGACATAAGTTATAATCATCCATAATCTACTACAGAAACATAACATTAAGGAGAATTGTATCTGTTAACACTTGTCTTTGTCCTCTTTGATGGTGAATCTTGTAGGAGCAATAGAAGTGGTCTCACTCTAGTAAGGGCACTTGAAGCTTGTGTATCAACAACAACAGAATTTTGTGAAGCATGTGAAGCCTGAGACATCACCATACTTTGTTGTGATTGTGAACCCATACCAGTCTGTGAACCAACACTTGCTTTCTTAGAACCACCACTTGTCTTCTTTGAACCACCACTTTCCTTCTTGGAACCACCACTTGCCTTCTTTGAACCAACACCTGATTTCTTTGACCCACCACCAGCACTCTGTGAACCATCATCTCTTTGACCCTTGCAACTTCTTTGGTTGTGACCAACTTGCTTACACAGTTTGCAAGTCACACTCTTTCCTGATCTACTTAACCTGCTACCTTGTACCATTATATTTGCAAGTTCAGCAGCAGTCTTTCTTCTTTTTTTCCTAGGCCTTCCAATTTGGGGTTTATGGTCTGGTGGGATAATAGTATTTGGAACATTGCACTTATCCCAAAAATCTGGTGATCTAGTGGGATTAATCTTAGACCTATACATTTCTTCCCATGTTGAAAGCCAATGACATGGATGACAATAAGACTATGGTATGGCAGTTTCAATACCATTGGTAGCCATATTCCATATGGATGCTACTGCATGTTTACAGGTTATCCCACTCAATTCCCACCTTCTACAACTAAAAGTTCTATCCCTGATGTTTACTACACACTGGTCACCCCAAGGACTGTTTACTTGATATAATTCACCCCCATTCCACTCAACCTATTAAATTATATAAATTAAGTAATGACTAAAAACAAATAAAAACTGATAAGGAACTTATGGAAAATAAGTATTACCTTTAGTGGTGTTACTGCTTTAATAATTTTCTTTAAAATCTTAGCTGGTGTCTTTCCTCTACAAACTACTCTCACCCTAACCTTGTCATTCTTTTTTAACCACAATTGTCTTCTTTGTTCAACAGCAACCCTTGTGACCATCTCCTTTATGAGTTTGCTATTAGCAAACTGTTGACCAATGAAGAAATTTTCTTTCCAAATGTTTTTCTCCTCACTAAGCTTATGCATCCTAGCCACCTTCCTTAATGCTTTTCTCCTCTCACCTTCATCATCTGAGTCAGTCCTACTACATAACTCTTCATTATTGTTGGGATCATACTTTTGTATTTAGTCAAGTCTCGGTCATTACATTTTGTAATAGGTTGCTTTGGTATTTATTTCATTATATTTAATGTTAAATGGCTTATGTGTTAAAGCCCTATGGGCCTTAAAGCCCACGAATTAGTGAGATAAGGGAGGAAGGGAGTGTTGCCCTAACTCCTCCCTTATAAATAGAAAGCTTATGTAAACATTATGTTTGTTGGTTATTTGAATATCTTAGTGAAACTCTTGCATTTACTCTTCTCTCATTTCTTATAATCAACCATCTCTCATTCTCATCTTATTTCTTTCAATATCATACTTGTGTTTACATAAATGGTGACCTAACAAGTGGTATCATTCGCCAAATAGAGATTGAAGTGTGTTTCTTGGTTCTAACGTGGGGTTTGAATGCTTATTCTTCATCTTTTTGCATTTTTCTTGGTTTCTTTCACTCAAATCTTGAAGCTTGGATAAGTTTCAAGGTTTATATAGTGATTTGAAGCTTAGTTTTTGCATAAAGTTGTGATTTTTAAGGTTTTTTTTTAAGGTTTTATAGCTTCTTTGATATTGGAAAACTAGTTTTTGGTAGCAAAATCTTCTATAGTTAGTGTTTTCTAAGTATTGGTGAAGTTATTTGATCAAAAGTACCTTATTTCTAAGCATTTTTCTTCAAAAATTTGAGATTTTTCAAGTTTCTGACCAGTTTACGCGTAACTAAAGTGAATAGTACGACTCAAAAGCTGTGAACAGTACCTTTTGTCCTTTCTACGCGTAATTCTTGGCCTAAAACCCTTTTCTTACGCGCATCTAAGGTCAAACCCTTTTCTTACGAGTAAATTTGGTTTCCTACGCATAAAACCTACGAGTAAGTCTATTCCTACGCGAAAGTTGTGAGTCCTACGCAGAAGAAAGATTCTACGCATAAACTTTACGCATAAGTCAATCTTACGCGTAAGGTTCAGTTTCTACGCACAACTTTCATCAAAGGTCTTCTCCTTGTGTTACGGTGACTCAGTACTTCCCTAGCTTGGATAAGTTAGTGGAATACTTCGACTTCGGATATCTTTCAAGCTTGGATAAGTTTGGAAGATTTGTTTGGTTGTTTAAACCTTACGCATAAGTCTAAACTTACGCATAAGCCTAAGCTTACGCGTAAAGAGGAAACTTACGCCTAAACTCTTTTGTTTACGCCTAAAACTACTCTTTACGCATAACCTAAAAGTTTACGTGCAAGATTATAGTTACGCGTAAGAATTGAACTTACCCCAGGGATTTTGGACTTAATCAAAGGAACGTGCATTTCAATCTTCTACAAAGATCCATTTCTACACAAGTGTTTAAAGATGTCTCAACCACCTAATTACTACTTCCCTCATCAACAGCAACATCAGCAGTATCAGCAACAACAATACCATCAGCAACAACCGTATCAACAACCTTCACAATCACAAGTTCAAAAACAACCGTTTAATCCTCTACATCATTATCTCATGATGCAACAACATCAAATCATTCCTCAACAACAATCATATCAGATGTCACAACAGAACACTCAGTTCTCCTCCAAACAACCTCACTGGTTTGATAGAATGTGTGAAGTTATTACAACTCAACAATCCCGACATGAGGCAGGATCACTTGAAACACCTCCAATGCTCACACCTGGGAACTATGTTCAATGGTCAAGTCGATTCTTACGATTTCTTGAACTAAAGAAACCTCATGGGAAATTCTTGAAGCAAGTGATACTTGAAGGACCATTTGAGTGGCCAACAAGATTTGAAGCTGGTGATCCAACTGCTGATCCTCCACGTCCTCCTGGTGATAGACCTCTTCCAGAAACTGCACTCACTGAAGAACAGAAACTACATCGTGAAGCTGATGAGTATGCAATGGCTTATATACTTCAAGGAATACCTAATCCAATTTATCGAAGTGTCGATGCTCAGAAAACAGCCAAAGCTATGTGGGAACATGTTCATCTCCTTATGGAAGGCACTCAATTGAACAAAGATGATATGGAATCCAAACTTTTCATGGAATACACAGACATCACAATTGAACCAGGAGAGTCACTTGAATCCTACTATCATCGTTTCACAAATGTGGTCAATGATCTGGAACGTCACAAAATTACAATACCAAGGATAGCAGTGAACTCCAAATTCGTCGGTAGTCTTGGTCCAGATTGGCATAAATATGTGACATTTGTACGTCAAACCAAAAATCTTCATGATGCTCCATATGGTTTGTTGTATGATTTTCTGAAACACCATGAACCTGAAGTGGAAAAAGATAGAGCTCTACGAGGAGGATACACACCAACACCAACACCAAATTCTTTGGCTCTCGTAGCTCAATCTCCCTATGCTCCACCACCAATGTCAAATCATGCATATGTTCAAGAGCAGAACTACTTCAGTTATCCACAATCTTCCACCTCGAACCAAATGGTCCCTTATGATTCATCTCCACAGAATGCTTCTACTCAACTTGTTCCATTAAACAACAATGATGCAGTGTATTACTCAAATTCCAATGACGATGACGATGATGACTTTAACACGTTGAATCAGGGACTTGCTCTTATTGCTCGTGCCTTTAGCAAATTCTCCAACAAGACAAACAACCGTCAACGTTCATCTTCTAACACAAGGAATCAAGCTGTTGTCAATGATGGACGAGTGGAAATTCAGAATCGTAGCTATGGTCGACCTGGTTCAGGAAGCCCTTCAGGAAATTTTGGGAATGGTCAGAGGTTTAGTAACAATGCAGGGTTCAGGAACAACTCAGGGTCTTCTCAGCAAAGGTCTGAACCAGTTGCAACAAGGAACTCCAACTCAGGGAATGCAGTGTGGTGCTACAATTGTAATGAACAAGGTCATATAGCGACAGCATGTCCCAAACCGAGAACTCGGGGTAGTAAGTTTCACAAGCAGGCATTACTCATGGCTCTTCAAGATGAAAAAGATGGACATTTCCCTGAACAAGACAACAACTTCATGGCAAATGTGAACAATGATGATGACATGGAAGATCTGGAAGCTAATGCAGCTGTGATGCTTATGGCCAACATGCAGGAACTTCAGTTTAATGATTCAGGTCCAGTGTATGACACTGACGGCTTGTCTCAGGTACGTGACCAAAAAGCATGCCTCATACATGAAATAGCCTCACCCTCTGCTTCTGAATCAGATATGGCGCAAGTTGTTCCATCTAAATCAACTTCATCTTCTCAATTAGATGAACAAATAAGCACAGTTGTCATATTTGATGATGACACGGATGTTTCATTTGATGATCCTATTGAGAATGATAAACATGATCATTTCGAACAACATGAACCATCATTTGATCCAGACCCTGACCTCATAATGTTATCTAAACAACTGAATGATCAACAGTTGCTAATTGCAAAATGCAACGAGAAAAACAAAGTTTTAAAAGAAAGAAATGCGGCACTTGCAAGAGATATTGAGTGTTATAAAATACAACTTTCAAGTCAGCAAGAAAAGATTAAACATACAAAAAGTTTTGAAAAAGCTTTTCAAGAATCTTACAACAAAGAGCAAGATCTTCAGCACAAGATGCAAGATCTAATTCAGACAAACGGAAAGTTGATTTCTAAACTTGAAAGCGAAAAATGTGAACTGAAAATGCAAGTTGAACGTCTTCAAAGAGACCTTTCAAAAACAGAAACAAAATTGTCCAATTGTAAAAAAGAGTTTTGTGAATATAAAATACGAAAAAGGAAGTATATTGACGATTTACTCGGTGATATTGTTGATCTTGAAAAACAACTCAAAGAATTTCGTAACATTGTTTACAAACACGGGAACTCTGTCACAACAATTCAGAAATTTACTTTAAAACCGAGACCCGATAAAGGTTTTGCACTTGGTGATTACAATTCAATGTTTCTTCACACGGCCTTCAAAGAAATTCCTAAAATTTACAGTATGGACCATTTGCTTGATAATACGATTGTGCGTGCTGTTGTTTTTGATACTGAGGAAGAAGAAGAACTTGAAGACGAGAGTCGATAAAAAATGAGTTATGTTCAAAATTGGACACCATATGATTATTCAAAAGCTCCTCCTATTTCCAAATCTTTTGTTACTCAAAAAGAATTACCTGAGAAATCATGGTATGTCACTGAGTCATATGTTTCATCCTCCAATGCGGCCCCTGTCCAAACTGTAGCACAAATAAATGGTCCTTTACCATCATCCGGTGAACTTACACCTTTACCGAAAAAATGTCGTGTCTTAAATTATTTCAAAACTTTTATGGAAGACATCGAAATTTTGGATGAAACAATTGAACGCAATTCTGTAATAAAAGTTGAAACTTTTCAATCCTCTTATGAGCGAGAAAAAAGAGATATTTTTCAAAAACAAATGCTGCCAATTGTCAAACACCTCCGTCTTTGTGCTACACGCTGGGATCAGGAACTTCAAAACGAGGTCAAAAATATGATAAACGTTTTCAACTCAACTGAAAATGAAATTTTGGTTCAAAAGCAAAGAAATAGAGTTTTAACTAATGATGCTGATCGACTATTGGAACAAGTTCTCAATGCTGATATTTTGTCTGTTATCATGAATGATCTTTATAAATCTGGTACTTCTATGCTTAAGAATGATCATTGTGTTGATACTAATATGTTGAATGAGGAAATTGAGACACTCAAAGTAGAAAATGATAAGCTGAGAATTTCAAATGATGATGTGACAAAACAATTTTCAAAAGAAATTTGTCAACTCAAACAAAGGCTTGAATGGTGTCAAGCTAAAAGTATTGAAAGGGAATTGAAGTTTCAAAGTCAAAATGTTTCAAACTCTTGTCAGATTTGCAAAAACAACGAGTCTTTAAAAAGTCTGTGTCTTCGATACGAGAAGGAACTTGCGAATTTAAAAATTGAAAACGCCGAATGGCAACAAAACCGCGATGACATAAAATATTGCAATGGTTTACTTGAGTCTGACATCCAGGATAAAAATCACATCATCATTGATTTGAAAGAGAAAATTAAGCTAATTCAAAAGGGAAAGATGGTTGACACCACGGTGATAGCACCAGGAATGTATCAATTAAACAAAACTGCTAAAGAAAATGTCATTCAAACCACTAATGTTGATACCTCCACTTCTACAGGACTAGTCTCCACTAATAGCGTTAGCAGACCCAAGCGAAAAAGTAAAAAGAAGAATAGGATCTTGCAACGTAAGAGAGGACAACTAGAAGCTCAAGAAGTAGAAGATCAACTTAGGAATTTGAATAACACTCATGTTGCATCAGATTTAGATTCTAATCTGGCAAATTGTAATCAAAATCTAAATGTAACGAATGATGAACCTTTGAATGTTTTGAATATTAATGCATCTTGTGTGTTTTGTCGTAAAAGCGTATCATCTAGTGATCATACAAAATATTTAGCTAATTCTCTTCTCAATCGTCATAAGAAACGTAGGACACGCATTCCTTTTAGGCCCACTACTGCCTCTAAGTCTAACTTAGGAAAGCCGTCTTCTACGGTTTCTAAAGTAGTTGAAGTTACCCCCATAGGTGCTGAGAACAACTCTAGGAATCCGCCACCTACTAGTGCCTTTAACATTAAGAAAGCAAGAACTAGTTGGAATTGGCAACGTTGGTTACAACACAAACCAGACTTTAAATGGATTCCCAAATTGTTGAATACATGTGATTCTAACCAACAGGAATCCGCACATTCTTTGGGTTCCACCCTTACTTCTGTTCCATCTGTGTCTTCTTCTTGTGATGCAGGTGGTACAGATTGTTCTCTGGATTGTTGATAGCGGATGCACCTGACATATGACAGGCAATCTCAAACTGCTACACAACTTTGTCTCAAAGTTCATTGGTACTGTCAGATTCGGGAATGATCATTATGCTTTAATCATGGGATATGGTGACTATATCAGTGGGAACATTGAAATCAGTCGTGTTTATTATGTGGAAGGCCTTGGACACAACCTTTTCTCAGTCGGAAAATTTTGTGATGGAGATCTCGAAGTTGCATTTCGTGAGAAAACCTGTTTTGTTCATGACTTACAAGGAAACGATCTAATGTCTGGCTCACGTGGTTCTAATCTTTATACAATATCAATGTCAGATATGATTGCTACATCTCCGATATGTCTTCTCTCCAAAGCAGAATCGACTAAATCTTGGTTTTGGCACAAACGTCTTTCGCACTTGAATTTCAAAACAATGACTGACCTTGCTCGTCACAAACTTGTTGATGGATTTCCAAGATTCCGCTTAGCCAAAGATCACTTATGCCCAGCCTGTGAACAAGGAAAAAGTACTCGAGCTCATTTTCCTTCAAAACCTGAGCAAAGTACGAATCATGTTTTACAACTGCTTCATATGGATTTGTGTGGACCGATGCGTGTTCAAAGTATCAACGGTAAACGCTACATACTAGTAATTGTGGATGACTTCTCCAGATGGACTTGGGTTTATTTCTTACGAAGTAAAGATCAGGCTCCTTCAATGATCATCACCTTTCTCACTAAAATTCAAGTCCAGCTACACAATACGGTACGAATAGTCAGATCTGACAATGGAACTGAATTTAAGAATCCGACACTTCGGTCATATTTTGAGAAAGTGGGAATTGAACATCAAACATCTATTCCTAGAAGCCCAGAACAGAATGGAGTTGTTGAAAGACGCAACAGGACGTTAGTGGAAGCTGCTAGAACTATGTTGATTAATGCTCAATTACCAGATTACTTATGGGCGGAAGCTGTTTCAACCGCATGTTATACCCAAAACCGTTCCATGATAACAAGACGCCATCGCAAAACACCTTATCAAATTGTTCACAAAAGAAAACCGAATATCGATTACTTTCATGTATTTGGAGCACTTTGTTATCCGAAAAATGATCGTGATGATTTAGGTAAACTTAAAGCAAAGGCTGACATAGGAGTGTTCGTTGGATACTGTGAAAATTCTAAAGGTTTTCGAATCTGGAATCGTCGAACAAGAGAAATTCAAGAAACCATTCACGCTAATTTTGATGAACTCACACATATGGCTTCTGAGCAACACAGCTTAGGACCCGAATTCAACCGTCTTAACTCTCCGGAATCTTCGGCTGAACCGTTGCCACTCAACCGCAAAGAATTAGAAACCTTGTTTGCTCCACTATTTGATGATACAATTGTCTACCGTTCTACTGAGGTCTCACCTAATTCCGCTGCTCAACCTGAAAACATTCCAGTACCAGACTCACCTCAACAAACTACTACAAATGTTGAGAGAAACGGTCCTCCAATTGCATCACCATCTACAGTAGAACAAACTGTTTCTAACTCCCACCATTCAGTTGAAAATCCCACACCCCAATCAGTTCCACAACCCGCAGAGCATGATCCTGATGCGTTCTTTAACCCGTTTGCACCGGCTCCTACCTTTCCTGATATAGCTGAGTCGTCAACACGCAATTTGGATCCTGCTAACATGCGAGATACTTATCAACTACACCCTTCAACACACAAATGGACTCGAGACCATCCACTAGTTCATATTATTGGCCATCCAGATGCACCTGTTATGACAAGACAACGACTTCACACGGATGGAGAAACTTGTATCTATGTACTCACAGTTTGTCACGAAGAACCTAAGAACATTAAAGATGCAATGACTTATGACAACTGGATTGAATCTATGCAAGAGAAATTTCAGCAATTCATAAGATTAGAAGTCTGGGAATTAGTTGAAAGATCTGACGGAGTCTTTGTCATCGGGTTAAAATGGATTTGGAAGAATAAGCTTCATGCTGAAGGAACTGTCATACGTAATAAATCACACCTGGTAGCGAAAGGATACTCTCAACTAGAAGGACTTGATTTTGCTGAATCCTTTGCTCCAGTGGCTAGACATGAAGCTGTTCGGATCTTTTTGGCCTATGCTGCACACAGGAACATGGTTGTTTACCAAATGGATGTGAAAACCGCATTTCTTAATGGAGAACTCCGTGAAGAAGTGTATGTGAGCCAACCAGACGGCTTCGTTGATCCTGAGCGTCCTAATCACGTTTACCGACTCAAAAAGGCACTCTACGGACTAAAGCAAGCCCCTCGGGCGTGGTATGACAAACTGTCCACTTTCTTACTGGCCAATAAATTTTCAAAAGGATCAGTGGATCCAACACTATTTACAAAAACCTACGGGGAGGACTTACTTGTTGTTCAAATATATGTCGATGACATTATTTTTGCCTCAACAAAAAGAAGTTACTTTAATGATTTTGCAAAATTAATGAAAGATAATTTTGAAATGTCAATGATGGGTGAACTTTCGTTCTTTCTAGGACTACAAGTTCATCAATCACCCCGTGGAATTTTTATAAATCAGTCCAAATATGCTCTTGAAATTTTAAAGAAACATGGAATGATGACCAGTGATACTTACAATACACCAATGGGCTATACCACAAAACTAGATGCTGACTTACATGGGACTCCAGTTGACCCTACCAAATACCGAAGTATGATTGGGTCCCTCATGTATCTCACAGCTAGTAGACCTGATATAGTATTTGCTGTCTACATGTGCTCTCGCTATCAGTCCAAACCAACTGAAAAACACCTCAGTGAGGTCAAGAGAATCCTTCGATACATAAAGGGAACCATTAACTTGGGAATCTGGTATCCGAAGGATTCTGGTTTTGAACTAATTTCTTTTTCAGATGCTGACCATGCAGGATGTTTAGACACACACAAAAGTACATCTGGTGGATTACAATTTCTCGGAGACAAACTTGTGTCATGGCAATCAAAGAAGCAGGACTGCACATCACTGTAGTCAACAGAATCTGAATATGTAGCTATGTCCGCTTGTTGTGCTCAAGTCATTTGGATGAGATCACAACTTAAGGATTATGGCTACCTATTCAATAAGATTCCTATCTACTATGATTCTAAGAGTGCAATTGCTATCTCCTGCAATACAGTACATCATTGCAAATCCAAATACATCGATCTCCGATATCACTTCATCAAAGAGCATGTGGAAAAGGGTACCGTTGAACTTTATTTTGTTGGGACTGAGTACCAATTGGCGGACTTACTTACCAAATCCTTGGCGCCCTCAAGGTTTGCTAGTCTAGTTCACCAAATTGGTATGCGATGTTTGACTCCAGAGGATCTGGAAAAGTTTTTAAAACACAATTGATCGTCAAACATCAAAACTATCTTTTGTATATATCTTTACAAAAACAAAATACAAAAATAGAAAATCAATCAAAAACACAAAAAGATTTTTTGGTTCTTATTCTAAAAAAAAAAAAAAAAAAAACAAAAAATGCAAGCATAAACCATCTCTTTCAACACTATTATTTAAAACAAGTGTTGAGGGGGAGGAAAAGTAATATTTTCAAATTTCTCAAAAATATATTAACTTTTATACTTGCATTTTACCAAAAATAATACGTTTTTTTATAAAAAGTGTTGATTCAATAAGTGTTTCGGGTTACTCTCCTTGTCCAATATAACAAATATTTCAGTATTTTTGACTACGGTCTAAGATCAAGGGGGAGTACCACAAGTTGTTCTTTTCATATCTTGGTATAATTAACGAAAGTTACATGAGTTAAGGTGTTTAGGCATTAGGTGTGAATGCAAGTTAAGGTTAAGGGACCATTTGTGTCAAGTTACCAAAACTAGTTTTAACCCAAGGTCAAAACTAATTTGACTCACTCATTAACTACACCTACAAAAAGTTATTACTCTTTCACCTACTCAATCTAACGATCCACAATCATTTGCTTGATCTAATCATCAATCTTCAAATCCGTAAGTGTTAACATGTTTTGATCATTATTTCAAACAAAGGTTTTTAATTTCATAACGATCCAACGGTTCAATTTGTGTCAATCGTTTAATCTACTCTTAGGGTTGTGCGTAATAATTAAACCCAGAAATTGGTTATGTTATGGTTAAAATTATTGTTGGGAAATGGTCTAAGGTTGATTATAAACATGTTTTAATACTCTAATTGCACCCAGAAACACCAAATCGTCTAGTTTGATTTTAGGGTTCATACGAGTCAAATAAGGGTTCTTGATTTTAGACGTTAGGATTGTAATTGGTGATGGGGATAATGTTCTTGTAGGCCTAGGATCATGTTGTTATGGTTTAATTGCTTCAGGAACATCTCTTGATCATGTATGAATGATTTAGTGTTCGAATGACACTAGCAGTTATGATATCTTGATTTTATGGTCAAAAGTTGTTATAAGATGGACCATATGATCCTTAGGTTGTTAGATACATTTGCCCTATGCCTAATCTTACCCAGATTCATGTTTGATTGTGTTCGTAATTGTGTGTTCATACGGGTTTACGCGTAACTCACATTTATGCATGTTTACACATCAAAATGGGTATTAAAGTGTGTTATAAAGTTTATTGATCAGTGGTTGTGTGTTACACTTTCAGGAATCAAACCACTCGAATTACGAAAGGTGATTTTTCTGGAAAAAGGCATGTTTACGCACAACTTGTTCATCCTACGCGTAAGATTGAGTCTTACGCGTAAGATTCGACACGTGGACAAACTTTGTCTTGGATAAGACAATGTTTACGCTTAAATGTAATTCTTTTGCATAAGTTCTGACCTTACGCATAAGTCTGGAACTTCGCATAAGTCATTACCTACGCATAAGTTATACTTTACGCTTAAGGGTAATCCTACGCATAATATCAATTCCTACGCCTAAGATTTATCTTACGCATAAAATTGACCTTATGCATAAGATTCACCTTACGCGTAATATTCTAACTTACGCGTAGCTTTTGCTCTTACGCATAATTTCTACTCTTACGCTTAAGTCAGGTTACGCGTAAAATTACCCACTTACGCGTAAACTTGTCAAAATCTAAATTTTTCTAAGTGTTGAGAAATTTCCAAAGAGTAACTTCTTGTAATGATAAACTTATGTTGTAACTGAATTGTTATAAGTTTCTACCATGTAATATAACTCAAGTTTGTCATATATCAAAAGTTTTCACACACACAAACCCCCACTGATCAATGTATAACATGCAAATCTATAAGTGTACATCATAATTGAATGTCTTTGCTAACACAGTCAACAATTGCCATGTTTTTATTTGTTTGTGATCAATTCAGATGGCAGAACACAATGACGTTCCATACGGACCAGAACCCGAACCTAAGCTTTCATGGGAAGAGACATTCCCAGAAGATTACACCAGGAAGATCAGAAAGAACAACATCCGTATCAACTTCAACAAAATGACTTGCAACGAGTCCTCATGTATTGTTGCAGTGGATGCTCTTCTATATCACCCCAACAAGTTGTTGTTCACCAAGTCTGCCTCAGTTTCCTGCTTCTACATCCACCAGTTTTGGCATACACTTCAGCTAGATCTTGGGGAGGCTTCCTTCACCTGTATGCTTCATAACTGTCAAGTCACTGTGGACATTGATATGCTCAGGAATGTACTCGGGTTACCAGACCTCGGCCCTAATGAAGTATATGATGAAGTTCCCACCGAAGAAGATCTGATTATGTGGTTAAGGGATATTGGGTATGACGAATCAGAAGAAGTTATTACAAGACATTCTAGGGTCAACATTAGGTATCTTCCACAACTATGGAGAACCTTATACATTCTGATTGCCAAGTCCTTGTCTGGCAGAGACACTGGCCACGAACACCCGAAGCTCCAACACCTCAAACTCTTCTGGGCAGTGGCTAATGTGAAGAAAGCTGATTATGCTAGTATCATTTGGGAAGACCTTGTGTGGCACATTCAACACAAGACAACCAACATTCCATTTGCCCGCTTCACAAAACTACTCATCGAAAGCTTCCTTCGTGAGTATGATGATATCCCACAGAGACTTGATGACACTGATAAGAACACGTTCAGAAATGAAGATACTCTCAGGGTCATCAAGAGAATGGAAACCAGCACACGCAAGTAGGGAAAGAAACTTCCCGATTGTCTCTTGAATGCCAAAGTTAAGGCTTGCAAGAATTACAAGTATTACGAACAAGCTCTTGAAGCAGAAAAAGTTAGTTTCCTGGACGAAGTTGTTCTACCTTCGTTCATGCAAAAGAAGGGTAAGAAAGGCAGTAAGACTGGAAGCTCCGGCAGTTCTACTCAGTCTAAGAAGAAGAAAGGTACTCTCAAGAGAAGGACTCCTGCCAAGAAGCCTGAATCCACTCCTGAACCCACACCACCATCTGACTCTGAACAAACCGAATCCGACGAAGGTCCAGTGTATAGACAAGCTTATGCTAACATTGATAAGGATGTGAATCTTGATGAAATTGACGATAAGGATTTGACGTTCGAAGATTGGGAGACTAACATTGATGAGTTGGCTGATAATGCTGTATACCCAGCATATCTTAATCAGAGACCGTTCACTAAAGCACAGACAATCCTGGAAGAAGAAAGGATCAGGAGAGAAAAGATGAAGGAACTTATAACTACCGAACAAGAGTCTGCTCAAACTAATGTAGGCCTTTCAGAAGAAGAGGAAAATGAAAGGGCTCTCAACCTAGGTCTCCTCCATAGCCGAATTGATGCATTCAATGCTGATCTACCTCCTCCACCTCCAGTATTCTCTCAAACTACCGAAGCTGGCGGATCAAGCAGTATTCCTGAGTCTGCCACCGGGATCAACACTGACTTAGTCGCCTACGACAATCCTTCAGTATCTCCCACAGATATTGAAATGACTTATGCTTCAACAACGGGAGAAGAAGAAGAGGAAGATCCCATGGATACTGATGCTCCACGGTTAATGACTGTAGAAGAAATGGAGCTTAGGGAAAGGGCTCAGGAAGAGGAATTGAAGAGAAAACAGGAAGCTGAAGAAGCTAGGCTTGAGCAGCTTGCACAAGCCAAACTGGAGGAAACTATACGAATGGAAGAAAGTAGGAAGGCTGAAGAGGCAGCCAAGCTGGCTGAAGAAAAGTTGAAAAGAGAAGAAGATGCTAAGCTTGCTGAAGAACTAAGGCTTAAAGCCGAGGCTGAAAGACAGGCTGAAGAACAAAGGTTGGAAGAAGAAGCAGCCAAAGCTAAGAAAGTTGATCAACCCGAACCACAGAAAGGAGATGACAAAGACATAACCACCAATCTTGAATCCTCACAATCATCACCTCCTGCATCCGAATCAACACATGACAAATCTATCAAGAAACCAAGCACCAAAGCCTCTGCTGCATCAAAGTTGCTTAAGTCAGCATTCAGAAGAGTACATGATAAGAAGAGAAGCAGACTGGAAGATCAGGTTGCTACACTAGCAACCCAAGTTGCTGAATTGACGAAGCTAAACTCTAACGTCCAAGAGCTGCAAGAAAAAGTTGACACTTTCTTAGCTAAAGACGTACAGGAGAACTTGGAAGCCAAATTAGCAGCTCAAGCACAAGAGTACATGGCACAACACTTAGTTGCTGAGTTGAAAGATCTGCTGGCACCCATGAGAGACGAACTCACCAAGTTCGCAGAGCAAGCAGTCAAGAAAGTGATCCGATCAACCACATTCACTCTTCAAGCTGACAAGTCTACTGTTCCACTACCAGGGCTATCTCTGGATGAATTGGAAGCTCAACTCTTAGAAAAGCTGGCAAACAAGTTCACCTTGACTTCTGAAGAAGCCAAAGTCCTGGAAGCATTAAAAGACAAGATGAACAAAGAGACTTGCAGCACAGAGGCCGATAAACTGAAACGTCAAAGAGACGATGAAGACAGGGATCCTAATTCTCAGGCAAAGAAACAGAAACAAGCCGAAGGACCCGCATCTCAATCTAAAACACCGGTTATCCCTCCAACAACAACAACTTCCACACAACAACCGAAGGCATCAGGTTCTGCTCCCAAGGCACACGACCACTTTGAATACACCGGTGGTGATGAGATTCCTCAACCAGATGAAGTTCCAGAACCATCCCTTAAGAAGAAGAAGAAAGATAGGAAAGGAAAGCACCATCAATCCAAACCAGATACCTCACCAAAAGGCACAGAACCAAAGAAACCGAAAACCGTCCTTAAATGGCTAGACCATGACGATACTGCCGAATACTCCTGGTTTGAGAAAATGATTAATTCGCAACCACCTCTTGAAGACAATCATGAACCTCAAGATGGTCGAACGGTGGAATACGCTCAACTGATTCAGCAAAAGTTTAAGATGAAAAAGATGAATAAGAAAGAGCTGCGAAGAATCAAGAATGATGCTTTCAATCTTCTGAAAGACCGGTCTGCTAACTCAATCGAACTTGAGTATCATCTGGAAAATATTGCTCGAGCTATGTCAAGCAATATTGACTGGATCAATCCTGAATCTTATGTCGATCCGGTCACAAGGAAAACCGCACCCTACATCACTGACTGGTCCAAACCACTACCGATGATTGGGAAGCCTAAGGAACCGAAGATCCCGTACAAGTTCTTCTTCAACACAGACTTGGAATATCTGACACTTGGCAGCAAGATTGAGAAGAAGTACGTTACATCACTTGCCTTTCTCCCTGCAGCTCGATATCTCAACAATGCAATCGAAGAAGAAGCTTCAGCATTATTCGTTGATAAAATTGTTGAATATGACCGGAACGCACTCTACGGCATACATCATTGGCCAGACAACCGGGCACAGTATTATCGAAGCAGCAGACTTAATCAGACGATGGGCGATGTAGCAAGTGATCTGAAGATAGTCTCCATTCAATTCATCTCGACTGTCACTCACTTTGGGTACCCCTTCCTCAGCAAAATCACACTGAAAAGACTTGATGAAAAGGAGTACGATATTTCCGAGTCTGACTTTCCACGACTACTTCTCAATGAACACGAAAACATGTACCTGCTCAAAGTTCAAGGAAAACTCTGTGGCTTGCCTAAAGAGATGCAGCTTGCCTTTATCCAAGCTCTTCTAATCTTCATCAGGCAGATTGTCATTAGAGAAAGAGTTGAAGATCTTCAATTGGGAGTAGAAAGTTATCAGAAGAAGCTGAATCTCACCAAGCCTAACATGTTCGACATCCCCGACCTTCAACATCTACCTCAATACACCTTGATCAAGCAACCATTCGGGTTCACTTACCGCAGTGTCAACGGTCGAAACTGCTTTACGGGCTACAAAGAATTACATAAGTTCTGTGATGAAACTTTGAAGTTCGTCAGAGACGGAATCAAAACCAGAATCAACGACATTGCTCTAGGGAAATCCAAAAGATGGAACACCGATGAGACCAGGGATGCACGCAGATTCATTACAAGGATCGAGAACCGGTTGAAGCGCAGGGATCAGTTCAGGAGATTGGAAAGCTATGTTGGAGGAAGAACAAAATTTCCGGTGTTGACATTTCAGAGACCTGATTGGTAGTAAAATTGTAAGAATTTGATTTGATTTGTCAATAATTTACTTTATAATGGTTTGTGTACGCATTACAGTGCACAACCCGAACTTGTAAAGAAAGGACCCTGAGGTACGCATCAGTGCCTCAATCCTAATATAAGGAGCGAAGGCTTCTTACTTTTGAGTAGAATTAATCAAACATTTATGATTTTTCATAATTCTGCTCAAAAGGACAAGTATTTCACCTCAATAAGACCTAATCACTTGTTGAGGGGGAGCACTTGTCAAAACAAAATACTTTGTTCAAAATCAAAAGCTCTTGGTGAATCTCCCCATAAGACTCAAAAAGCATATTTTAATCAAAACTTTAACAAAAACAACATCTCATATGCTATTTTTGAGGGGGAGAAAATGAAAAAGTGATTAAAATATATGAAGTAAAAGCTGAAAAGTTGTATCTTGTGCGAGCTAGACTCAGATTCACCCAGGAATTGACGAGACAATTAAAGTTAGTTAAATCGAAAAGACTTATCCTCGACGGGTAATAACATCAAGTTAGTTACTAGAGCTAGTTGTCACCTAAAAGCTGACAATGTACCTCTTTAACTAACCACATAAGCGTGTCTTGAAAAGGATTAGTCTTAGTAGAAATGTACCGTCTCGAGAAACTTTCTGTGGACTTGACCAGGCCGGGTAATAACTTCAAGCTAGTTTAACTAGTGATGTAAGCGTGTCTCGAATCGGTCTTGTTCACTGAAAGTGGATCAATTCAAAATGCTTGCTCCTCCCGCATGTGCAAATTTATTAAATACTTATGAGCACATGTGCAGGGGGAGCCCTTCAAAAGTGTACATAAACTCTCAAAGTATTAACCAAAAATTTGATTATCACAAACACTTTGAGAGATTTTCAATCAAAGGTTTCTTGGCTACTGTCGGAGTTATAAGGTGATTAAGATAGGAATAACCGTCCTATGATCCGCCAGAGCCGGAGGGATCTACCCAAGGACATCACCAATAGTTAGAAGTATAAGTCCTTAGGTATGATACGAAAAAAGGAGAAAAGAATGAAAGGGAAAGAAGGAGTTGAAGAATTAAAAAGAAATGTAAAGAAAAGGGTGAAAAGAAATAGCCCTCCATATAATTCAACCTTAGGACAGACACCGGGTTCAATACATATGCTACTGGCTGTTGCAAAAGACAACACCGGTATTGAAGATTAATTCGTCATGGACCCAGTGACGCAATGCACTAAACCTTCTTAACCACTCAAGTTCTCTTAAAAGAGCTTGTTTCATTCTCACGGGGAACCTGTGTAATCTATCGACCTATCTCTTAGAGACGGTTGATATTGAAGAAGGAGACCCCTCCCTAGTCTCCGCATAGGAAACCTAAGTGTGCACTTATAGAGTCTAGAGCCTCGAGATACACCAAAGATCTCTTAGGAACACTTAGTATTTCTACAACTGGTGTTCTACATCAATGGACACCAGTTGTAAACTATCGAGTCCTTCGCAGATCTTAGCAATCTGCCGAGAACGTTTATGAGAGGATTACTTATGTATTTCTCAATGATTGAACGGAAATCCTGCCAGGGTCAACATCAAACAGCCCTGACAGCAGGTCACTTCGGTAACCCCACAAGGGTTACGCTTAGTGTTTGCGGTGGTTCCATAACGATCTACAGTCATGGAGTGATCCCTAGCGACTCACCCAGTCATTGAGCTACTTAGTAGGTCTCGTAAGCTCCTTCGGGAGTATCTGATATGGGAACGGCCTGGATAAGGATTAGAAGGAGTCTTCACAATATGCTGTTGATGAGCTCTAATTCCTTATCTGTAAGTACCGGTTGTTTTATTACTAACTGTTTACTCGCAGGTACCTCACTTCCATGATGATAGATTCCAACATGCTCAGACATACATCTTGAAGCAAATGGTAGCTCCCCCAAAGATCTTAACAACACAAAGTTCAAAGAAAGATTCTACATCAATAAGAAGAATCTACAAAGTATAAAGACTAAAGATCTTAGTGTATGCAAAGGAACTTCTTGTACTTGAAAGTCTAAGTCCAAAGATGTATGAGTATGTTGGAATGGCGGACAACCACCACAGACGCAGGAGTGACGAACGGCAGACAACTTCATCACTACATCATCACCAAAGAACAAAGACACAGAGCAAATTATATTCATTATCATTCAACCATTTTGAAGACGTCTAGAGTTTTACATGTCACAAGTCAACGACAAAGATGAAGACGTCAAGCAACCGTGATGACCGACCCTTAGGGGGAGATTGTTGGGATCATACTTTTGTATTTAGTCAAGTCTCGGTCATTACATTTTGTAATAGGTTGCTTTGGTATTTATTTCAATATGTTTAATGTTAAATGGCTTATGTGTTAAAGCCCTATGGGCCTTAAAGCCCACGAATTAGTGAGATAAGGGAGGAAGGGAGTGTTGCCCTAACTCCTCCCTTATAAATAGAAAGCTTATGTAAACATTATGTTTGTTGGTTATTTGAATATCTTAGTGAAACTCTTGCATTTACTCTTCTCTCATTTCTTATAATCAACCATCTCTCATTCTCATCTTATTTCTTTCAATATCATACTTGTGTTTACTTAAATGGTGACCTAACAATTATCAACCTCATCCTCCTGAACCACCTCATTAACTTCTTCTACATTCTCTGCATATCATATCCATTCTAAATTTTTGTCTATGTTCTTCTTAAATTCAGCCATATCAACTTCTACAATGTTCACCATCTGCTCTTCATCAACTACAAAATCACTATCATCACTGTTTGATTCATTATCATTATCTGAACCATGTTCACTACCTAAACCATTGTCAGTCTCCCGACTATCTGAACCATGTTTACTACCTGAACCATTGTCAGTCTCCCCACTATCTGAACCATGTTCACTATCTGAACCATGTTCAGAACAAACATCTACATTTGGGCTTTCGTTCCTACTAGACTGGCCTACATTCTTATTCAACCTTCCAACCCTGCTTAAGAAATTACTCAACCACTCATCCTCACTTACATCATCAACTACCTCATTATCAGCATTCTCTAATACATCTTGTTTATCATCAGCCACATTTTCTACCAAAGCAAGTTCTACATTCTTACTATTCTTAGAAACACAGTGATCAACATATAAATCAATAACCTTATACTTAGATACATGGGTCATCAATTCCGACACATCTTTATCAGTCTCTAATTTTCTTAAACCATTATCTAAATCTATGTTAGGTAACTTGTAAAAAAAGTCCATACCTGAACTTCCATTTTCATACCCTAACTCTTTCATCATTGTAGCAACCTCAACAACAGAGAACCTCTCTGAATCAATTGTATATATCCAATTCACCTTCCCACCTTTGTAACGTACCTTAGGAGGGCTTGTGAATGCACCTCCATAGTTAATCTTTAAGCAAAACACTATTGGAAATTTACCTGAACACAAAAAATAACGATTTACATTGCAACCTCTGATTTGCATTAAAAACAGAGTAATACAATTGGTAGTGTTTACTTACGATAATCATGATAGGGATTTGAAGCTGAGCCCTTTTTACGCACCCTTCACTCACACAACATTGTGTTACTACACTAGGGTTTCATCTAATTAGATCGACAATTCTGTGTGTGTTTCTGATTTGGAACCATAAGGATGAAAAATGATGGGTTAGGGTTTGATAAAGACCCCCAATTTCGCGCCTTTGGTGAAATACCAAAAATACCCCCGTTTTATAAACCTATTAATATGATTTAACGGTCAACTAACGGATAAGTTGGTCAAGGGACCAAACCCGTATGGGTTGTAAACCATGGGGACCAAACCCGAAGAAAATTAACGGCAGGGGCGATTCTTGATTGACTCGGCAAACCACAGGGACGAAAAATGACATTTACTCAATAAAAAATACTTACTTTAGTATCCTATAAAAGAGCTGAGAGTCTTCTAGTATGAGAATGCTACAACTACATTAAAATATTCACAAAATTACTTACAAAATGATGTGTCAGTCAATGATTAATGAATTTTATTGTAGTTTTCTCTCTTTTTTCTGATTTAACAAATCACTATTTGACACACAATTTTTGTAAAGGATTTTATGAATATTTTTATGTGGTTATAAAATTGCTCCTTCTGGGTATCCTTTAAAAATAGAGAAATGTTAGAAACACAAGAGCTTTACAAAATATTTTTCATATAATAATGTGTCATATAATTAGTGTTATTTTCTAACTTACTTTTTAATTCTCCCTTTTAAATATATCCACAAATTTATGTGACGCATCTTTATGTGAAAGATATTTTGTAAAGAGCTCTAGTAATATCGGGTATTGTAATTTCCATATACATGAACTAGTTATAATACCTGTGCACGCACATGGTTTTTAAAATTTCGTTTTGATTATGTATTACTGTCGATTAAGAAATGAACCACTTAACATGTTTTAAATGGTTTTACTTGGTGGACTACAAATAAAAAATCATATGTGTCTCATAACAAGTAGAGATGACGGCTCGAAATGGACCATGGATAGATCTAATGGATTTTCCGTTAAACATTTATCATTCTTAATTGACGACCATCTTCTTTCATCGAATAACTTAGGAAAAAAGTTTGAATGGCATAATTGGATTCCCCGAAAGGTTAACATCTTTGTTTGGCGTGCTTCTCATGATCGACTTCCTCACCTAGTGAATCTTGATAATCGTTGTATAGACATCGATTCTATTCTATGTCCATTGTGTCAGGACCAAACATAAACCTCTAATCACATTCTCTTTAGTTGTCATCGAGTGAGGCTTATTTGGTTAACGATTTTCGGCTGGTGGGGGTATAAACCCTCTTCCAATTATCACAATGTCAGAGATCCTCTCTACTTCTTTCGTTGGTGGTACGAATACGCCATATTTAAAAGTCTTCAGAGGCGTGTGTTTTGTAGTGATGTGGAGTAGGAACGGGAGGAATCGCTATGTCCATGAGAGTATCGAGAAAAGGCACGTTATTCTTCATGAAGATATTTTTGCGAAGATTCAGTCATTGGCTTTGCTTTGGATATCAAATCTCTGCTCTAATTGAACCTTTAATTGGGCTTTATGGATCACTAACCCAACAAATATATGCATTGGCTTATTGCTTTTCGTGTCTTTTTGTTTGAGTTTCTGGATTTTCTTTCTATATTTGCGGTTATAGTAGTGTTATTCTATCTCTTATGGGTACTCTCTTTTTGAGACCCATTGTATTGTTCCTTAGTTTGGTCTTAATAAAAATATCAGCCTTTCAAAAAAAAAAAAATAATCTACCTATTATTTTAGGAGAATGCTTTTGGATTAAAAAATAACCTGATTAAAAACAATATATTCTTGTTGAATAATTCTCATGTACATACTTTTAATCCCTTTACAACGGCCATCTATTACATTTTTTATTATTTTTTTATGAAACATCACGTCAATGAATAAAGTTAGGTTATCACCTACGCAGTTTTTTTTTTTTTTTTTTTAGAAGGTGATTGGTATCAAATAAAGATTGTGATGCATTTTTTTTTTATAATTTAAAGAAAACACCTTCTATATTCAACAAGGATTATCTAACACTTTTTTTCTTTAATAATTAGCTTTGTATAACGTTTTTAACTGACAAACATGTTAAGGTTGAGGTTGATATTGTTGTTTAACGTTAACTATTGATATCATGTTTTACAAAATGTGCGAGTTTAGAAGCACATAATAAGCGTTGATAAAGTTAAAATATGCTCCGGAAAGTTTTTAAAATGTTTTATGAATATCCATATATAAATTTTAAATAAGAACCTCATGAGTCGTTGTTATAAGTAGAATCGCGTATATTTATTTTCATATCACAGTAACTCGTGTTTACCATTTGATATTTATATTCCCGTTGCTAATAATTTAACCGTATTTCAAACACGTGTACGAATAAATTAAACTTTCAAATGGTAACATGAGTCCTTATTTAAAAAAATAACCTAATTGATGAAAGTATAAAACTAAAATTAGTTTAAAAAATATTTAATGTATATTAAAACTAATTCACATATTTACTAAATTTTGTAATTTTAATGGATGAAAGTCTATAAACTTATACTAATACTCATGTAATTTTAAACAAAGTTAATATTATAAAGTATATGGTATAAAGTATAAGGAGTTATTTGTTTTTTTTTCTAAAGTTATTAAAAAAATAAAAATTTGTAATTTTACACTTTGCTCTATATAAATTATTTAAAATTCAACCACTAAAGTTTTTTAATTACTTCCTCTTTTTTTAAGTTTTTGTTTTCATAAATTTGACACCTATATTTTTATGTATTTTTTTCTTAACCAAATTCTTCACCAAATTTATTAAGTTTGACCAAAATCAATTTAATTTTGACTTTCTATTAACCAATTATATTGCTCGATTTCGCCTACGTGGCAAAATCGAGCACTCTTATTGGTCTATTTTTTTTTCAATAAGAAATAATTTGCAAAAACACTCTGAAATGATGTAATTATTTTATTATATAAAAAATTAAAAATCTATATGCGCTACAAATAATTTAATTTATTATTTAGCTAATATGATCATACAAATGATATGCCTTTATGCTTATTTTTAGATGAGAATGAATTGACATACTTTCAATTTTTATTAAGACATTCGACAGTATACATTATATATTTATATTTACGTATAACATACTTTAATTGTTTGTACGATTGAGTGTCTTAATAAAACTGAAGAATGTGTCAATAACTTCCCTTTCTTAATGCAATACGGAGTATATCAAAATGTAACATATCTATCATAATAAAGGAAGCACAAAATTTTCTTTTGCCTTCAAACTTTGTTAGTAACTCTTGGAAAGTATTATTGTTTCTTTAAAATGGGAAGAGATTCGGTAAGAAGAAAAAACTAAAATAAAAAAGAAAATAAGAAAGATTTTCAATTATACATTTAAAATAAGGGGAAGAATTTCAAACAGAGATGCATCTTTTTTGTAGGTGCATCTAAAATGTGTGATTGTGTTTTCTTTATACCCTTCTTATTTTAATTTTCTTCTCATTTGATCTTAACTCTTCTTAACATATGTATGAATTAGATGAATATCCATGCAAAACGACGGTGTATAGCGGTAAATAATAATACTTGCGAAATCCTGATTCTAGTTCGACCCTTGATGTAAATCGTGTGTTTTTAAAACTAATATAGTGCGTATTTTTTAAAAGTTGTCAAGTTTATTGTTGGTCCTTGATGTTTGAGCAAATGACGATAACTGATGAACAATAATAACAATAAGAACATGTTCACTCAACACCACTTAAACAACTAATAACACAATTTGTATTTTTCGACGTTTATAAATCTTATTAGAAATGAATCAAAGATTTAAAAGGAATAGTTTGCGAAACACTATCTTGGTTGATGACAAATGAAACTCTCCTAATATGAACAACACAAGTAGCTAGCTTTGCTTTGATCATTCATAGGAAAGGAGGATCATATCAACTATAACACTTTGTATTATTTTCTATGTTTGTTTAGAATCTCTATGTTGGAATACGAAAAGTGTGAATCATTAGTTAGGGACTTCTATTTATACTTTATCTTAGTATATGGTATGTTGTGTAACTATAGTTGTATGTGACACAAGTTTACCATCGCGGAACTTGTATATCCACGATGGAGGCTTGGCTAGACGTTGGGTATAAATACCCCTACCTCATGGGTTATGAGGTGTGTGTTCTTTTCTATAGTAATGCGAGACTTTTGATATCTCTCTCTCTCTCTCTCACTCTCTCTCTCTCTCTCTCTTTCTCTATCTCTCTTCTCTCTAAAGTGCTCACACCCACTCTACATATTTAGATTAGTTGTAGACGTGATATTATTGGAACAACAATTGGTATCAAGAGCCAAATATGAATCGTTGTTTCTTGTTGTGCTTGTTTTAGTGTTGTTAAATCTTCCCTTGTATTTAGAAGCTTTGTTTTTATTGGTGTTCTTCACTTTCTCTCTCTAAAATAGATTATGCTTCATTCATAGTGATTAGATTACTCATTTACGTGGTTAATCTTATTATACGTATGTTAGGATAACTTATTTCTGAAAAAGAAAGAATTTTTCATCATTATATTCATTATTTCTAAGTATTTAGTGATGATCTAGGTTGATTTTTGTGGTTTTAAGGTTTTTGAAGTAGTGTACTTTTTGTTCGTAAAAGTAGGGGTTAAGCTTGGTTCGCATTGTTTTGTTCGCATCGCAAAGGGTTTAGGCCGCAATACAAGGGTTGTGGTCTCCGCGATATTTGTCTGTGATAAGAGTTTGTGTGATACGAAAGAATTGGCTGCGATACTTTCTCTGCGAAAGTTTTTGTTACCCACTATTTGCGAAAGAAAACTCTGCTCGGATCGCATCAAACTTCTACGATAGCTCTTCTATATGTGTGATACTTTTAAGACTCTGCGACACTAGATTTTATGAGACTTACTATTACCCACCTTTTACGAAAGAAAACTCTACGCAATTTTCACCAGAAGCTGCGATAGTTACTGTTCATGAGACTCTATTGCAATACTTTGACCTAAAGAATTTTATAATTTAACAAATCCCTCAAAAAGATTTAAAATTTGTAAAAGACTTTGATCATACTCTTTGAACTAGGTCAATTCTCCAAACATCTAACCATCACAACTCAAACAAACTAAAACACCTCACTTAAACAAAACAACATCTCATATCAAAGATCCATTATCACTATATCTACTACTCAAGATGCAGTGGCCGCAGGGAGTGATGCTAGACCTCCCATGTTATATCGTGGAAACTATGTTCAATGGTCTTCAAGGTTCATGGACATTATTATGGGTTACAAAGAACATAAGTTGTTGATTAACTCCATCAAGAATGGACCGTATGTTATGAAGGAAATTCCTGATATTGCTAATGAGGGTAAGACACGACAGCAAACTGAAGATGACTTAAGTCCAACTGAACTTGCTCAATTTGAAGCTGACATCCGTGCCAAAAAAACTTAATTTTGTATGGACTAGGCAATGACATTTACAATGCCATTTGTTGATATAAATAATGTATAAAAACGTTATTAATATTTTTCGATATCCCTAAGTTTTGACGATCACAAAATAAAACGCAAAGTTAATACGTAAACAAGTTTTAAGCAAGTTTATATCATCTCATCCAACATAATCACTTAAGGTATGAATAAACAAGTGACTAATACATTTTATGATTAAAGGGATGTTTATTTAAATAATACAAAGTTTATAAAATTAAATAAACTTATTATACATTTTTGAAAAACATTTTTGGTAATAAAGGAAAATGTTTAATTCATAGTAAATATATGAATTCAAATTTTTAACCAAAATCAGTTAGTTTTTCACCAAATAAACTTTCCCCACTAAAAGACAGATTTTCTGGCCGTTAAAGCTGGGCGGCCCCTTAATTATAAGGGCGGCCCCCTTAATTTATGAGGGCCGGCACACAATTAAGGGGACCGGCCACGCTCCCCTGCCAGATTCTGTCAGAAAATTTTCCCTATAAATACCACCTCAAACCTGGAATTTTTCTCACCTCTTGCACGAAAATTTTCAGATCCAAATCTCTCCAAACATCCTCCTAAAAACCCTTTGATCATATAATTATTAATCCTTGTTTCAAGTGATTCATTCCCTCACCTCTCGTCTCTCAAAGTGCAAGAGAAGAATACTTCTTCAACATCAAGTTGTGAAGTATTGTAGATTTGTGTATATAGTCTAGTTGTTGTGTACATTCATTGTAAAGGTGTTATAGGAGTGTAACTAGATAGATCTAGGAGTAGAAGTTGTGAATAGAAGTAGTGAGATATAAGTAGTGGTGTGAAGAAGATTGTTGGGAGGTAGATAGTTGTGAAGAAGATTGTTGTGAAGTAGATAGTTGTGAAGATAGATAGTTGTGAAGAAGTAGAGTTGTGATTAAGTAGTGACTAGGTGTGAAGAAGTTGTGTAGAAGGTGTGAATAAGTTGTGTAGAAGGTGTGAATAAGTTGTGACGAAGTTGTAGTGTGTATATTAGTGTGTAAGGTTTTCGCCGCCATAAGGGAGCTTGTTGACATAGTGAAGAAAACTCTCGAGTAGGTGACTCGAGGAGTGGAGTAGGGCAAGGAAGGTGTCCTTGTAGCCGAACCACTATAAATCCTTTGTCTCGCGGTTAGATCTTTCCATATCTTACTTATTATCTTGCTTATATCGCTATTACTTTTGTAGACGTAGACGTATATATATATATATATATATATATATATATATATATATATATATATATATATATATATATATATATATATATATATATATATATATAGTTGCTCATATAGTGCTAGTATTGATTTTACTTAAAGATCAAACAAAAGTTTCATTCACAAAACAAAGTTTAAACAATCAAACTAAAAAGGTAACATACATTTAATTGATCATTTCGATCAACTATAGTTTTCATACAAAATATAACTAAGGATTATAAAATAAACGTTTACTTACTTATCTCTTGTATATAGCTATAATTGTTTATATTATGCATGTTTTGATTTCACATACTTAGTTTGCATTATTATTATTGCTCATACTTAGATATAGTTGTTCATATTGTTCAAGACTTGAATTCACATACGATCGAATCAAAGTTTTAAAAGCAAACAAGGTTTTAAAACTAAACTAAGTTTTCATAAAACCAAAAAGACGTAAAACTATTCAACCCCCCCCCCCCCTTCTAGTTTTCCACAATTGGTATCAGAGCCAGGTTAAACAAGATTTTTAAAATAAACTGTATTTTAAAACTTGAAATGATCTATGGAATCTGAAAAATATTTAGAAGGGCAATCTATGCAAAGACCACCACTATTTGAATGTGATGGTTTTCTTTATTGGAAAAATAGATTCGAAACTTATGTGAAATCAAAAGATCTTGATCTTTGGCATGTCATTACCTTTGGTGATTTTCCCCCTATTCAATATAATTTTGAAACTAAAATGGATGAAATTGTATCTTTTGAAAAACAAAATGATGATTTGAAAAAGAAACTAGCAAAAAATAATGAGGCTAAAATGGTTATTTATAATGGGTTACCACGCAAAGAATATGAAAGAATTTTTATGTGTAAAACCGCAAAAGAAATTTGGGATTCTTTACTAATCACTCACCAAGGTAATAGTCAAGTTAAAGATGACAAAATAGATCTGCTTGTTCAACAATATGAACAATTTATGATTCCGGAGGAGGAATCAATAGATAATGCTTTTGCTAGGTTTAACACTATCATCACAAGTTTAAAAGCACTTGATGAGAATTTTTCTAGTAAGAATTTTGTTAGGAAATTTCTTAGGGCTCTTCATCCAAAATGGCGAGCTAAAGTTACGGCGATTGAAGAATCGAAGAACTTGTCAACTCTTCAACTTGATGAGTTGATCGGCAACCTGAAAGTCTACGAAGCAATAATAAAGAAAGACTCCGAGATGGTCAATGGAAAAAGAGAGCAAAGCAAGTGAATTGCGTTGAAAGCTAGGAAGAAATCTAGTAACGAGGATAGCTCAACCTCCGAAAGTAATGACGAAGAATATGCGATGGCCGTAAGAGACTTCAAGAAATTCTTCAAAAGGCGAGGAAGATTCGTTAGACAACCGCATGATGAAAGGAAAGCATACCAAAGAAATAAAGATGACAACAATGGAAAAAGTGAAAGGAAGTGCTTCAAATGTGGTGATCCAAATCATCTCATCGGAGAATGTCCAATGATGTCAAAAGATCAAAATCAAAAGGCGTTTTTTGGAGGAGCTTGGAGTGATAGCGATTACGATGAGAAAGAAATCACAAAAGAGGAGAAGTGTCTTATGGCTAAGACATCAAGCGAGGTACGTTCCAAAACCGAATACTTTAGTGACGAAAATTTATCATTAGACGAAAAAGACCTAGATAGTGAATATAATAGGTTATGCAAATTAGGTCAAAAGGTTATAGCTAAAAATAAGTCACTAAAACATATTAATAATCTATTAGAAAATGAAGTACTCGAATTAAAAATTAGACTACAACATTTGGAAAAAGGAAAAGAAGTTTTTATAGAATGTAAAACATGCACAGAGGTTAAAAATGAAAACGAAAAACTTAAAGATGAAATTTTCAAACTTGACAAGTTTAAAAATAGTAGTAACCCACTTAAGAAAATAATAAGTATTCAAGAAACTTCGGGAGATAAAACCGGTCTAGGATTAACCTCAACTAATGTTTCAACTAGTGAAAATAAAAGTATAAAGTTTGAATGTGAATCTAGTAAACAATGTCACACCCCCAATTTACCTGACTTGCAGCGGAATGGAATGCCTGAGGGTGTAACGGTCATAGCACCACAAACAAGGATATATTGAACGACCTAAAGTGTCATTTGGAAAATACATCGTTTGATTCATTCAAAATATTCAGAGTTATAAAACATAGGTCCCAAAAGTTGGAAAAGGTTTAAGGAAATAATTTAGTACAATCAAACGATAGTTCATAAGTGCATGAAATCCAAAAAGAGACGCGTCATCCTTGATACACAAAATGACTCCATGCATTCCATGAGAATATACCTTAGTTACCTGAGAAATACATTGCGAAAACGGTCAACATAAAGTTGGTGAATAATCATAGGTTTATAGGTAAGTCGTATGTACATAAGCCACAAGTATAAAGTAAAGTGACAAATTGTCAAAAAGCTACATTGTCTCTTAAGCTCATGACCCCGAAGCTAGACGTTACTTGGCCCCAAAGGAGTGTTTACCAGACACTCTAATATATTAGAAATGAAATGCATTCGTTTTCCTTATGGAGCAACCCAAACACGAATGGAGGAGTCACCCTCGATAGATCTATCCACTCACTCTCGCTTGCATCTTAATTAATGGTCCATGATAATAAAAGGGGACTTAATGTGGTAGTAAGGCAACTTAAGCAATGTACGAAATTTAATACTTGGGCATGTACGAAAATAATTGTGCAATGTATTCTCCCCCCGTGGGATTTGAAATCAAAATATTGAATTAAAACGGGGCTATGAGAACTCACCTCGAAATGATGGTACAAAGATGGTACAATGATGTAAAAGTAGTCAGGACAATGAGGCGCGAACACTAGCCGCAACCTAAATGAATAATCGCGATCTAATTTAGATCAAGCCGTAATGAAATGAATGCACATGCACATGATACCTATACCACTCGTAATTTGGAAATACTAGTTATCGTCATAGTAAAATAGTTTCCATACTTAGGAAAACTAAGTCCAAATATAGAAGTATATAACTTGTCGTATTATCTCGTATGAAAATGTTAGCGTTATATTCCTCGTATCAAAAACCTTAAAATAACGTCGTTAAGTCGTATAAATATTCTTTTGAGTCATACGTATTCATTTGTTAAGAATATAGTCCTTAGTAACGTTTCTAGAAAATATACCATTTAGTGCGTAAGTTATTATTTTTATTTGTGACCAAATATATATATATATAGTTTTGACGATGTTAAAACGGGTATAACTTGGTCGTTTTAAGCTCATTTTCCTCGTTCTTTATATCCACGGATTCGTTTTAGTATGTAGTATTATATTTTCGATAGCTCGGTTCCTCTAGGTTACGTTTAACACCTCTTTTTGCCCGTCGAAAACTGCCAAACAGCATGCAGTTTTTATAAAAATAGTTTTCGTCGTTAAATTTGCAAAAATCATATCTCCTTCGTTATAAGCTCGTTTTAATCCGTTCTTTCGCCTAAAGTTTCGTTTTTGAAAGTATTTTCTAAATCTTTGGTCAAAAATTAACCACCATCTACTGATTTTCCCATGAATTAGAAATAGGGACAGTAGGTATTTCTATAGTTTCAAAAATCATTTCTAGGGTTCTAATCTAGTTCCATCTTCAATCAAACCACTTTCAATCACCACAAAACTAGTCTAATCCTACCATACACCTTCTTAGGGTGTCATGGGTCCTTCAACATCATCAATCCACTAGGTCTAACAAGGGTTTCTCATGTTTTCATTTCTAGGGCTCAAAGTTAAATATGTACAAAATAGAGTGGTATAATCCATTATATGCATGAGTTCTTGTAAGAAAAGTATATAACCATAGTAATAACTTGTAAAAATTATAAAAATGAGTTTGTTAACTTACTTGAAGGTTTAGGGAGTTTAGATGATGAAAAACCTACTAATCCTTGAGTTTCTATCTCAAAACTCCAACAAGGATGACTAAGTGAACAAGTTTACACTATGATCTTTGAAAAATTGATGTTCTTGCTTCTTGATTCACCCCTAGGCCGAGCATACAAGAGAGAAAAATGAGAGAAAAGTTTACTTGAACTTGGATAATTATTTGTGAGAAAATGGGATGAAAAGGTTAATTATATAGTTAGGGACAATTGTTAGTTGAGCATTAAATTTGGTTGGTGAGGTTTAAGCTTATTAGGACCAAGGGGGGGGGGGGGGGGGGGTTGGCCGGCGCAAAAAGGAGGGAAAGGGGGGGGGGTTGTCTTGGGTTTTAATTAGAAAAGTTAGTGGTAGTATTATATAGTGTTAGTTTTAGGTTTTATCGGGTACCGGGTTTGTTAGAAATAAATTTTATTGAAGTTATTCGGGACATAATAAAGTCGTAAAAATTGTAAAAATATGTCAGGTACAAGTACGGAGAGTTTGGGTGATTATTGTTTAATTTTTATGAAAACCGTCGAAATTAAATTAGACGTACGATACGAAATAAATAAATTTCCAAAATACCGGGTAAATTAATATTATAATTTTTATATTATTAAAATGAATATAAAAATATATTGGGATAATAGTTGGGAGTGTCGGACGTGTTAGTCACATTTATAGTTCGCGTATTAGTGTTTATTTAAAATAAACATACGTAAATCGTTAATTATACCAAAAGTATTAATTTGGAAATCTTACGAGTGGAATAGTATGCAAGTGCCATAATAATGATATGTAGACTATTTCTAGTCCGTATGAAATGTCCCTGATAACAATGCATGAATTCGCTCCTGAACCAATACGGTTACGCGAATTTGAATACTCGTAAACTAAATTTACGATGACATGAGTAATGCACGTGAATAGTGGTTTTCTCTCGGAAATGAATAGTGTCAAGTGAATAGTAAAATTTCTGAATGTTTCTCGGAATGTCAAATTGATCTAAAAATTGATGAATAGTAAAACGATGAATAGTGATCGATGAATAGTAATTTATGAATAGTAGAATGTCGAAGTTTGGAAAAATGACCTGAAATTGTGGGGTGTGATAGTCGCCCATCCAAAAAGGAATTCAGTCCCTGAATTCAGTTAGTGTTGGTCTCGGCAATTGGCTTGGTGAAAAGTTGTGGATACTTGCGTCGCATTTGGTCTTCTCGTTCCCAAGTAAACTCGGGTCCTCTTCGAGAATTCCAGCGAACCTTCACGATCGGAATTCGACTTTGTTTTAACTGTTTGATCTCGCGGTTCATTATTTCAACTGGTTCTTCCACAAAGTTAAGCTTGTCATCGAGTTGTATTTCTTCTAATGGTATAATGGCAGACTCGTCCGAAAGACATTTCTTGAGGTTTGAGACATGAAACGTGTTGTGTACGTTGCTGAGTTCTGACGGAAGTTCAAGCTTGTAAGCTACTGGACCAATCCTTTCCAGTATTATAAACGGACCAATGTATCTCGGGTTCAACTTCCCGCGTTTTCCAAATCGTATCACGCCCTTCCAAGGCGAGACTTTCAACATGACTTTGTCTCCAATCTGAAATTCCAATGGTTTGCGTCGAACATCTGCGTAGCTCTTTTGTCGACTTCTAGCAGTTTCGAGTCTCTCTCGAATCTGAATTATCTTTTCTGTTGTTTCTTGTACCATCTCCGGGCCAGTACATTGTACATCACCGACTTCGGCCCAACAAACTGGAGATCGACACTTACGACCATAAAGTGCCTCGAATGGTGCAGCAAGGCTGCTTGAATGGTAACTGTTGTTGTAGGAAAACTCGATCAATGGCAAATGGTTAGCCCAACCATTTCCAAAGTCAATCACACATGCTCGCAGCATGTCCTCAAGTATCTGAATAGTTCTCTCGCTCTGACCATCGGTCTGAGGATGGTAAGCAGTGCTCATGTCTAACTTGGATCCAAAAGAATCTTGTAATGACCGCCAAAAGTTTGAAGTAAAACGACTCTCTCTGTCGGAAATGATGGAAACTGGTGCACCGTGTCTTGAGACTATTTCCTTGACATAAAGTCTAGCAAGTTGTTCCATGGAATAAGTTTCTTTAATGGGTATGAAATGAGTCGATTTGGTGAGACGATCAATAATTACCCAAATAGCATCGTAACCTCCTGACGTCTTAGGAAGTTTAGTGACAAAGTCCATAGTAATACGTTCCCACTTCCATTGTGGAATTTCTGGTTGTTGAAGTAACCCTGACGGTTTCTGGTATTCGGCTTTCACTTTAGCACAAGTAAGACATTTGCTGACATACGTAGCTATTTTCGCTTTCATGTTCGGCCACCAATAAAGCTTTTTGAGATCCTGATACATCTTATCAGAACCTGGATGAATAGAGTACTTCGACTTGTGTGATTCATGCATAATCAATTCTCGCACTCCACCATAGAGTGGTATCCAACTTCGGTCCTTGAAGCATAACACTCCATCTGTTCTCTTTACGAAGCCATTTTCGCTTTCTGGCATACCATAAAGTTTCTCATGTGGTCGATTTTCTTCTTTGAGAGCCTCAATCTGAGCTTCTAAAATTTTTGATGGTAATGGCGAAATGATAGTCATTCCCAATGACTTAACTCTCAAAGGTTTGAGTCGTTCTTTTCGGCTAAGTGCATCTGCTACAACATTTGCTTTTCCTGGGTGATATCGGATTTCACAATCGTAATCACTCAACAATTCTAGACAACGACGTTGTCTCATGTTGAGTTCCTTCTGATCAAGTATATGCTGTAAGCTCTTGTGGTCGGTAAAAATTACGCACTTGGTACCATAAAGGTAGTGTCTCCAAATCTTGAGTGCAAAAACTACCGCACCCAACTCCAAGTCGTGCGTAGTGTAATTCTTCTCGTGTGTCTTAAGCTGTCTAGATGCATAAGCTATCACCTTCTCGTTTTGCATTAGCACAGCTCCAAGTCCTTGATGCGAAGCATCGCAATATACCACAAAGTTCTCAATACCTTCAGGTAGGGACAAAATCGGTGCGCTACAAAGCTTTTGTTTCAATAACTGAAATGCGGACTATTGTTTCTCTCCCCACTCGTACTTCTCATTCTTTTGTGTCAGCTTTGTCAACGACTTCGCTATCTTAGAAAACCCTTCGATAAACCTTCTGTAATATCCGGCAAGTCCTAGGAATTGACGAATTTCCGTAGGAGACTTGGGCGTAGCCCAATCTTTAACTGCCTCGATCTTTGCCGGGTCGACTTGTAATCCTTGGCTATCAATGACATGGCCAAGAAATTGAACTCTTCGTATCCAAAAATCACACTTAGAAAATTTGGCATACAATTGCTCCTTCCTGAGTAGTTCCAGGATTTTTCTGAGGTGTTCTTCGTGATCTTCCTTACTCTTGGAATAAATCAAGATATCGTCAATGAATACGATCACAAACTTATCATGATACGGTTTGCACACCCTATTCATGAGATCCATAAATACCGCAGGTGCGTTGGTTAATCCGAAAGGCATTACTTGAAACTCATAATGACCATAGCGTCTTCTGAATGCCGTCTTCGGGATATCCTCTTCCCGAACTCTAAGTTGATGATAACCGGATCTTAAATCAATCTTGGAATAAAAACTAGAACCTTGTAGCTGGTCGAACAAGTCGTCAATTCTGGGGAGTGGATAACGGTTCTTCACCGTTAACTTGTTCAGCTCACGATAGTCGATGCACATTCTGAAAGTTCCATCCTTCTTCTTCACAAACAAAACCGGCGCTCCCCAAGGCGAGGAACTCGGTCTAATGAATCCTTTGTCCAAAAGTTCTTGTAGTTGATTCGACAATTCTTGCATCTCCGAAGGTGCAAGTCTATACGGTGCTCGCGCAATTGGTGCAGCTCCTGGCACTAATTCGATTTGAAACTCGACTTGGCGTGTAGGCGGAAGTCCTGGCAATTCTTCCGGAAAAACTTCTGGAAATTCCTTAACAATTGGCACATCTTCAAGTCATTTCTCATCCGACTTCTTCTCCGTGATGTGAGCCAAGAATGCATAACAACCCTTCTTTATGTACTTCTCGGTTTTAATGCATGATATAATACTGAGTCTAGTTCCACTTCGCTCTCCACGAACAACCAAAGTTTCACCGTTATAAGGAAGGTGAACAACTTTCTCATCACAAATAATTCTCGCTCGATGCCGAGATAACCAATCCATACCGATAACAAACGTCAAAACTTCCAAGTTCTACGGGCATAAGGTCTATATTGAATGGATGGTTTAGAAAATTTATAGTGCAACCACGGACAATGGTGTTGGTGTTAACTAAAGACCCATCGGCTAGTTCGACGATATAGGAAATGTCTAATGGGGTTGGTTCTATGTTAAGTAAAGGTGCAAAAGCAATATAAACAAAACTTCTATCCGCTCCTGAATCAAATAAAATGGATGCATAACGATTATTAACGAGGAACGTACCCGCAACCACATTCGGGTCTTCTTTGACATCTTCTCCTCCCATAACATAAGCTCTTCCTCGAGCCATTCCATTTTGGTTTCCAGTTCCTTGATTCTTCCCCTTTGGGCACTCTCCCCTGTAGTGTCCAATTTCTCCGCAGCCAAAACATGTTACTGGTGGTTTCTGAGTTGGAGATTTGCAATCCTTGATGTTCTGACCAATCTTTTTGCACTTACTACATAGATCTGGGCAACGTCCTGGGTTATGATGCTTCTGACACCTCTCACACTTGGGTAGATTACCCTCATAGCCTTTCCTTTCAGTCGGTCCTGCAGCATAGGCCCTTGCCACTTCTTGCCTCTTAGGTGGCGGCTGAACAGCGTTTCCACCTTGGTTGTAATCAAACCTTCTCTTGTTGTTGTTGTTATTGTTTGGGTTGTTGTTTCGGTTATTGGGATAGTTGCGGTTTCGATTGTTGTTATAGTTGTTGTTGTTTCGAGTGTTGTTGTAGTTGGTGTTGTTTGAACGGTTATTGTTGTTGACAGCAGCTTTTCCTTTTACCACTTGGACCATGAGTTTCTGAGTTATACAAATAGCCTCTTCCATTGATTGAGGATCAAAAGAAATCACGTCTCCTCGGACACTTTCAGGCAATCCACCAACAAAGTTTTCCATCTTTTTCTCATCGTCAGGAACCGTAGTTGGACATAGTGCAGCCAACTCCTGAAACCTCCTGAAGTAGGTCTCGATGTCATCACCTTTAGTTACCAGCTCATAAAATTCTGTTTCCAACTTTTGCACCTCGGTACGAGGGCAAAACTTCTTAGACATCAGTTTCTTGAATTCCTCCCAAGTGAACTTGTAAGCATTCTCCATACCAATCGGCTGAGCATACGAATTCCACCAAGACATAGCTTCATCAAGAAGCATACCTGTAGCAAATTCTACCTTGCTGACGTCCGGGCATCCGCACATGAGGAATACATTCTCAGTCATTTCAAACCAGCGGATCAAAGCAACCGCTCCTTCAATGCCCTTAAACTTGATAGGATCACTAATCTTGAAATCTTTCCATGTACATTCACGCCTAATAGCGGTTGGTTCAACTGCCCCTGTATTAGAAGCGGTCTCAGCAGCCCTAGCAGCAACCTCAGCTCTCTCAATCTCCAGAGCTTCTGCAATACTATCCCTGACCAACTTGCGGATAGCGGCTTGAGTCATAGCGGGTGTTTCTGGTGCAGCCTTACTTTTCCTTGGTGCCATACTTCTGATAAATCACAATGGAAATAACCATGAGAAAAATCATAATAGAAATAGTCATCGAACCAAAGATATACACCCACAACATGTATATATATATATACAACCACAACAAGTATTAATACAATCACGACATGTACGAATACAACCACAATCTGTCTAGATACCACCACGACAAATATATATACAACCACAACCTGTATAAATATAACCACGACATGTATATATACAACCACAACCTGTACCAATACAACCACGACATGTATAGATACAACCACAACCTGTATAAATACGATAATAATAAAGAGCAACCACGAAACATCATAAATATAATCACAACACATGAATATAATATATGAAAATTTCGGCCTACATGGACCGATATAATATATAGCACAACATTTCCAACATAGTAGAGTCGCACTTGATATATTTGTTAGTACAACAACCAAAAGACTACAAGTTCTTGAACTATGTCCCACACCTCGGGACTAGGAAAATAATAAAAGCTAATATAATACCAGTCTATGTCTAGGCTCCTCCAGGTGCTCTAGATGGTCCAGGCTCTCCTCTCAGGCGGCGAATCTCATGATCCATCGCAACCACGATCTCCTCTAGATGCTGAACTCGTAACTGAAAAGAAGCATCTCTGCGCTCCAATATGACTAACCTCTCTCGAATCAATGCCAACTGGTCTACTTGCTCCCACTGAGTCTCCTGTGTCGCCTGAGCTCTATCTCGAATCTCAGGTAGCTCATCCCTAAGTAGATCAATCTGCTCCTGGTGCCTCAACTGTCGTGCCTCGAGTCCATGGTACGACACATCAATACCAACTCTGCCTTGAATCAAATCCTCAACCTGCTCCTCGACAGCCTCAAGTCGAGTAGTGATAATCTCATCAACCCTATAACCCAACCTATCAACCTGCTCCTGCTGAGCCCCTAACTGATCCTCTAATGTAACAGCTGTAGGCCCCCTAGCCGCAGCCGCTCTCGAACTCTCACCTATGTGGTATACTGGTGGTGGTGGAAGGTCAGTAGTCTCGGTGGTAGGTGAATCAGGAGTGGTAAACCTTGCACGCTTCCTGAGCGGCAAGAGTGAGGTAGATATAGGAGTAGTAGTGGGTATGGCTGGTGGTGGTGGTGTAGGCACAGTAGGACTAGGGAGAGTCCTAAAAGTAGATGTAGCAGGGCGGACACTCTTCCTATTAATACGAATGATGTTACTACTAGGAAACATAAGTCTCGGTTCTGAAGGAATAGTAGTAGTGGGAGATGGTATGTCAGTGGGTACACGAGTAACATCAAGTGGTACAGTAGGATGGACATGAGGAGTAGGAGCCGTCTCCTCCTCCTCAAAAGGCTCGGTGTCATCATCTGATGCCAAAAGTGGCAACTCAGGTGCAGGAGAAATAAGTGGTGAAACAGCAGTGGAGGACATAGAGCCCTCATCATCAGAGTCTGATATAGAATAAAGTATGACAGTGTTTGGATTCGAAGACATGTCTCTGTGATAATCAAGGTGAAATAGAAAATAAATAACTCGTGTAATGGAATCACCTAAAAATAAGTAAATATGCACTTATGATGAAATGATGAGATGCTATGATGGTGTGGTTATAGTCTAGGGTCCATGATGCATCCTAGTTCGCTATAACCTTAGCTCTGATGCCAATCTGTCACACCCCTAATTTACCTGACTTGCAGCGGAATGGAATGCCTGAGGGTGTAACGGTCATAGCACCACAAACAAGGATATATTGAACGACCTAAAGTGTCGTTTAGAAAATACATCGTTTGATTCATTCAAAATATTCAGAGTTATAAAACATAGGTCCCAAAAGTTGGAAAAGGTTTAAGGAAATAATTTAGTACAATCAAACGATAGTTCATAAGTGCATGAAATCCAAAAAGAGACGAGTCATCCTTGATACACAAAATGACTCCATGCATGCCATGAGAATATGCCTTAGTTACCTGAGAAATACATTGCGAAAACGGTCAACATAAAGTTGGTGAATAATCATAGGTTTATAGGTAAGTCGTATGTACATAAGCCACAAGTATAAAGTAAAGTGACAAATTGTCAAAAAGCTACATTGTCTCTTAAGCTCATGACCCCGAAGCTAGACGTTACTTGGCCCCAAAGGAGTGTTTACCAGACACTCTAATATATTAGAAATGAAATGCATTCGTTTTCCTTATGGAGCAACCCAAACACGAATGGAGGAGTCACCCTCGATAGATCTATCCACTCACTCTCGCTTGCATCTTAATTAACAGTCCATGATAATAAAAGGGGACTTAATGTGGTAGTAAGGCAACTTAAGCAATGTACGAAATTTAATACTTGGGCATGTACGAAAATAATTGTGCAATATATTCTCCCCTGTGGGATTTGAAATCAAAATATTGAATTAAAACGGGGCTATGAGAACTCACCTCGAAATGATGGTACAAAGATGGTACAATGATGTAAAAGTAGTCAGGACAATGAGGCGCGAACACTAGCCGCAACCTAAATGAATAATCGCGATCTAATTTAGATCAAGCCGTAATGAAATGAATGCACATGCACATGATACCTATACCACTCGTAATTTGTAAATACTAGTTATCGTCATAGTAAAACAGTTTCCATACTTAGGAAAAATAAGTCCAAATATAGAAGTATATAACTTGTCGTATTATCTCGTATGAAAATGTTAGCGATATATTCCTCGTATCGAAAACCTTAAAATAACGTCGTTAAGTCGTATAAATATTCTTTTGGGTCATACGTATTCATTTGTTAAGAATATAGTCCTTAGTAACGTTTCTAGAAAATATACCATTTAGTGCGTAAGTTATTATTTTTATTTGTGACCAAATATATATATATATATAGTTTTGACGATGTTAAAACGGGTATAACTTGGTAGTTTTAAGCTCATTTTCCTCGTTCTTTATATCCATGGATTCGTTTTAGTATGTAGTATTATATTTTTGATAGCTCGGTTCCTCTAGGTTACGTTTAACACCTCTTTTTGCCCGTCGAAAACTGCCAAACAGCATGCAGTTTTTATAAAAATAGTTTTCGTCGTTAAATTTGCAAAAATCATATCTCCTTCGTTATAAGCTCGTTTTAATCCGTTCTTTCACCTAAAGTTTCGTTTTTGAAAGTATTTTCTAAATCTTTGGTCAAAAATTAACCACCATCTACTGATTTTCCCACGAATTAGAAATAGGGACAGTAGGTATTTCTATAGTTTCAAAAATCATTTCTAGGGTTTTAATCTAGTTCCATCTTCAATCAAACCACTTTCAATCACCACAAAACTAGTCTAATCCTACCATACACCTTCTTAGGGTGTCATGGGTCCTTAAACATCATCAATCCACTAGGTCTAACAAGGGTTTCTCATGTTTTCATTTCTAGGGCTCAAAGTTAAATATGTACAAAATAGAGTGGTATAATCCATTATATGCATGAGTTCTTGTAAGAAAAGTATATAACCATAGTAATAACTTGTAAAAATTATAAAAATGAGTTTGTTAACTTACTTGAAGGTTTAGGGAGTTTAGATGATGAAAAACCTACTAATCCTTGAGTTTCTATCTCAAAACTCCAACAAGGATGACTAAGTGAACAAGTTTACACTATGATCTTTGAAAAATTGATGTTCTTGCTTCTTGATTCACCCCTAGGCCGAGCATACAAGAGAGAAAAATGAGAGAAAAGTTTACTTGAACTTGGATAATTATTTGTGAGAAAATGGGATGAAAAGGTTAATTATATAGTTAGGGACAATTGTTAGTTGAGCATTAAATTTGGTTGGTGAGGTTTAAGCTTATTAGGACCAAGGGGGGGGGGGGGGGGGTTGGCCAGCGCAAAAAGGAGGGAAAGGGGGGGGGGGTTGTCTTGGGTTTTAATTAGAAAAGTTAGTGGTAGTATTATGTAGTGTTAGTTTTAGGTTTTATCGGGTACCGGGTTTGTTAGAAATAAATTTTATTGAAGTTATTCGGGACATAATAAAGTCGTAAAAATTGTAAAAATATGTCGGGTACAAGTACGGAGAGTTTGGGTGATTATTGTTTAATTTTTATGAAAACCGTCGAAATTAAATTAGACGTACGATACGAAATAAATAAATTTCCAAAATACCGGGAAAATTAATATTATAATTTTTATATTATTAAAATGAATATAAAAATATATTGGGATAATAGTCGGGAGTGTCGGACATGTTAGTCACATTTATAGTTCGCGTATTAGTGTTTATTTAAAATAAACATACGTAAATCGTTAATTATACCAAAAGTATTAATTTAGAAATCTTACGAGTGGAATAGTATGCAAGTGCTATAATAATGATATGTAGACTATTTCTAGTCTGTATGAAATGTCCCTGATAACAATGCATGAATTCGCTCCTGAACCAATACGGTTACGCGAATTTGAATACTCGTAAACTAAATTTACGATGACATGAGTAATGCACGTGAATAATGGTTTTCTCTCGGAAATGAATAGTGTCAAGTGAATAGTAAAATTTCTGAATATTTCTCGGAATGTCAAATTGATCTAAAAAATGATGAATAGTAAAACGATGAATAGTGATCAATGAATAGTAATTTGTGAATAGTAGAATGTCAAAGTTTGGAAAAATGACCTGAAATTGTGGGGTGTGATAAACAAAAATCATTAGAATCAAAACCTAAGTATATACTTACAAAAGATAGAAAAATACCCATTGCGTATGATGAAAAAGTAAAAACTTTTTATAAACCATCCTTAAAGACCGAAGTAGGATCTTCTAAATCTAAATTAAGATCTAAAACTCCACCACCAAGAAAACCAAATAATCTTCATACTCGATCTAAAACACCTCAACCTAGAAGAAACCAAAATACACAAAACTACAACAATACTAGTCATCAAATATGGAATTATCAACCAAGTTACAATCCTTGGGTAATATTACCACCATACATGTATCCTAGCCAAATGTTGAATATGTTTGGACCAAACAACTTTGGACCAATGAGACAATGGGGACCAAGTGACTAAGCTGTCAATCTTGGAAGTAGTTGGAATATCATCTACTAATGATTTCTATAAGTCAACTTGGTCACTTGAAGTGCTTGAAGATATTCCATTGAAGACTAAAAGGTACACGTTTCTTTTAAGTTCATCACTATAATTTGCATGCTTAGATAAACAACTAGTTAGATTAATGCTTAGTTATATAGCTAGTTATACTTACTTACTCACGCATTATGAACCCCTCTTAGTTGGCTTTCCTAGGATTATAATAAAATTGTTCGTTGTCGAACAACATAGAAAATGGAAATCTTCTATGTCCACTAGTAGAAAACTCATGGTGATGAAGTGAAATGAGTCAAGTGGATTAATTATTAACATAGAAGTAAGATTAGATTTCTCGTGTTAGAAAACTATGGATGAAACAAGCTCTTGTATACTATGGCATTAAGTTAGATAAGTGTGCGACAACAAAGGAGCTATAGAAGTTAGGATATACCCTATTCAACACTCATATAGAACAACTTCATCAATCACTTATGATCATAGGTTATGTAGAAAAGGTAGTTTTGGAAGATAACATTGCCAATATGTTTACCAAACCCCTTAAGCATGAACTATTTAATTACTTGCGTTTAGGATTAGAAATGATGGAGCAAATTGATTAAATTCTTGGAATACTTAAAATCTTCTGAAAAATCAAAGTTCTGAAAATTTCTTTTCTGTCAGATGGGCGGACCCCTTAAATCTATAAGGGCGGCCCCCTTAAAATTAAGGGGACCGGCCTCACTTTAAGGGGGCCGACCATCTGAGCAAACAAATATTTAATTTTCTTTTCTTTCTTCTCAAATCTGAGTCTAGAATTCTGTTTTGCACAAAAATCAGGAATTGAGATATTTTGTTTTTGCATATATACTCTCAAAAGAAAACCTTAATTCATTTTGAAATCATTCTCACGATTAGGAAAACTCATTGTTGAATAATGATAAAAACGTTTTTCTATCAAACCATGCACAATAGTCTCACTCTCGTTGTCTATATATATAATCCAATATATACATATACATGACACTTAGAAGTGAGCAAAGCTAAATCAAGGAGATCAAGGATCGTTTCTTAGGAAAATTTGTTTAGGAGTCGAAACGATCTTAACTCCGTATTTGTTTCATATAGGCATACACTAGAACAAAATCAAGAATTACACTATCACATTTGTTCCATCACTAGTGTCTCACTCATTAGTTGCTTTTGCCCTTGCACTAAGTTAGTCATGTTAGGAAGAATGCCTTAATTGCTTGATTTATTACTTTATTAAGTTTGCATGCATGCGTAGTTGTAATTATATTACATGTTTATATACTTTTCATGCATATTCCATTAAGATAATACATGCATAGTTGCCTAAAGAGTTGGACTTGCCCAAAACCAAACCTCATAATCTTTACACACTTAAATCTCATAACCTTTACTCACCCATACCCTTCTACCTTACACTCAAACCTCATAACCTTTACACACTCAAACCACCAAAGTGATATGAAAAAACAAGGCATTCCTTCCGTGAACATCGCCATTTCACTCTCACCAATCACATCACTTGATACTCATCTCCCATCCTCACCAATAACTCCATCTAGTCATCATCACAAAAAGATTTAACCAACCATTCCCTACACTCTACAAAGTGTGTCATCACCACTACAACTTAACCCATGAAGGCCAAACCATACTTCATGATACACAAACCTCAAGATCACTCAAAAGAACCCTCTCTCAATCCTCATAATGGTCAAGCATCTACCTATGCTCCCAACTACATACCTACATCTCATCTATCTCCTCCAAATAATCCTTTCATTGAAAAATCTCAACATCCAAACAATAATCAATATTACACCTCACTCTCTTTTCCACCAACATTACAAAATTCCTTCATCATCATCTTCCTTGTGAACCTTGAAGTTTCGTGAAGTACTTGACTAACTCCATGATCTTCGTGATCTCAAATACTATGCACTTTGCACAACGCAATTTGCATCACACACCTTCCTCACCATACTCAAATTACTTACCTCACTCATCCTCACACAATTACTCTATCCACATTCGTTTCCATCCTTACTCCCAAAAATACACTTTCATCTCACCCATAAAATTCATATGAAGAGCATACTCCATCTCAAAACAACAATCCCAATCTCACTCCCAACACCTCACATCTTGGTCAGACTGCAAATCCACTCATGAAACATCCCATTCTTCCATACATTCATCCTTATCCATTCATGATTACCCAAATGAAACCTCTCTTGTGTCTCAACAAGACAATCTCACAATCACCCTCACTAATGAAATTCCACATTCACCCAATTCATTTCTTCCAAATGACCCTCTTGAGGAACATACTCAATCTTTAAACAACAACCATCAAAACTCATCTATACATGAAACCTATGTTCCATGTTCAATCCACAATCAATAATCAATATTCAACTCCACCATCATCACCATCTTCCGAACATAAAAATTTCGTTGAAGAACTTAAAGAAGCACATGAGCTTAGTGCTCTTCTTGCTTTACATCTTGCTTAAAGCAATTTGGATCAACAACCTTTATCCACCAACTCATCACCACCCAACAACTTGATCCATCTTGAGAATCATGTCAACAATTGTTCTTGTTGCATTTTTCTCCAAAAACTAAACATGGCCATAAATGAACACCTCACTTGGATTGAGTATCTCCTCACTAGGTCTTCTCCAACATCATCCATAACACAAAACACCAACCCTCAAACAAATCCTTCTGCTCCAAACTCACCACCAAACTCTACAAACACCATTCCCACAAAAGTCTACCTTTCCTAAATACCATGTTTCCCATCTCCAAAAATAAAATCATTTAAAACCTTTTGTGTTCCAAGCAAGTCCAAGAGACCTCAACTTGGCAACTTAGTATTATCTAGTGTAATTTGCTAGAAAAGTATACATCTATATGCTTATGTACTAATGATTATGTTTTCAACATAATTACTAATGAATGTTTCTTTTGTTTTATTACCATGCATTCTTATTAGTTACTTCATATCTATTGCATGCATATATATCTATGTTCCTTGTGCTCTAAATATTTTGCAAGCATTCCATATCTCGATCTCTTATGACCTCAAAACGAGAGGGAGTATACTTCAAGGGGGAGCTATACATTCATTGGGATAACCTTTTTGATGCTAACAACAAGGGGGAGAAGTGATATAAACTCACACTAAAAACTTGCATATATATTAATTTTTAGTTTAATGAGTTTAGATTTTGTAATCATCAAAAAGGGGGAGATTGTTGATATAAATAATGTATAAAAACGTTATTAATATTTTTCGATATCCTTAAGTTTTGACGATCACAAAATATAAAAACATTAAACGCAAAGTTAATACGTAAACAAGTTTTAAGCAAGTTTATATCATCTCATCCAACATAATCACTTAAGGTATGAATAAACAAGTTACTAATACATTTTATGATCAAAGGGATGTTTATTTAAATAATACAAAGTTTATAAAATTAAATAAACTTATTATATATTTTGGAAAAACATTTTTGGTAATAAAGGAAAATGTTTAATTCATAGTAAATATATGAATTCAAATTTTTAACCAAAATCAGTTAGTTTTTCACCAAATAAACTTTCCCCACTAAAAGACAGATTTTCTGGCCGTTACAGCTGGGCGGCCCCCTTAATTATAAGGGCGGCCCCCTTAATTTTAAGGGGGCCGACACACAATTAAGGGGACCGGTCACGCTCCCCTGCCAGATTCTGTCAGAAATTTTTCCCTATAAATACCACCTCAAACCTGGAATTTTTCTCACCTCTTGTACGAAAATTTTCAGATCCAAATCTCTCTAAACATCCTCCTAAAAAACCTTTGATCATATAATTATTAATCCTTGTTTCAAGTGATTCATTCCCTCACCTCTCATCTCTCAAAGTGCAAGAGAAGAATACTTCTTCAACATCAAGTTGTGAAGTATTGTAGATTTGTGTATATAGTCTAGTTGTTGTGTACATTCATTGTAAAGGTGTGATAGGAGTGTAACTAGATAGATCTAGGAGTAGAAGTTGTGAATAGAAGTAGTGAGATATAAGTAGTAGTGTGAAGAAGATTGTTGTGAGGTAGATAGTTGTGAAGAAGATTGTTGTGGAGTAGTTAGTTGTGAAGATAGATAGTTGTGAAGAAGTAGAGTTGTGATTAAGTAGTGACTAGGTGTGAATAAGTTGTGTAGAAGGTGTGAATAAGTTGTGACGAAGTTGTAGTGTGTGTATTGGTGTGTAAGGTTTTCTCCACCATAAGGGAGCTTGTTGACATAGTGAAGAAAACTCTCGAGTAGGTGACACGAGGAGTGGAGTAGGGCAAGGAAGGTGTCCTTGTAGCCAAACCACTATAAATCCTTTGTCTCGCGGTTAGATCTTTCCATATCTTACTTATTATCTTGCTTATATCGCTATTACTTTTGTAGATGTAGACGTATATATATATATATATATATATATATATATATATATATATATATATATATATATATATATATATATATATATATATATATATAGTTGCTCATATAGTGCTAGTATTGATTTTACTTAAAGATCAAACAAAAGTTTCATTCACAAAACAAAGTTTTTACAATCAAACTAAAAAGGTAACATACATTTAATTGATCATTTCGATCAACTATAGTTTTCATACAAAATATAACTAATGATTATAAAATGAACATCTACTTACTTATCTCTTGTATATAGCTATAATTGTTTATATTATGCATGTGTTGATTTCACATACTTAGTTTGCATTATTATTATTGCTCATACTTAGATATAGTTGTTCATATTGTTCAAGACTTGAATTCACATAAGATCGAATCAAAGTTTTAAAAGCAAACAAGGTTTTAAAACTAAACTAAGTTTTCATAAAACCAAAAGGACGTAAAACTATTCAACCCCCCCTTCTAGTTTTCCACACCATTGATAGCAATCTTACTGCACATGATCTCTAGAAAGCCTTGGAGAGACTTATGCAAGGTGCAGACGTTGGTACTCAGACCCAACAAACTCTAGATTTATGGAATTATCAATCCTTCAAGCAACTTCCAGAAGAAAGTCTTGAAGATGCTTACATTCGATTCAACAAGCTTATCAATGAAATGGACCATCATAATCTCAAGTGATCAAACATTGAACACAATACCATGTTTCTTACAAACCTTCAACCTGAATGGAGATGTTTCACTATTGCTATCAGACAAAATCAAGACCTAACTGCCAAAGATATCAGCAACTTGTTTGATCTGCTGAAACATAATCAGGTTGAAGTCAATGACATTCTTGATAAAAAAATGTAAGGAAAAGGAAAAGGAACAGTCAACTTAACTTACCACACAACCACCTGTTGTTGATCCTCTTGCTCTTGTGTCAAATTATCATAAAAACCAATCCTCCTTCAGCTCCAACAATGAATCTCATTTCACCCCAGTGGAAGAAGCAATTGAGTCCAATCAAGATCCTGCCAATGTTGAACTCAATAAGATTGTTCAAAACCTTGCACTTCTTGGAAAACAAATCCAAAGGTCCTTGTACAAACGTCCAACAAACAACAATCTCAGAACCACCTCTGCATCAACTACTTTGAACAAACGACAAGATATTCCACCAAGAGGAGAAGTTGTGCGTCAAGGTGTTTAGAGAAATGACAAAGTTGAAGCTGGTCAAGAGTTACAGGAACCAAAGTGCTTTGGCTGTGGCCAACAAGGTCATTCTGCTAAGAATTGTCCAAATGGTAAAGTTCGTGATAGAACTTACTACAGAAAAAAGATGTTGTTGGCTGACATGGAAGAAAAGGGTAAAATTCACAATGCTGAAGAAAATGATTAAATGATGGATACTGATGATGAAGGAGAATTGCTGGAAACAAACATGGTGTTCATGGCCTCATTCGAAAAGGTGGATGATGAGACGAAAAATGAACCATTTTTAGGGGGTCATTTAAGCCCGGAATTGAGTTTAATTGATCAAATATTACCCTAAATCATTCCTTTTGTGATTTTAGGTACTTTGGGAGTGAAATCTGGAAAAGGAAGCAATTCGGACGTTTTTGGAGCATAAAAGTGAAGAAAACACCAAAGACTTAATTTTCCATGCTGAGAACAGTACCTGACGGCGTCAAGAGGAAGATCCTGACGGCGTCAGGAGTAAAATCCATGATGACCCAGTGCAAACCTGACAGCGTCACAACAAGGGCGTCAAGAGTTAAATTGGTGACGGCCTGCATAAGGTGAATACATGACGGCGTCAGACCCAGATCTAGGCAGTCCGAGGAACTATTTGGCGGCGAGATAACGGCGTCAGACTTTTGTTCTTGACGCCGTCACCTACTAAACTCTATATATAGTTTTCTATTTTTCATTCATTAAGGAGGAACTTGTATGGAGAAAACTAGGGCCGAACTTTGTAAACCCTAGGTCATATTTTACGGTGTTTTCAAGGGTTTTCACCCCTTGAATCCTTTCATGTTCTATTGAGATAAGTCTTCTCTTAATTCAATCAATATGTCTGTGTGTTGGTTGATTATATCTTTTGCTTGTCTTGATTTCAACATGCTAGGCTAGATTTATCTTGTGTTTGCTTAGATCTAATGAAACCTAGATGTTAATTATGTGTTAATTACTTGTTTATGGTTGTATTGGATGAATGATTTCAATGTTAGGCTTAAGAAAACTGGCAAATCTCCATTGTGTAACATGCTTGAACGTCCTAGGAAACATGAACTGATGTGTACTAGGTTTTATTGGTTGTATTTAATGCATGAGTAAATTCTAATGATCCCATGTTAGGAGCTTCTTAGCCGGCTCGACATAGGAGTGAAGTAGGCGCTCATAGGATTGGGGAAGTAAGTACGCCACCCCATGAATGGTATTAAGGAATACAATCCATCATCCACGCAACTATAACAAGTAATTAACGTGTAAAAGATATCTAGGGAGTAGTGAAATCTAAGTAAACACAATTCTCCCACATATTGCTCACAACTTTAGTTTAATATAGTTTATTTTCATTTCTAGTATTTTATTTTGATTGCATCTTTAGTATTGGGTTAGTTGAATAGCAACTAATTCCGCCCAACTCCTTCAAACTTGAGATTTTTACTTACTTTCATAAAAATATAAAAATACAAAACGAATCATCCCTCATCTCTAGACCTAGTCTTTAGGTTTTCTAATCTTAGCGACACTATTCCTAGCTGAACGATCAATACCCCGGTACTTGTCATTATACTATACTACATCGATGAGCTACACTGCCTGGTGGGGGTTGTAAGCGTCTCGAGATCCCTCGAGAGGTAAAGCCTGGTGCAATCCCTACGCATCAAGTTTTTGGCGCCGCAGCCGGGGGAATAGTTATTGTCTAGGTTAGTGATGAGGCGAAAAATGAACCACTTTTAGGGGGTCATTTAAGCCCGGAATTGAATTTATTTGATCAAATATTACCCTAAATCGTTCCTTTTGTGATTTTAGGTACTTTGGGAGTGAAATATGGAAAAGGAAGCAATTCGGACGTTTTTGGAGCATAAAAGTGAAGAAAACGCCAAAGACTTAATTTTCCATGCTGAGAACAGTGTATGACGGCGTCAAGAGGAAATTCCTGACAGCGTCAAGAGTAAAATCCATGACGACCCAGAAGAAACCTGACGGCGTCACAACTAGAGCGTCAAGAGTTAAAATCATGACGGCCTGCATAAGGTGTACACATGATGGCGTCAGATCCAGATCTAGGCAGTCCGAGGAACTATTTGGCGGCGAGATGACGGCGTCAGACATTTGTTCTTGACGCCGTCACCTTCTAAAATCTATATATAATTTTCTAATTTTCATTCATTAAAGGGGGGACTTGTGTGGAGAAACCCTAGGGCCGAACTTTGTGAACCCTAGCTCGTATTTTACAGTAAATTCAAGGGTTTTCACCCCTTGAATCCTTTCATGTGATATTAAGATAAGTCTTTTCTTTAATTCAATCAATATGTCTATGTGTTGGTTGTCTATATCTTTTGGTTGTCTTAATTTCAACATGCTAGGCTAGATTTATCTTGTGTTTGCTTAGATCTAATGAAACCTAGATGTTAATTATGTGTTGATTACTTGTTTATGGTTGTATTGGATGAATGATTTCAATGTTAGGCTTAAGAAAACTGGAAAATCTCCATTGTGTAACATGCTTGAACGTCTTAGGAAACATGAACCGATGTGTACTAGGTTTTATTGGTTGTATTTAATGCATGAGTAAATTCTAATGATCCCATGTTAGGAGCTTCTTAACCGGCTCGACATAGGAGTGAAGTAGGCACTCATAGGATTGGGGAAGTAAGTACGCCACCCCATGAATGGTATTAAGGAATAAAATCCGTCATCCACGCAACTATAACAAGTAATTAACGTGTAAAAGATATCTAGGGAGTAGTGAAATCTAAGTAAACACATTTCTCCCACATATTGCTCACAACTTTAGTTTAAATTAGTTTATTTTCATTTCTAGTATTTTATTTTGATTACATCTTAGTATTGGGTTAGTTGATTAGCAACTAATTCCGCCCAACTCCTTCAAACCCGATATTTTTACTTGCTTTCCTAAAAATATAAAAATACAAAAAGAATCATCCCTCATCTCTAGACCTAGTCTTTAGGTTTTCTAATCCTATCGACACTATTCCTAGCTGAACGATCAATCCCCCGGTACTTGTCATTATACTATACTACATCGATCAGGTACACTGCCTGGTGGGGGTTGTAAGCTTCTCGAGATCTCTCGAGAGGTAAAGCCTGGTGCAATCCCTATGCATCAAGTTTTTTGCGCCGCAGCCCGGGGAATAGTTATTGTCTAGGTTAGAATCTCTTTTTATTAGGTCTACTTGCTAGATTCCTTTCTAGTAAGATTTTATTTTTATTTTTAGGTTCTCTTTAGTCTATCTTATTTCTTCGTGTTTTTGTTTGTACTAGTTTGGTCTTCATGGATTTAGAGAGTCGCCGTTAAGAAGTTAGCAAGAGGCTTATAGCGCATAAAAGAAGAAAGAGAGAAGTTAACACATTTAAGGAATTCATTAAGCCTCTCCAAATGAAAATTGAGTTTACGGACTTCGCTCCAACCCCGGATGAATTGAGTTACCATAGGTTCCTCTTACAACACCCTTGCCCCTCAAAATATAGAAAGACACCATGGATTAGGAGGCATAACTTCAAGAACATAAAAATCCCTTGCATGATTGGGTACATTTCTAGAGAGCATACATACATTGACTTAAAAGCACCCATTAATATTATGTCTAGGCTCTATTACAACTGGATAATGAACGAAAGGTTAAGCCCTAGAAAAGACCCTTACAACTCTAATAGGCTGTGTAATTTCGTTAGGAGAGTTAAAGGGGTACACATCTTTATAGGAAATTTAACTTATCAATGCGACTTTGTAGTCCTAGAAGATGTTAGAGGCATTATAGATCCACACCTAGGAGAAATAGTTCTAGGAAAACCTTTTGTTGAGAAGACTAAGATGTGCTTTGATCATGAGAAGGGAATTGTTCAGTTTACTGATGGGATAGAAAAGATTACTTTTATGATGCCTCACATGAAGGAAGAATTAAAAGGCATCAAGAATCTACAAATTGATGAGATTCGACCTTATGAGGTTAAGGAAGAGGGAATTGATGACGAATTTTATTGTGAGAGGAGGCGAACATACTATTCAGGTTGCATGAATTTAGGCCCTGAGTACAAGCGTGATGAGAATTGGATTAGATGTTTTGAGTCAACACACAAGTGGGAAAGGAAAACGTAACCCATGACCTTGAGTCTAGCTACAAGACTCGTAAATAAAGAAAAGCGCTTCTTGGGAGGCAACCCATGTTTTATATGATTTTTATTTTGTTTGTTTGTTATTTGCTTCCGTATGCATGCTTTATTTTTATTGTTGGTAGATCATGTTTCAAAACTAAATAGTGGAAATACTTTATTTTGTTGTTTGGCCTAGTCTTAACTTCACCCAAAGGTATTTTTGCAAAAGATAAGTGTAAGGGTAAACTCCAAATATGTTTTTAAACAAAACCGATCATGATTCTCCACAATATTAAGTGATAATGTATATTCGTATTTGTTAGGGTCAAATGCTTGTATCGAGTCATAATGATGTTTTGTAGGATTTTCCAGGAAGTAGGACCAAGTTTTTCCAGAAATTTTCCGGAAACTTAACATAAGAATTTATGCAGGTCACTTTTGACGGCATCTTGAGTTTACTCTTGACGGCGTCAAGTGTAAAAATCTGGAAATTTTACCAGTTTTGTTTTTCTAACGGAGTCTTAAAGTTTTTGTTGAATTATTAGTTTTATAATCTCTAGAAAATCTGAAAACATCATTCCACAAGCATTATATCTTATTTTGTTTTCAAGGATTTAGTAACATATGTAGATTGCCGCCGATTTTATGCAAGGTTGCCTTGTCTGTTTTCTCAGGATTTACAGGTTATGTATGACAAGAAGATGATTATTTTTCTGGAAGGGAAGCTTTGATTGTTCATTTTCTTGGAGGAAGATCTAACCTGGCCACCTTATTATCCATACCGAGCGAATCAGGGGAGTATTTGATTTCATTCTTTTTACTTATTTCACTTTTACATTCTTTACTTGAACATTGGGGACAATGTTCATCCTAAGTGTAAGGGGAGGGTAAAATGATGATACCTTACAAATACACTTTCGCTTGAGTTTGTTTGCTTAATAGTAGATGTGTAATAAAACTATGAGAAATACTTGTTAGTGTAATTTTAGCGCCAAATTTAATTTTTTTACAACATTTAGGAGTGAAACTTTAGCCATAGCAAGCGTCTCATGGATAGGAGATTGTATGACTAGCACATAACCGTATCATTCAGAAAAATTTTCCACCCAAATATGTGAGTTTCGCCTTTAGATTTGATAGGAAAAACATTTACTATTAGTGCTTATGAGTGTACCGGTAGCATTTAGATTCTAGAACTTGCGTTAGTGATGCATCCCGAGACCGCTAGTGAGACTACATTCGTGTAGTAGGATTTACTACATGATAAAAGGCATTAGGATCACCCTTGTGTTAAACCCGTATCATAATTACTTGACCATTTAAGTCATATTACTAGGCTAGTTAAGTCAATTAATTTTTCCCACACCTTAGCGTTGTACTCATTTTTAGTACACGAAACCCCTAGTACACCCCTCCGAGCCTATCTTTTCGTTTCTAACTTAAGCATTTTACTTAAAGGAAGAATTTGTTACACCCCACTTAAATATACACCCAAATCGCCTTAGCCTTCCGTGTATGCACTCATTTTTAGTGCATTATTGTTATTTGTTAAACCCTAAGTTAATTATCTAATTGATTACATGGTTGCTAAGTCGAGTCATATCCTTGTACATATTGTTTTGGGACGATTGGGACTCATGGGTAAAGTACTTATTTTATGGAGTAATGGGGAAGAACATCATATATTACCCCCGTATGTGCGTTAATCTTAAAAGTACTCCAAGTGTTTTGATTTTCTTAATTCGAGTCATTAGATTAGTTTATTGTAAAGTATGTAAAAATTCAAGTGTAAGGGGAATTTCCATTCCCTATGATGTATTATTTTGGATGGTAGGGTAAGAGTGTATGCAAAAAAAAAAAAAAAAAAAAAAAGGAAAAAAAATCGAAAAATCAAGAAAAAGAAAAAAAAAATAGAAAAAAGAAAAGAGAAAAAACATACGGACTACCATCCCGTTTCATTCTATGTTTGTTTTATGTTTTTGTTATTTTTCATTTATTAGCTTAAGTCGAGTCTAGTCTTGGCTTAGCAACGCCATATTGTACATGTAATTAACCAAGACTGTTAACTCGCCATCAGTAAAGACTGCCTATATCCAACAAAACCGTGTATTTCATATCTCTACACCTAACGTTACAACCCTTTAAAAAGACCTCTTTGATAGTTTATCCTAGGTGCTTACGCCATGTGGTGGAGGTTTGATCCTTTCCCAAGCCTATGGTAATCTATTTTGCTATGACAGGTAGTGAGAGATATCTTCTGTTTCCATATTGTAATTTATACTTTATTACACCCGAGAGATGTGAGTATCTAAACACTATTTGTAAGGTGCTAGTATATGACCTCCGTGCTTGTCTTTGGTCTTTAGTGGAACGATTATTTGTTGTAATTACTTTTATATTAGTGTTAAATGACCCCCAACTTGTATTTTGATTAGAATAAAAGCGCATTTGCTTGAGGACAAGCAAATCTCAAGTGTAAGGGTATATGATGAGGCGAAAAATGAACCACTTTTAGGGGGTCATTTAAGCCCGGAATTGAATTTATTTGATCAAATATTACCCTAAATCGTTCCTTTTGTGATTTTAGGTACTTTGGGAGTGAAATCTGGAAAAGGAAGCAATTCGGACGTTTTTGGAGTATAAAAGTGAAGAAAATGCCAAAGACTTAATTTTCCATGCTGAGAACAGTGTATGACGGCGTCAAGAGGAAATTCCTGACGGCTCAAGAGTAAAATCCATGACGACCCAGAAGAAACCTGACGGCGTCACAACTAGAGCGTCAAGAGTTAAAATCATGACGGCCTGCATAAGGTGTACACATGACGGCGTCAGATCCAGATCTAGGCAGTCCAAGGAACTATTTGGCGGCGAGATGACGGCGTCAGACATTTGTTCTTGACGCCGTCACCTTCTAAAATTTATATATAGTTTTCTAATTTTCATTCATTAAAGGGGGGACTTGTGTGGAGAAACCTTAGGGCCGAACTTTGTGAACCCTAGCTCGTATTTTACAGTAAATTCAAGGGTTTTCACCCCTTGAATCCTTTCATGTGCTATTAAGATAAGTCTTCTCTTTAATTCAATCCATATGTCTATGTGTTGGTTGTCTATATCTTGTGTTTGTCTTAATTTCAACAGGCTAGGCTATATTTATCTTGTGTTTGCTTAGATCTAATGAAACCTAGATGTTAATTATGTGTTGATTACTTGTTTATGGTTGTATTGGATGAATGATTTCAATGTTAGGCTTAAGAAAACTGGCAGATCTCCATTGTGTAACATGCTTGAACGTCTTAGGAAACATGAACCGATGTGTACTTGGTTTTATTGGTTGTATTTAATGCATGAGTAAATTCTAATGATCCCATGTTAGGAGCTTCTTAGCCGGCTCGACATAGGAGTGAAGTAGGCACTCATAGGATTGGGGAAGTAAGTACGCCACCCCATAATTGGTATTAAGGAATACAATCCATCATCCACGCAACTATAACAAGTAATTAACGTGTAAAAGATATCTAGGGAGTAGTGAAATCTAAGCAAACACATTTCTCCCACATATTGCTCACAACTTTAGTTTAAATTAGTTTATTTTCATTTCTAGTATTTTATTTTGATTGCATCTTAGTATTGGGTTAGTTGATTAACAACTAATTCCACCCAACTCCTTCAAACCCGAGATTTTTACTTGCTTTCCTAAAAATATAAAAATACAAAAAGAATCATCCCTCATCTCTAGACCTAGTCTTTAGGTTTTCTAATCCTAGCGACACTATTCCTAGCTGAACGATCAATCCCCCGGTACTTGGCATTATACTATACTACATCGATCAGGTACACAGCCTGGTGGGCGTTGTAAGCTTCTCGAGATCCATCGAGAGGTAAAGCCTGGTGCAATCCCTACGCATCAGTTAGAATCTCTTTTTATTAGGTCTACTTGCTAGATTCCTTTCTAGTAAGATTTTATTTTTATTTTTAGGTTCTCTTTAGTCTATCTTATTTCTTCGTGTTTCTGTTTGTAACTCTTTACCATCCGCCATTATGGCAACCGACGAATTCTCTAACCTTAGGATCACTAGGAGTCGTAGTTCCGCTAGAAACCTTGTCTTGCCTTATGCAGAACCCGATAGAGAAATGCGCAGGTTAAGACGATCTCACTCAACACCTGAACCATCTAGCGTTGCCATCGATTTTGATGCACCCCTTTCTGAAGAAAATTCAGAAAATCACCTTACAACCCCTAGCTCCCAACCCAACAACGAGATGAGTACCCCCGCAACTCCCACTCCTAAGCGCCTTAAGGACTACTCCTCCCCGAACCCTCATGGTTTCTCAAATGCCATTGTCTACCCAAACGAACACACCAATGAGGTCTTGCATGCGACCGATGTTTGGCTTGTCCAAAGTGTGTGCAAGTTTTGTGGATTAGATGATGATGACCCGATTCAACACGTTACGGATGGGGCTACTAGAGACACGTCCCGATTACGATTCTTCCCTTTCACTCTCTATGAAAAAGCCCAAGAGTGGTATGATAAACTCCCTTCTGAATCTATTTTCACATGGGAACAACTCATATCCAAGTTCTATGAGAAGTTCTTTCCACCTGGAAAAACTTCATCGTTTAGAGATAGGATCCTCGGCTTCCGAAAAGGGAAGGACGAACCCTTCTATAAATTGTGGATTAGATTCAAGGATTTAATAAGACAAGTTCCCCATCATGGCATCGAACTTTGGCTTTTGGTCCAAATCTTCTACGACAATATCTCCTCAAATGACCGGAATGGAATCAACAATTCTAGGAAAGGGAGATTAGCCAATCTTAGTGCCGAAGAAGGATGGGATAGGATTGAAGAATATGCTCAAGACCAGGATGACACTTGGGATGAACCTGAGTCGACTGTCAGCATGTCTGAAATCACTTCAACATCTTCAGATCGGTTAAGAAAAATCAACAAAAGAATGGAATACCTAGATGGGTCGCAGCTACCTAAACAACTTTCAAATCCTTACTTGATATGCGACTACTGTGGGGGCCCGCATGAGGTAGAGGAATGCGGAGGAGAAACCACGACTGAACATGCATGCTTGTCAGGAGGTGACATCTATGTTGATCCCTCCCTTTTGCCTTTTTACCAAAATGATGATTACACCCTCTGGGGAAATCTGGAAAAAAGAAAAGAAGGAGAGGAAGGTCCTGAATTCGAAATCAGGAGCACTTTTGAAGATGACCTTGGTCACTTCACTCAAGAAAAAGGCTTACAATTAAAAGGTCTTAATGAACTTGTTGATGAGCAACATAATGACATTGGAGAATGGTTCAACAAGCTTAACTCCGCCCTCGATAAACTTGAAATGCCGTCAGTAAGCCAAAAAGACCCCATGCTCGCGATAACCACTCGAGCAGGAACAACAACCAAGGACCCCCTTACCCGAGCTCGCCCCCCATCACTCCCGATCCAAATAAGCCTCGCGAAGAGGAGGATGATGTGGGCAGCGAGGCTCCCAACCAACCTCCCTTGGCAACCCCTTCCCCATCAAACCCACCTAACCAACCTGTGAGAATCCCATTCCCATCCCGATTAAAAAACCAGAAAACTGAGAATGATAATAAAAGATTCCTGTCATATCTAAAAGACTCAGTAGTCACCATACCCCTCCTTGATGCTTGTTATCACATGCTGAAGTATAGCGCATACTTTAAAAAATTACTCGCTAACCGAAAGAAACTCGAGGGTCTTGTGACCCTGGGAGAAGAGTGTTCGGTGGTGACCCATCGAGGGTTACCAAAGAAGGTAGACGATCCAGGCAGCTTCACCTTGCCTTGTTCCATAGGATCTCTATCAATAAAGAATGCTCTTTCCGATTTGGGGGCGAGTATCAACCTCATGCCTCACTCTTTGTTCCTTAAACTAGGATACTCTGGATTAAAGCCTACCCGTATGAACATCCAACTAGCCGATAGATCAGTCAAATACCCCGTAGGGATATGCGAGAATGTGCTAGTCAAGGTTGGGAAATTCAAATTCCCGGTCGACTTCGTAATCTTAGAGATGGAGGAGGATGACTTGGTACCCATCATCTTAGGGAGACCATTTCTTGCTACCGCTCGTGCAGTTATTGATGTTCATGACGGCAAGTTAACCTTACGTGTAGGAACCGATAGCATAACTTTCGACATTAAGGACACTATGGATCTCTCTCTCGAAGCAGCTAACCGGCTCTATTTCATTGGAGAGGTCGATGAACTCACGGATATCATTGATAGCTGTGTTGATGAACAAATCGAGGAAGGCTAGTTACGGGATGAGAGTTTTCTCCCTTTGTTAGAGGTGGAAAAGATGGAGGATGTTGGTGCAGTCTCCTTCTACCCTAGACAAGAGGCCACGGAGCTTCTCGAGCTCCGAAAACAAGCTTAAGCCTTCTATTATCGAACCTCCTGAGCTAGATCTTAAGGAACTTCCTAACCATTTAGAGTATCCCTTCCTTCAGGGAGAGGACCAACTGCCGGTAATCATAAACTCTTCCCTCGAACATGAACAAAAAGGTAAACTCTTAGAGGTCCTAAAGAAATATAAGGGAATGCTTGCATGGAGTGTAGCCGACATTAAGGGGATTGACTCAACTTTTTGCACGCATAAGATTCTCATGGAAGAAGATTATAAACCTACCGTGCAACCCCGGAGGCGGGTGAACCCCAACATTAAGGAAGTTGTAAAGAAAGAAGTCATTAAACTTCTGGATGTAGGATTGATCTACCCAATCTCGGATAGCCCATGGGTTAGTCCTGTACAGGTTGTACCTAAGAAGGGTGGAATGACTGTAGTTAAGAATGACAAGGGTGAGATGGTACCCCAAAGAACAGTTACTGGATGGCGGGTATGCATCGATTATAGAAAGCTCAACGATGCCACGAGGAAGGATCACTTTCCCCTACCATTCATTGACTAAATGTTAGAGAGATTATCTGGGCACGAGTACTATTATTTCTTGGATGGATTCTCAGGGTATTTTCAAATTCCCATAGCACCTGATGACCAAGAAAAGACCACGTTTACTTGCCCTTATGGAACGTTCTCCTACAAAAGAATGCCTTTTGGGCTATGTAATGCCCCCGCCACTTTTCAACGATGCATGACCGCAATCTTTCACGAACTTATGGAAGACAACATGGAAGTTTTCATGGATGACTTTTCGGTCTTCGGGAACTCCTTCGACTGCTGTCTTGCTAATCTAGAAAAAATGCTTAAACGCTGTGAGGAAACCAACTTGGTGTTAAACTGGGAAAAGTGTCATTTCATGGTGAAAGAAGGGATTGTGTTAGGGCATAAGATCTCAGGGAATGGGATAGAGGTGGACCAAGTTAAAGTTGAAGCTATATCAAAGCTACCATATCCCACGACTGTTAAAGCGATACGTAGCTTCTTAGGGCACGTCGGGTTTTACCGGAGATTCATCAAAGACTTCTCCAAAATAGCTCGGCCAATGACTCAATTGCTAATGAAGGATGCTCCTTTCGATTTCTCCCAAGAATGCAAGAATGCATTCGATCTCTTAAAAAAGGAACTCACACAAGCTCCAATCATGATTACACCCAACTGGGAGTTACCGTTTGAAATCATGTGTGACGCTAGCGATTTCGCTGTCGGGGCTATATTAGGCCAACGGCATGACAAGATGTTCCAACCTATTTACTACGATAGCAAAACCATGAATCCCGCTCAAGAGAATTATTCTACCACCGAAAAAGAATTGTTAGCCGTAGTATTCGCATTCGACAAATTCCGGCAATATCTTGTCCTTTCAAAGACAGTCGTTTTCACTAATCATTCGGCTCTTTGATATCTTTTTGCTAAGCAGGATGCTAAGCCACAATTAATTCGGTGGATCTTGTTGTTACAAGAATTTGATGTTGAGATTCGTGATAAGAGGGGGGCAGAAAATCTGGCCGCAGATCATCTATCTCGTCTTGAAAACCCCTTGGATGAGCACGATAGAAGTGAGATTCGGGATTCATTTCCTGACGAATAAATCATGTCAATGACTGATTCGGAGCCTTGGTACGCCGATTTTGCCAATTATCTCGCAAGCAGACTCGTTCCAGAACACCTGACTAGGTACGAAAGAAAAAGGTTCTTTTCTCAGTTAAAATACTACTTCTGGGATGAACCATTTTTATTCCGAAGGTGTCCTGACCAAATAATAAGACGTTGTGTTTCAGAGAGTGAGGCAGTAAAGATTATGAGGGAATGTCACTCTGGTCCCTCTGGAGGGCATCATGGGATAAGCACCACCGCTCGAAAGATTTTCGACACGGGATTCTATTGGCCCAAAATTTTCCGTGATGTCAAATAAATGGTACAGGCATGCGATGCATGTCAACGGGCCGGGAATATATCACATAGGGATGAAGCGCCTCAGAATTTTATACAAGTATGTGAGGTCTTCGATGTCTGGGGAATTGACTTCATGGGACCCTTTCCATCTTCAGGGGGGAACGAATACATTTTAGTTGCCATCGATTATGTTTCAAAATGGGTAGAGGCACAAGCCCTTAGGACCAACGATGCCAGGGTAGTTATTCATTTCCTGAAAAAGCTTTTCGCTAGATTCGGGATTCTTAAAGCCCTCATCAGTGATAGGGGGACCACCTTTTGCAATGCGCAAATGGAGAAGGTCATGAGGAGGTATGGGGTCTCCCATCGGTTTTCCACCGCCTATCATCCACAAACCAATGGCCAGGTCGAAAATACAAACAGAGCTATTAAAAGAATACTAGAAAAAACGGTTAGTCAAAATAGAAAAGACTGGTCATTTAAACTCGACGAGGCCTTATGGGCATTCCGAACTGCCTACAAGACACCTATTGGAACGACCCCGTTTCACATGGTGTATGGTAAGGCCTGTCACTTGCCAGTAGAATTAGAACATAAGGCTTATTGGGCGCTTAAGGCATGTAACTTAGATTATACAATTGCCGGAACCAATAGGTTCTTGCAATTACATGAGCTTGATGTGCTTAGATTAGAAGCCTATGAGTCCTCCATTACATATAAAGAAAGAGCAAAAAGATGGCATGACCAAAGAATTAAGAAACCCAAAGAATTTTCAGATGGGGACAAAGTCCTATTGTACAATTCTCAGTTAAGATTATTTCCAAGGAAACTCAAGTCTAGATGGTATGGACCATTTACGGTGAAAAGTTCCTCTAAAACTGGAGCCGTTGTGTTATTAGACGATGAAGGTAGAGAATTCACTGTTAACACACAACGTGTAAAACATTATCAAGAAAATAATAATGAAATGATTAGTGAGGAGGATGTCACATTTGATGATGAGGTCACGTAGTAACCCATGACCTTGAGTCTAGCTACAAGACTCGTAAATAAAGAAAAGCGCTTATTGGGAGGCAACCCATGATTGTGTGTGATTTTTATTTTTTTTGTTTGTTATTTGCTTCCGTATGCATGCTTCATTTTTATTTTTGGTAGATCATGTTTCTAAATTAAAATAGTGAAAATACTTTATTTTGTTGTTTGGCTTAGTCTTAACTTCACCCAAAGGTATTTTTGCAAAAGATAAGTGTAAGGGGAAACCCCAAATATGTTTTTAAGAAACAAAACCGATAATGATTCTCCACAATATTAAGTGAACATGTATATTCGTATTTGTTAGAGTCAAATGCTTGTATCGAGTCATAATGAAGTTTTGCAGGATTTTCTAGGAAGTAGGACCAAGTTTTTCCAGAAATTTTCCGGAAACTTAACATAAGAATTTCTGCAGGTCACTTCTAACGGCGTCATGAGTTTACTCTTGACGGCGTCACGTGTAAAAATCTGGAAATTTTACCAGTTTTGTTTTTCTAACAGAGTCTTAAAGTTTATGTTGAATTATTAGTTTTATAATCTCCAGGAAATCTGCAAACATCATTCCACAAGCATTATATCTTATTTTGTTTTCTAGGATTTACTAGCATATGTAGATTGCCGCCGATTTTATGCGAGGTTGCCTTGTCTGTTTTCTCAGGTTTTACAGGTTATGTATGACAAGAAGATGATTATTATTCTGGAAGGGAAGTTTTGATTGTTCATTTTCTTGGAGGAAGATCTAACCTGGCCACCTTATTATCCATACCGAGCAAATCAGGGGAGTATTTGATTTCATTCGTTTTACTTATTTCACTTTTACATTCTTTACTAGAACATTGGGGACAATGTTCATCCTAAGTGTAAGGGGAGGGTAAAATAATGATACCTTACAGATACACTTTCGCTTGAGTTTGTTTGTTTAATAGTAGATGTGTAATAAAACTATGAGAAATACTTGTTAGTGCAATTTTAGCGCCAAATTTAAATTTTTTTACAACATTTAGGAGTGAAACTTTAGCCATAGCAAGCGTCTCATGGATAGGAGTCGTATGACTAGCACATAACCGTACCATTCAGAAAAATTTTCCACCCAAATATGTGAGGTTCGCCTTTAGATTTGATAGGAAAAGCAATTATTATTAGTGCTTATGAGTGTACCGGTAGCATTTAGATTCTAGAACTTGCGTTAGTGATGCATCCCGAGACCGCTAGTGAGACTACATTCGTGTAGTAGGATTTACCACATGATAAGAGGCATTAGGATCACCCTTGTGTTAAACCCGTATCATAATTACTTGACCATTTAAGTCATATTACTTGTCTAGTTAAGTCAATTAATTTTTCCCACACCTTAGCGTTGTACTCATTTTTAGTACACGAAACCCCTAGTACACCCCTCCGAGCCTATCTTTTCGTTTCTAACTTTAAGCATCTTACTTAAAGGAAGAATTTGTTACACCCCACTTAACACCCAAATCGCCTTAGCCTTCCGTTTATGCACTCATCTTTAGTGCATTATTGTTATATGTTAAACCTTAAGTTAATTATCTAATTGATTACATGGTTGTTAAGTCGAGTCATATCCTTGTACATATTGTTTTGGGACGATTGAGACTCATGGGTAAAGTACTTATGTTATGTAGTAATGGGGAAGAACATCATTTATTACCCCCGTATGTACGTTAATCTTAAAAGTACTCCAAGTGTTTTGATTTTCTTAATTCGAGTCATTAGATTAGTTTATTGTAAAGTATGTAAAAATTCAAGTGTAAGGGGAATTTTCATTCCCTATGATGTATTATTTTGGATGGTAGGGTAAGAGTGTATGCAAAAAAAAAATAAATAAATAAATAAATAAAATCGAAAAAATGAAGAAAAAGAAAAAAAAATAGAAAAAGAGAAAAGAAAAAAACATACGGACTACCATCCCGTTTCATTCTATGTTCATTTTATGTTTTTGGTATTTTTCATTTATTAGCTTAAGTCGAGTCTAGTCTTGGCTTAGCAACGCCATATTGTACATGTAATTAACCAAGATTGTTAACTCGCCACCAGTAAAGATTGCCTATATCCAACCAAACCGTGTATTCCATATCCCTACACCTAACGTTACAACCCTTTAAAAAGACCTCTTTGATAGTTTATCCTAGGTGCTTATGCCATGTGGTCGAGGTTTGATCCTTTCCCAAGCCTATGGTAATCTATTTTGCTATGACAGGTAGTGAGAGATATTTTTGGTTTCCATATTGTGATATTACTTTATTACACCCGAGAGATGTGAGTATCTAAACACTATTTGCGAGGTGCTAGTGTATGACCTCCGTGCTTGTCTTTGGTATTTAGTGGAATGATTATTTGTTGTAATTACTTTTATATTAGTGTTAAATGACCCCTAACTTGTATTTTGATTAGAATAAAAGCGCATTTGCTTGAGGACAAGCAAATCTCAAGTGTAAGGGTATATGATGAGGCGAAAAATGAACCACTTTTAGGGGGTCATTTAAGCCCGGAATTGAGTTTAATTGATCAAATATTAACCTAAATTGTTCCTTTTGTGATTTTAGGTACTTTGGGAGTGAAATCTGGAAAAGGAAGCAATTCGGACGTTTTTGGAGCATAAAAGTGAAGAAAACGCCAAAGACTTAATTTTCCATGCTGAGAACAGTACCTGACGGCGTCAAGAGGAAGATCCTGACGGTGTCAGGAGTAAAATCCATGATGACCCAGTGCAAACCTGACGGCGTCACAACAAGGCCGTCAAGAGTTAAATTGGTGACGGCCTGCATAAGGTGAATACATGACGGCGTCAGACCCAGATCTAGGCAGTCCGAGGAACTATTTGGCGGCGAGATGACGGCGTCAGACTTTTGTTCTTGATGCCGTCACCTACTAAACTCTACATATAGTTTTCTATTTTTCATTCATTAAGGAGGAACTTGTGTGGAGAAAACTAGGGCCGAACTTTGTAAACCCTAGGTCATATTTTACAGTGTTTTCAAGGTTTTCACCCTTTGAATCCTTTCATGTTCTATTGAGATAAGTCTTCTCTTAATTCAATCAATATGTCTATGTGTTGGTTGATTATATCTTTTGCTCGTCTTGATTTCAACATGCTAGGCTAGATTTATCTTGTGTTTGCTTAGATCTAATGAAACCTAGATGTTAATTATGGGTTGATTACTTGTTTATGGTTGTATTGGATGAATGATTTCAATGTTAGGCTTAAGAAAACTGACAGATCTCCATTGTGTAACATGCTTGAACGTCTTAGGAAACATGAACCGATGTGTACTAGGTTTTATTGGTTGTATTTAACGCATGAGTAAATTCTAATGATCCCAAGTTAGGAGCTTCTTAGCCGGCTCGACTTAGGAGTGAAGTAGGCGCTCATAGGATTGGGGAAGTAAGTACGCCACCCCATGAATGGTATTAAGGAATACAATCCGTCATCCACGCAACTATAACAAGTACTTAACGTGTAAAAGATATCTAGGGAGTAGTGAAATCTAAGTAAACACAATTCTCCCACATATTGCTCACAACTTTAGTTTAATATAGTTTATTTTCATTTCTAGTATTTTATTTTGATTGCATCTTTAGTATTGGGTTAATTGAAAAGCAACTAATTCCGCCCAACTCCTTCAAACCCGAGATTTTTACTTGCTTTCATAAAAATATAAAAATACAAAAAGAATCATCCCTCATCTCTAGACCTAGTCTTTAGGTTTGCTAATCCTAGCGACACTATTCCTAGCTGAACGATCAATCCCCCGGTACTTGTCATTATACTATACTACATCGATCAGGTACACTGCCTGGTGAGGGTTGTAAGCTTCTCGAGATCCCTCGAGAGGTAAAGCCTGGTGCAATCCCTACGCATCAGTGGATGTTTTTGAAGCTCATGATGGTGATTCAACTCCTAGCTATGACACAGATGCTAAAGATGACAACATTCTTGGAAACAAGGTACACATCTTTCATGACTGTGTTAATGATGATCTTGATGAATTTATACATGGTCACATTAGTACCATTCGCATGACAACTCAAGTTAACACAAGTAGTGCAACATCTACAAGTGCTACACCTACATTATCTGCTAATAGTACCAATAGTAATCATGTATCAACAAGTCAATATCATGTTGATATGCTTCAAAACTAAGCCACTATTCAAACACAGATAACAAATTATGCTAACTTGATAAAACTTGAACAAGATAAAAGTGCTTCCTTAGAAAAGAAAATCAAGGACATGTTGTACGAAGAGAAGTCTGAACGGCCTTTAGTAAAATGACAAATTCAAGAATTACAAGATGAGATTTTTTCTCTTAAGAGAAATATCACAAGTTTTGAAAATGGCAAAAATAATATTGAAAATGAAGTTTCTAAACTCAAAGATGAAAAAGCTAATTGTATCCAATGATTAACTAAAGCAGAATTGAAAATTCGCACTACCGGTCAGAGTCCTTACACTCTGTACATGTATCTTCCTAAATCTGATCCTATTTTGGATTTAAGACCGGGACTTGGTTTCTCTAATCCTTCTTATCCTGAAATGGTCAAACGTAAAGCACCAAGTTTGTATAATTCTGACTACATGAGACGTGACACATTCAAAGATTACATGTTTGTTCCAAATGACATCTCAAATGAGGAAAACCAAAAACATTTAATGGTCAAACAAAAGAAAACCATTTTCTCTTACTTTAGTGCTGATTATGGAATGATTAATAAAGAAAATGCCCTTGAACTAAAACCAACTAATGCTATGAAACATGTGGATGTACCTACGGTCAATCCATATTTATCTAGCAATTATGAGAGTTTAGCAAGGAAAACCTTTTGTCATCTCAGGAATCAAATAAGTTCATCGTTAAGAACTATTCGTGAGAAGCAAGAATTCAAAACTGATGAACTTGTGAGATCTAATTCCTACGAAATATGTTGATCGCAGTTGAGCAAACGATCTTATAGAAGTTGACTTGAATAAACACTTAAGCTATAACGCGGAATTTTAAAGCTTAACTTAAGAAGAACAATATTAAACACTTTCAACACTTCAATATATTACTTATACGAGCACTCAACAATGCTAGGGTTTTACAACCTTGAAGTGAAACGAGAATAAAAACAATACGTACATACTCTAACCCTAGGCACCTCCTTTTATAGGCCAAGGAGTCCTATTAGGTTTACAATAACTTTCTACACAAGATAAGATCTTTCTAATCGTATAAGATATACACACTATCTATTCTATATTTATCCATCCGTGTATACAAGTTTATCTCTTTAGCAGTAGGTTCTTCAGCAGCAGATGCACTTAGCAGCAGTTTGACAACACTAGTAGCAGATTCATTATCCTTAGCAGCCGATTCTCATCAGCAGCAGTTTGTCACTTAGTCATATTTTGAGCAGTAGAATCTCAAAACCCAACAATCCTCTCCTAAACTTAATGTTTACTTCTAAATAATTAAGTTTCTTCAAAGCTTGATTAAACACGAGGAGGATGCTTACAAACATACTACTTCTTCTTAGATGACTGTTGACCAAGAATCTTCTTATATTTTGATAATAAGTCAAAAGCTTGATCATCAGTATCATAGGCCTTTTGTAGCTTAAGCTGCCTAGCACCATTTACCATCTGATAGATAATCTCAAAGCAAGATGCCAATGGATAATCCTTTTCAATCAACATATATAAAGTATGTGGCCCAATGTCTAAAACATAAACCCCAGAACTTTGAAAGATCATCCATTTTTTGACTTTGTACCTTCTGATCTCTGTCCACTCTGAGTCTTCCAAAGAAGGATCAAACATAAGTTTCAAAGCTCTCCAGATAATATAGTCAGACATTGCTTCTTGATCATTATAGGTCACCACATTAAACTTTGTAGCACCATACTTTTCTTTGAACAATCTCCATAGAGTACAAACATCCTCTCTATCAAAATAATACAACATCTGTTGAAGTATAAGGAATCTAGATGTCTTTCCATCAGATCTTTTGAGATCATGAAATGTTCTAACAGTGTTTAGATATCCTGTAGTTACTTGAATGATTGGATATTTGATTCCCACTGATTCAACATCAACTACCTAAGGTTCTTCCCTCTTAGCAACCATAGTTAGAACCTGCATTTGTTCTTTTAGATGCTCAGGAGGAATATGTTCAAAATCATCCACAAACTCATTATCATCTTCAGATTCAGAATTGCTTTGCACTGCTACATTCTGCTTTTTTCTAGCAAAAGTTTTCTTCCTTATACTTTTTCTTTTTGTACCTCTGCTAGAAGAATTCATTCCTTTTTCAATAGCCTCTGCCACTGTAAGCTCTGCTTTACTAGCTTTCTCAGGTACCAACTTCTTGTACATTTTAGCAAAATGTTCTTCATCTTCTACACAACCCATAGGATAAAAGGTATCCATTTCCCTTTTAGCCCGTTGATACAAATTAAACACCTCTTGATCTATCTTGTGTTTCAATTGTACCAGTTTCCAACCCTTCATATTCTTAAGGTATCTCTCATGCTCTCTCCTTTGTTGAAGTGGAGTTGGTCCCCTGAGAACTTTCTTCTTCCTTCTTACAGCAGTAGCTTCTTTCTTTTTTCTTGATGTGAATTCTTTCATCTAAGTTACAACATCAAATTCTGGAACTTCTTGTTCCTCAATTTTAACTAACTTGGAGAATTCAATGTCAGCATCCATTCTTATTTTCTCATCAAGCCATTCCTCATACCTCTTCAAATCCTCAGCTTCTTTATCATCCTTTTCTTTTTTTTGTTGTTGCAGTAGTTGTTGCTAAGCAATATCTTCTTGCTCTTGTTCTTTCCTTGCAACAGCTGAATCATACTCAATTTGTAACTCTTTAGGCCAATAATGAAAAGGAATCTGGGAGTAATCTATGTCATCATCATCAGAATCTAGCATAGGTTCTTCAGTAACCTTGCCCTTCCCTTTATCAGTAGCAGCAGGTGATGAAATTGAACTTGTATGTCTTTTTTAAGCAGCAGGTTCTCTGATTACTACCCCCTTTACAGGTACTCTTGGTAATAGAGATGTTATAGTTGATGTTGGTTGTTGTGGTTGTGATTGACTTGGTTGTGTTGATTGTTGTGTTGTTGATTGAGATAGTGATTTGGGCTGAACATCTATTGTCTTCTTGCTTAACAATACCATGGCCTCAGCAGCAGCTTTGTCACTAGATACAGCAGTAGAACCTTGTGCATCAGCAGAATTGAGTTTCTCACTAGCAGCAGGATCAACAACATGTTCATGAGCAGCAGAATCCTGAGCAGTAGAATTTTTTGCAGCAGCAAAGTCATTTGTCTTGTTAGTAGTAGCAGCAGCATCCATATCTTTAGCCACAGAATCACCCAGACTTTTCAAAGCTTCACCCATCAACCCTGTAGCCTTTACTAATTGTTCAGGCCCCAAAGTTTTGAGTTTCTCCACCACATTCTCTTGAACACAAACCAACTCTACCATTACAACTTCATTACCCTGCTTGTCTGTAACCACAAAACCATCCAAATCTTGAGGACTTTCATCCTCCATTTCATCATTCATTGTAACCTCCCCTGAAACCTTACCAATATCCACATCCAACCTAGCATCCATATCTTGAGCATCATCATCTTTCACCAAATTACCCTCCCCTGAACTCATTTCCTTATTTTGTTCCTCATTCCTCCCCTATTTGGAAGCATCCTCTTCCAAAGTCACAGAATGCTCAGAAGAACTAACCACTTGAGATGTGCCCACTTTCTTCAATCTTTTTAAGGAGGTTGAAGATCTTGATTTCCTTAAAGTCTTTATCTTTCTCTTCAACTTTGTGATCTTCATAGCTTGTTTATTAGAAAGAGTTTGAAGACCAAGAATCTTATCCTCCAAAGTTTCACACTTAAGCTCGAGGTTGGTACAGGTAACCATCAATTTCTTTAAAAGTTTCATACTAGTCTCATCACTTCGACCTGTGTGACCTGGTCCGAGAGGTGAATCATTGACATTGACATTTTGTACAGTATCATCCATCAATTCATTTGTCACTGATCTGTCCTCATCACTTCGACCTGTGTAACCTGGTCTGAGAGGTGAATCTTGGGACTTAAACTCAGTATCAAACCTAGTTTGATCATCTGAGCACCCTGTATTTGCCATGTGGCTAGGGTTACCATCATTGGATTCAGATTCATTAGAACCTTCCTCACTAGATGTTGCTGATGCGTGGGAATTGCACCAGGCTTTACCTCTCGAGGGACCTCGAGAAGCTTACAACCCCCACTAGGCAGTGTACCTGATCGTTGTAGTATAGTATAGTGACAAGTACCGGGGGATTGATCGTTCAACTCACGAATAGTGTCGCTAGGATTAGAAAGCCTAAAAACTAGGTCTAGAGGTGAGGGATGATTCTTTTTATATTTTTATATTTTTATGAAAGCAAGTAAAATCTCGGTTTTTTAGAGGAGTGGGCGGAATTAGTTGCTAGTCAACTAACCCAATAACTAAAGATGCAATCAAAATAAAATAACAAAAATGAAAATAAAACTAATTAAACTAGTGGTGTGAACAATATATGGGAAAATTGTGTTTACTTAGATTTCACTACTCCCTAGATATCTTTTACAGGTTAATTTCTTGTTACAGTTGCGTGTATGATGGGTTATATTCCTTAATACCAATCATGGGGTGGCGTACTTACTTCCCAAATTCTATAAGCTCCTACTTCACTCCTATCTCGAGCCTGCAAGAAGCTCCTAACATGGGATCACTAGAATTCGCTCATGCATTAAATACAACTGATTGGCTCCAAACGGTCAACTTAAATTGACCAGGGAATGGTAAACCAAGTCAAACAGCCTAAGAGTCAATCTCCGTGGAAGTATAGGGTTTCCCCGGGTCGTTATGTCCCGACGAGGTGTGATGGTATAAAAACGGGTTTGTGATCGGGTGAATTTGGACAGAAAGGGTTGTGATTGATAAAGTTGAAGAATTATGAAATAGAATAGCTTATGAAATCTATGTGAATGATTATGTGAGATTAGATATTCTAAAAACGTATAACAACCTAAAAACGCGCGTTTGAATTTAAAATAAACGCGAACGCGCAAAATAAAAAGTAAAACGGGAGTAAATAAAGTCCTACGGATATGAAAATTACTTTTTTACAATCCTAATGATGTATGAAAATTTTTGGAAAATTAAAAATAATTTTTACACTATTTAATTAATAACTAATAAATAATTACTATTTTCTAATTACTTATTAATTATTTAAATTAACCTAAATTATAACTAATTATGAGACTTCACTAAAAATGTGAAAATTAAATTTGGAAAAATCTAAAATATTATAAAATTAATTTTCAAATTAAAATTATATTTTTCTAACTTTTTATTTAATTATTATTGATTAATTACTATTTATTAATTACTTAAAACTAAACTAAATTAAGAAAAATAGAAAATGAACATTGAAAATTATGAAAAATTTCCTAAAATTATTTTATGACATATAAAAGCTAGGAAAAATATAAAAACTAGGTGGTGCTTAATAAAGACTATTTATGCTATTTAATTATCTAATATTAATTAATTACTAATAAAACTAATATTAATTATAATAAATACTAAATGATAAGGGAAAATCTGAAATTATTCCTACAAATACTTTAATATACTAGGAATTTAAGAAAAATATAAAAACAGATAAGTATTTGACAAAAATTTAAAAAAGAAAAATTAAAAAGCTAAATTATATTAAATAGAAGCTATCACTAGAAATTAAATTTGGTTTTTTCTAAATTTTATTTTACAAAACTACTTTATAACTAAAAAGATGAGACTTTTGTGAAGACAACTATGGTGGAACTCAAAATTAAGCTTTGTGCTTACTAATAAGTCCAACAGTGAGCTTAAATGGCTCAAAATGAAGTTTTAGGAACACATAAGCTCTCCATAAGCTACAGAGTTGACACAAGGGTGAAATAAGATGACCAAATGACTTAAACCTAGATTAGGCTGAGATGATAACAAAAGCTCACTTAATAAGCAAGAACCAAAGAATAAGCAAATCTAAATCCTGTTGAAAAAAACAGCAGACCTGCAGGCTTTTTGTGGGATACTTGAGCTTATCAAATAAGTTCAAAGTTCAAATGAAGCCTAGAACCAACAACTTTGATCTATGGAATTCTCAAAGAACCCAAAAATTGAGCCTAAGCTCCACTGAAAAGCTCACAACAAGCTTATGAACTTGGCTGGTCACACTGACTCATCAGTGTGAAGGTCTTAGATGGTGGTTATAGATTAGCAAAATTAAGTAACCATATAAGCTTATAAATGAGAATTAAGAAAAGCGAAATGTAGCAGGCCAGATGGGCTTCCTAAAAACACAAAAAACAGAAGCTGAAACTCCCTATTGACCAAACTACAAGCTCATGATAATGAGCTTGTGAGCTTGGTGCAGGGCAAAAGACATTCTAAGGGAGCAGCTGTAAAGGCCAATTAAGCCAGGGAATCAAGCTGGAAAGACCAATCTGAACTCATGTCCTTATAAACCTACAAGTGATGCTTACCAACAAGCCAATATTCAAAAATTAAACTCATGATAGTGAACTAGAAAAAGGGTTATTAGGGCTATGTGGACTGTTGTAGCAGAGATGCAAAATGGGGCAAAATGGTGAGATTTGACCCATGAAACTTCAACCTCAGCAACCCAACACTTCTGACTAGTTACAAAACCAAAATTAGCTTATATCCCTAAACCTAATTTGTCTAAATTTGGGGGTGACAAAAGGAGGTTGGGACCTGTTGCAGCAGGGGAAAATTGGGTGGGAATTGGTTGATTTGCAGCCTATGTCTACACTACTGAATGAGTATGAAATGTGCAAATAAGTCGACACAAGTTCAATTTAACTTATAAGCTATCTCTAAAACAGATTTGAGAGTCTAATTCTAATTTAGCTAATAAAAGAATGACATTTAGATTGGCTGTGATAGATTTAGCAACTAACTTTCAGGCTACAAATAAGCTAACAAATGAGCATAAAAAAAACTGAAATAAGCTAAAAAAATGTAAAATCTGAACTACCAAGAACTTGTTTAACCAAAAGCAAAACTAAATCTAACAAGAGCTTAGCAAAAATCTAGTTGGAAATATGCTAAATGGGCAGATATGGGGGGCTGCAGCAGTGGGTGAGTTTGGGTTAAATGGGGGACTTTTGACCACAAAAATCAAATTCCAGAGTTGGAAAACTTGCATAAACCAATATGGACCTGATATGAAGCAATGAAATCATCAAATGAACACAAATCAACAACCTAGTTTAAGCTACCAATGCAATGCAGTTCATTTAAAAAAAATTGGAAAAGGATACTTGAAATCTTTAAAACAACTTAGAACTGAAAATCTTTGATTCAAAGCTACTAAAATCAATATACTAAAGCTGACTACAACTAGAAAGATGGCACAAAACAGTTTAATGCTAGAAATTAAGGTAGTGCCAAACACTCCTTTAAGGGGTGACTGTTTGGACTTTCTTAAGGGAAATGATAAACTAAACCAAGGTTTCAGAAGAAAAACTACTTAATAGTCTATACTAAGTTAATTTGAGCTACCAGGGATCAAAAGTAAGCAGTTTAAGATAAGCAACCATAAGAAGCAGTTTAGTGCTAGAATTAGGCCAACCTATATAAAAGCTAATCTATTGATTTAGGAACCACAAACTAAACATTTTAAGTAATACCAAATATAACTAAGCAGAAAATATCAGAGATTAAGCACAAAAAAGCAATAATAATAAGTGAAAATAAATAAGCAGTGTGAAAATAATTAAGAAAGCTTGAATTGCATTGATTGAAAAATGAAGAGTACATAGACTTTTTTAAAGAAAACTTAAATAAACTAAAAATCTACACTAAAACCTACTTACTGCCAAACACTGGCTTACAATTGCTTCAATTTATACTACAAATAAAAATTAGTGTTCCCCCTCTCTTTGTCATCTTCTGTTTGTGTTTTTTTGTTGTGTGAGGGAAAACAGCCTAGCTACACACTTGTTCTTATTTGCATCAAATTCCAGCCCTAGGATTAGAAAAGGGATGATCACAACCCTTCAATTTACTTTGACGCCCAAAAGTGATGCTAGCAATTTGGCAGTCTGATAACGTGTAGCAGGGGGTGGGATTTGGAGTTTTGTGGTGGAAAGTATTATAGGGGTGGAGAGTAGGCTAGTAGTGATGATGGTGTTGGGTGTTGGGTGTTGCAGGATGTGTAGCAGAAAATGGCAAGGAAAGGGGATGAGGTGGAGGGTGTTGTTGGTCAAACCAAGGGTTGACTGGTTGGGAAGGGGTAATAAAAACGGTTTGGGTGTTATTTTGTTTTAGTGGTGGTGGGCCAAGTTTTGTGTTGGGCTTGGGGTAAGGGATTGGGTGGATTGTTTAGTGGATTTGGATTAGTAAAATACAAAGGTCCGTTTGGCATAGTAATTGTAAAACCCAAGGACTAAAATTGTACCATTTGAATTCTTTAAGGGTCTGATTTACCAATGTTCCAAAGTAACTTCAAGGGGCCAAACCTGCCATATAACATTAGTACAAGGAAAATATTTGATAAATTCCAATTTTTAAATTCCCGAGGGCTTGTTTTGCCATTTTTGAAACTGTAGGGACCAATTGTGTAATTTTCTCAAACTTTTCACCCAAGGACTTGTTTTGACAATTATTGAATTCCAAAGGACTTGGGTTGACTTTTCTTTCATTTAAAACCTTCAGGGACTAGTTTTGTCAATTTATGAAACTTGAGGGACTGAAACTGTCAATTATGCAAACTTTGTTCATTTTTCATTGGTTTTTAAACATTTTGCATCTAAAACATATAAAACACACTTTTGGGATAAATTCTGTATTTTGATGCATTTCTGAGAGTTTTTTGATGTTTTGACAGTTCAAATACGATAAAAATGATGAGTATTTACACATTCATCAATCCCCCACACTAAATTATTGCTAGTCTCTAGCAATCTTTTGAGAAAACTTAATGGATTTGAAACTCTTTACCAAAAGCCATCACTTCTGGAGTAGCCAAATGTATCAGTTCAAGTAAGAACTATGGTCCACTTGATAACCATGTGATTTTGAGCAAACCACCAGCTGTCAACGGATTTGATTTGTCTTTACCAAAAGCCGTTTGCTTCTGGACTATCCAACTCTTGATGGAATAGTCAACATCTTGGTGAGCTGATTACCAATTATGGTTTTTCCATGGCCTTTACCACAAGCCATAATCTTGCGGGCTAGCCAACGCATTCACTTTTTAGGATATGGCGAGTTGATTTACCATACAATTTTGGGCAAATTGCAAGCCATCAACGGATTTGAGATATATTTACCAAGAGCCTTTTGCTCCTGGATTAGCCAATCCTTTTGTCGTTTAGACATGGCGGTCTGATAACCACAAAAAATTTTGAAACTCAAGTGAAAAAATTTTAAAATTTTGAAATTTTGCCAAAAAAGGGGGGTACTAGATAGTAAAATGTGATAAAATTCGCTAAAATACCCCCCACACTTAGAATTGAATATTGTCCTCAATATTCAAAGTCCCGGCTATTATGCCGACTCTTTGAACGTAAAAGGGCAATATTACAAGCTAAATGTGGAAATATCATTTTTCACTTTAGTTGTAACCACAGCAGGGGCACTCCCCCACACTTAGGGTTAAAACCCTAAGTACATGCTACTGTTTTTGTTTACCGAGTCGCTAGCTTGACTCGACCCCGAATTCATTGGTTCTTTGGGAAGCATGATGTGGAAGAAACAATCTCCATCGGACTTTCATTCAAGATGTTTGGACAAACATTTGAAGCACGTGAAAGTTCCATACCGATGAGATATAATCCCGGCTCAAAAGAATGATAAATGAAAATGTCGGGATCAAAGATGGTATCTTCATTCCCGAAGGAGTGAAGAACAAGAGAAGTCACCCTATAGGTGAAGAAAAGGAAGAAAACCATGAAGAAAATCTTGATTTGATCTTCTTCCTCGAGATCAGGCTCATTTGCCTGAATTTGGATTTCAAGGGTTAAGCTCAAAAACATCCCGGGAGGGTGGGTGGGAATTTGCAAATCCTCATGATTGAGTGCATCTCCCACGGGCTATCAAACTCCGGAGGAGTCATGATATGATGAGTGAGTTCACCGGAGAACTCCTCATGAAGAGAATTATTCACAAGATGTGAATCTGTGAACTCATGTTCCGGAATAGACTCATCACAATCCTCATTCCGAATACCAAAGATTGGATTATCAGAAATCAAAGTGAATTCAGATTCGAATTCAAATAGAGGATTGGTGAGAGTAGTATTGAATGCTTCGGGAACAAAATGATTATCATTTTCTATTGGACTGTTGGGATAAGAACTGAGTGGTGGATCATGATATAGGAGACTTTCAATTTCTCCCAGATCGGCTTCGAAATCGAGGAGACCATCATCACTTTCCAATGAAAGTGGATTGATGTGAGTAAGTTCATCGGCGAACTCCTCAAGAAGAGGATCAGCATCAGACTGTGGGAGTGATGCCTCAATATACGCAATGTCTCCATGAGATGTACAATCATCATTAAAATCTGAGAAAGTCTCAAAATGATCGTTTGAACACTCAAGAGGGGAAGGTAAATCACACATATGATCAAAAGTTCCCTGTGACTCTCTTGGGATTAGGACAAGGTTCTCAACACTAGACTTTATGAATTCGTCCGATTCCTTTTTAGGAACAGTGTCAAGATGCTCGTCCCCCATGCTCAGAGAGTGAGTGGGAACCTCGGTCCTCGGGTGTGATAGCAGTTGTTTGAGATGGAATCTCAACTGCTGGGATATCAACTGATGAACTTGATGAATCTTTGTAAAATTGAAGGATATCAAGTGTATCTTCTTCATCGCTGTCATCAGGAATAAAACGGAACTGAGAGCTAGATTTGGCTGCTTTTTCTTTTGCAATGGATTCCCTAATAGGTTTTTCATAGGCATCTTGGGAATTTAGTCTAGCAGCCTGCTCTTCAGCTAGCAATTCTTCCAGAATTTTTGATGAGTGTCTTTTTGGGCAAGGTCTTTAACTAAGTCCTTAAGTTCATCAAAAATTTTCATCATATTTTGCATTTCTTGAAGAAGTGCCTGACTCAATTGGGACTGTGGAGGTTGGTTGTAATATGATGTGTCAAGATTGTTACAGGGAATTGGATTCCCTGTTTGACAATCTGAGCTGAAGTGTGGACCTCCACAGTAATAACAACAGTAAAACTGATGTAGCTGTGAGTCATATGTGTTGTAGTCATATTTGTTATCAGGAACCTGCTCATAGACAAGCGTGTTTCCTGATTGACAATCAGAAATGTAGTGTGGACCACCACAGTACTCACAACAGTTAAACTGTTGAGTCTAGTTTGGTGAATCATATGGATATTGATCATTTGCAAAATTCTGAGTGTTACCAGAAAACTGTTCGTAGACAAACGTGTTTCCGGTTTGACACTCAAATCCTTGATGAGGACCTCCACAATATTCACACGAATATGTCAGTATCTCATGGTTTGGTGGCTGGTGGAATAAATCAGTCGTGTCATGGTGAGAATAGGGATCCTGGTTATAGACAGACCCGTATCCTGACTCTACCATGCCACAACTGGGGCAATTACCACCATTATAAGGACCACCACACCATTGGCAACCCAAATGGTGTGGATACGACATAGGCAAGAATCAAAGGTTCATAGAGGGGTAGGGACGAAGAATCAAAGATGTGAGAGGGTAAAGGTGATTATTTTTGGATTTTTGAATAAACATTTTGTACAAATAAGAAAGAAAATGTTTTTGTGTTTTTTGTGTTTGTTGAAAACTGATTTTAAAATGTTTTTGGGAACTGTTTTATGAAAATATGAACAACGATGGTAAATATACAAATGGATGAATATCCAAAGATCACTAATCTTCAAATACGTTTGGATACACACACAACCTCCCAGGCAGCGGCGCCAAAATTTGATTGGATCCAAACGGTCAACTTAAATTGACCAGGGAATGGTCAACCAAGTCAAACAGCCTAAGAGTCAATCTCCATGGAAGTATAGGGTTTCCCCGGGTCGTTATGTCCCGACGAGGTGTGATGGTATAAAAACGGGTTTGTGATCGGGTGAATTTGGACAGAAAGGGTTGTGATTGATAAAGTTGAAGAATTATGAAATAGAATAGCTTATGAAATCTATGTGAATGATTACGTGAGATTAGATATTCTAAAAACGTATAAAAACCTAAAAACGCGCGTTTGAATTTAAAATAAACGCAAACACGCAAAATAAAAAGTGAAACGGGAGTAAATAAAGTCCTACGGATATGAAAATTACTTTTTTACAATCCTAATGATGTAAGAAAATTTTTGGAAAATTAAAAATAATTTTTACACTATTTAATTAATTACTAATAATTAATTACTATTTTCTAATTACTTATTAATTATTTAAATTAACCTAAATTATAACTAATTATGAGATTACACTAAAAATGTGAAAATTAAATTTGGAAAAATCTAAAATATTATAAAACTAGTTTTAAAATTAAAATTATATTTTTCTAACTTTTTATCTAATTATTATTGATTAATTACTATTTATTAATTACTTAAAACTAAACTAAATTAAGAAAAATAGAAAATGAACAGTGAAAACTATGAAAAATTTCCTAAAATTATTTTATGACATATAAAAGCTAGGAAAAATATAAAAACTAGGTGGTGCTTAATAAAAACTATTTATGCTATTTAATTATCTAATATTAATTAATTACTAATAAAACTAATATTAATTATAATAAATACTAAATGAAAAGGGAAAAATCTGAAATTATTCCTACAAATACTTTAATATACTTGGAATTTAAGAAAAATATAAAAACAGATAAGTATTTGACAAAATTTTAAAAAAGAAAAATTAAAAAGCTAAATTATATTAAATAGAAGCTATTACTAGAAATTAAATTTGGTTTTTTCTGAATTTTTATTTTACAAAACTACTTTATAACTAAAAAGATGAGACTTTTGTGAAGACAACTATGGTCGAACTCAAAATTAAGCTCTGTGCTTACTAATAAGCCCAACAGTGAGCTTAAATGGCTCAAAATGAAGTTTTGGGAACACATAAGCTCTCCATAAGCTACAGAGTTGACACAAGGGTGAAATAAGATGACCAAATGACTTAAACCTAGATTAAGCTGAGATGATAACAAAAGCTCACTTAATAAGCAAGAACCAAAGAATAAGCAAATCCAAATCCTGTTGAAAAAACAGCAGACCTGCAGGCTTTTTGTGGGATACTTGAGCTTATCAAATAAGTTCAAAAGTTCAAATGAAGCCTAGAACCAACAATTTTGATCTATGGGATTCTCAAAGAACCCAAAAATTGAGCCTAAGCTCCACTGAAAAGCTCACAACAAGCTTATGAACTTGGCTGGTCACACTGACTCATCAGTGTGAAGGTCTCAGATGGTGGTTATAGATTAGCCAAATTAAGTAACCATATAAGCTTATAAATGAGAATTAAGAAAAGGGAAATGTAGCAGGCCAGATGGGCTTCCTAAAAACACAAAAAACAGAAGTTGAAACTCCCTATTGACCAAACTACAAGCTCATGATAATGAGCTTGTGAGCTTGGTGCAGGGCAAAAGACATTCTAAGGGAGCAGCTGTAAAGGCCAATTAAGCCTGGGAATCAAGCTGGAAAGACCAATCTGAACTCATGTCCTTATAAACCTGCAAGTGATGCTTACTAACAAACCAATATTCAAAAATTAAACTCATGATAGTGAACTAGAAAAAGGGTTATTAGGGCTATGTGGACTGTTGTAGCAGAGATGCAAAATGGGGCAAAATGGTGAGATTTGACCCATGAAACTTCAACCTCAGCAACCCAACACTTCTGACTAGTCACAAAACCAAAATTAGCTTATATCGCTAAACCTAATTTGTCTAAATTTGGGGGTGACAAAAGGAGGTTGGGACCTGTTGCAGCAGGGGAAAATTGGGTGGGAATTGGTTGATTTGCAGCCTATGTCTACACTACTGAATGAGTATGAAATGTGCAAATAAGTCGACACAAGTTCAATTTAACTTATAAGCTATCTCTAAAACAGATTTGAGAGTCTAATTCTAATTTAGCTAATAAAAGAATGACATTTAGATTGGCTGTGACAGATTTAACAACTAACTTTCAGGCTACAAATAAGCTAACAAATGAGCATAAAAAAAACCTGAAATAAGCTAAAAAAAAATATAAAATCTGAACTACCAAGAACTTGTTTAACCAAAAGCAAAACTAAATCTAAAAAGAGCTTAGCAAAAATCTAGTTGGAAATATGCTAAATGGGCAGATATGGGGGGCTGCAGCAGTGGGTGAGTTTGGGTTAAATGGGGGACTTTTGACCACAAAAATCAAATTCCAGAGTTGGAAAACTTGCATAAACCAATATGGACCTGATATGAAGCAATGAAATCATCAAATGAACACAAATCAACAACCTAGTTTAAGCTACCAATGCAATGCAGTTCATTTAAAAAAAAATTGGAAAAGGATACTTGAAATCTTTAAAACTACTTAGAACTGAAAATATTTGATTCAAAGCTACTAAAATCAATATACTAAAGCTGACTACAACTAGAAAGATGGCACAAAACAGTTTAATGCTAGAAATTAAGGTAGTGCCAAACACTCCTTTAAGGGGTGACTGTTTGGACTTTCTTAAGGGAAATGATAAACTAAACCAAGGTTTCAGAAGAAAAACTACTTAATAGTCTATACTAAGTTAATTTGAGCTACCAGGGATCAAAAGTAAGCAGTTTAAGATAAGCAACCATAAGAAGCAGTTTAGTGCTAGAATTAGGCCAACCTATATAAAAGCTAATCTATTGATTTAGGAACCACAAACTAAACATTTTAAGTAATACCAACTTTAACTAAGCAGAAAATATCAGAGATTAAGCACAAATAAGCAGTAATAATAAGTGAAAATAAATAAGCAGTGTGAAAATAATTAAGAAAGCTTGAATTGCATTGATTGAAAAATGAAGAGTACATAGACTTTTTTAAAGAAAACTAAAATAAACTAAAAATCTACACTAAAACCTACTTACTGCCAAACATTGGCTTACAATTGCTTCAATTTATACTACAAATAAAAATTAGGGTTCCCTCTCTCTTTGTCATCTTCTGTTTGTGTTTTTTTTTTTTTTTTTTGTGAGAGGGAAAACAGCCTAGCTACACACTTGTTCTTCTTTGCATCAAATTCCAGCCCTAGGATTAGAAAAGGGATTATCACAACCCTTCAATTTACTTTGGCGCCCAAAAGTGATGCTAGCAATTTGGCAGTCTGATAACGTGTAGCAGGGGGGTGGGATTTGGAGTTTTGTGGTGGAAAGTATTATAGGGGTGGAGAGTGGGCTAGTAGTGATGATGGTGTTGGGTGTTGGGTGTTGGAGGATGTGTAGCAGAAAATGGCAGGGAAAGGGGATGAGGTGGAGGGTGTTGTTGGTTAAACCAAGGGTTGACTGGTTGGGAAGGGGTAATAAAAACGGTTTGGGTGTTATTTTATTTTAGTGGTGGTGGGCCAAGTTTTATGTTGGGCTTGGGGTAAGGGATTGGGTGGATTGTTTAGTGGATTTGGATTAGTAAAATACAAAGGTCCGTTTGGTATAGTAATTGTAAAACCCAAGGACTAAAATTGTACCATTTGAATTCTTTAAGGGTCTGATTTGCCAATGTTCCAAAGTAACTTCAAGGGGCCAAACCTGTCATATAACATTAGTACAAGGAAAATATTTGATAAATTCCAATTTTTAAATTCCCGAGGGCTTGTTTTGCCATTTTTGAAACTGTAGGGACCAATTGTGTAATTTTCTCAAAATTTTCACCCAAGGACTTGTTTTGACAATTATTGAATTCCAAAGGACTTGGGTTGACTTTTCTTTCATTTCAAACCTTCAGGGACTAGTTTTGTCAATTTATGAAACTTGAGGGACTGAAACTGCCAATTATGCAAACTTTGTTCGTTTTTCATTTGTTTTTAAACATTTTACATCTAAAACATATAAAACACACTTTTGGGATAAATTATGTATTTTGATGTATTTCTGAGTGTTTTTTGATGTTTTGGCAGTTCAGATACGATAAAAATGATGAGTATTTACACACTCATCAATCCCCCACACTAAACTATTGCTAGTCCCTAGCAATCTTTTGAGAAAACTTAATGGATTTGAAACTCTTTACCAAAAGCCATCACTTCTGGAGTAGCCAAATGTATCAGTTCAAGTAAGAACTATGGTCCACTTGATAACCATGTGATTTTGAGCAAACCACCAGCTGTCAACGGATTTGATTTGTCTTTACCAAAAGCCGTTTGCTTCTGGACTAGCCAACTCTTGATGGAATAGTCAACATCTTGGTGAGCTGATTACCAATTATGGTTTTTCCACGGCCTTTACCACAAGCCATAATCTTGCAGGCTAGCCAACTCATTCACTTTTTAGGATATGGCGAGTTGATTTACCATACAATTTTGGGCAAATTGCAAGCCATCAACGGATTTGAGATATCTTTACCAAGAGCCGTTTGCTCCTGGATTAGCCAATCCTTTTGTCGTTTAGACATGGCGGACTGATAACCACAAAAAATTTTGAAACTTAAGTGAAAAAATTTTAAAATTTTGAAATTTTGGCCAAAAACGGGGGTACTAGATAGTAAAATCTGATAAAATTCGCTAGAATACCCCCCCCCCCCCCCTCCCCACTTAGAATTGTATATTGTCGCTAGGATTAGAAAGCCTAAAAACTGGGTCTAGAGGTGAGGGATGGTTTTTTTTATATTTTTATATTTTTATGAAAGTAAGTAAAATCTCGGTTTTTTAGAGGAGTGGGCGGAATTAGTTGCTAGTCAACTAACCCAATAACTAAAGATGCAATCAAAATAAAATAACAAAAATGAAAATAAAACTAATTAAACTAGTGGTGTGAACAATATATAGGAGAATTGTGTTTACTTAGATTTCACTACTCCCTAGATATCTTTTACAGGTTAATTACTTGTTACAGTTGTGTGGATGACGGGTTATATTCCTTAACACCAATCATGGGGTGGCGTACTTACTTCCCCAATTCTATAAGCTCCTACTTCACTCCTATCTCGAGCCTGCAAGAAGCTCCTAACATGGGATCACTAGAATTCGATCATGCATTAAATACAACCATAAAAACCTAGTACACATCGGTTCATGTTTCTTAAGACGTTCAAGCAAGTTACACAATGGAGATCTGCCAGTTTTCTTAAGCCTAACATTGAAATCATTCATCCATTACAACTATAAACAAGCAATCAACCTATAATCAACATCTAGGTTTCATTACATCCAAGCAAACACATAAAAGATCTAGCCTAGCATGTTAAAATTAAGACAAGCGTAAGATATATTCAAACAACACATAGACATATTGAATGAATTGAAAGGATACTTATCTCAATTGAACATGAAGGGTTTCAAGGGGTGAAAACCCTTGAAAATACTGTTACAAACGAGCTAGGGTTTATTAAGTTCGGCCCTAAAATTCTCCACACAAGTTCCACACCTAATGAATGAAGATTAGAAAAGTATATATTGATTTCATGAGGTGACGACGTCAAGAGGAAAGTTCTGACGCCGTCATCTCACCGCCAAAAATCTTCTCGGATTGCCTAGATCCAGATCTGACGCCGTCATGTGTATTTCTGCTCTAGGCCGTCACCACTTTTACTCTTGACGCCCTTGTTCTGACGCCGTCACGTTTTCTCTGGGCCGTCACCAAAATTGCTCTTGACGCCGTCATCAAATCCTTCTTGACGCCGTCAGGTACTGTTCCCAGCAAGGAACATTAAGACTTTGCCGTTTTCTTCACTTTTATGCTCCAAAAACGTCCAAAATGCTTCCTTTTCCAGAATTCACTCCCAAAGTACCTAAAATCACAAAAGGAACGATTTAGGGAAATATTTGATCAAATAAATTCCAATTCCGGCTTAAATGACCCCCTAAAAACGGATCATTTTTCGCCTCATCAAATACCCTTACACTTGAGATTTGTTTGTCCTCAAGCAAATGCGCTTTTATTCTAATCAAAATACAAGTTAGGGGTCATTTAACACTAATATAAAAGTAATTACAACAAATAATCGTTCCACTAAAGACCAAAGACAAACACGGAGGTCATATACTAGCACCTCACAAATAGTGTTTAGATACTCACATCTCTCGGGTGCAATAAAGTATATATCACAATATGGAAATGGAAAACATCTCTCACTACCTGTCATAGCAAAATAGATTACCATAGGCTTGGGAAAGGATCAAACCTCCACCACATGGCATAAGCACCTAGGATAAACTATCAAAGAGGTCTTTTAAAGGGTTGTAACGTTAGGTGTAGGGATATGGAATACACGGTTTTGTTGGATATAGGCAATCTTTACTGGTGGCGAGTTAATCATCTTGGTTAATTACATGTACAATATGGCGTTGCTAAGCCAAGACTAGACTCGACTTAAGCTAATAAATGAAAAATAACAAAAACATAAAATGAACATAGAATGAAACGGGATGGTAGTCCGTATGTTTTTTCTCTTTTCTTTTTCTATTTTTTTTCTTTATTTTTTCGATTTTTTTTTTTTTTTTTTTTTTTTTTTTTTTTTTTTTTTTTTGCATACACTCTTACCCTACCATCCAAAATAGTACATCATAGGGAATGGACATTCCCCTTAAACTTGAATTTTTACATACTTTACAATAAACTAATCTAATGACTCGAATCAAGATAATCAAAACACTTGAAGTACTTTTAAGATTAACGTACATATGGGGGTAATAATATGATGTTCTTCCCCATTACTCCATAACATAAGTACTTTACCCATGAGTCCCAATCATCCCAAAACAATATGTACAAGATATGACTCGACTTAGCAACCATGTAATCATTTATATAATTAACTAAGGGTTTAAACAAATAACAATAATGCACTAAAGATGTAACACATTCATATTAGTAACTTGTATGGTTTATGTGTTATGGATTGAATCAAGTAGGAAAGTTTAGAGAGAGAAAGTGAGTTGGGAGGAATTCCTAGAGAGAGAAAGAGATGAGAGAAAAATGAGAATATTATATTAAGTGAAAGGAAGCTCCAACCCTCTCCACATGTGGAGAGGGGTATTTATACTAAATTACAAACGCCCACACCCGGGCTGTGGATCAGGCATACAGTGGGTAAAGACCCGTCCTTCTTCCACGGTGTTACTTAATCTAATACTAACTAACTAATGAATAAACTAACTATGAGCTAACTTAATGTTATTACAATAATTAGGTGACCGAGACTTTTATAGGAATATTTGTATTCCTAACAATCTCCCCCTAAGCGAGGTCACCTTTGAGATTAAACTCTTTGATCTTTAAGCATTCTTCAGTCTCTGTAGCTCGTAGGATCTGATTCTTCACTTTTCTGCACACTTTGTACTTCAAGCAAGCGAACTTGTGATTTGAGTTCCTTTGAGTTGTGTGATCTTTGAGCTTCTTTGAGATCATCAACCATAGTAAATCTCCAAGCTCATCCCTAGTAGTAACGCCTTCATGTGATGTAGTGACTTAAGGACCATCATGCTCACACCCTGCTGGATCAGGAGACTATACATCAGAGTTGCGAATCAAGAGACTTTTCATCAGAGTTACGGAAACGTTGTTGGTAGTCTCTCAACATTTGTTGTAGTAGGTCTCTCATCATCATTGATAGTGAGGAGGATGTGTGAGCATGAGGTATGGATTGACCCGATTCAGCTGGAAATAGCAACGCCATCTTTATATGTGTCCCTGAAATAAAACAGTTAGCAATAAAGATAGAGAATGAATATGGCTTTGTCATTCATTCAGCGAGGATAGACTACCCTCCGGTTTTGTGAAAAACCGACCTGTGATCAGGTAGAGTCTCTTTTAAAGAAGACTCTCCTTGATAGGAATTTCCAGCTTGTAGTAATGAATTTTCCAAAGAATCCACTTCGGAATCTTCATACTTAGCATGTTCTCATACCGGAACGTCTCAAAGCAGATAGCACGATAGAGTGAATCGGTGAATAAATATTCACGGATTGATGAGAAATTGATTTATAGAAATCACTCGCGTGTCATATGATAAACATTTTGAGACACGACGACAGTTTTAAGCATTGAATCAGATTTCCATCAAAAATACTTTTGTTTGAAAGAATTTACACAATCAATGTGCTCGAAAAATAAGTTTGTGAGCACATTGAAGGTTTTTTGCAAAAGTATCCGTAAATCCATATCCTGGAACAAGTTTGATTCAATGTTGAATCGCACCATTGTTGCTTTCCAGTTGTCACTTGATCATTGATCCAAGATGGATCTCACATGTCACCTACCAAGAGCTTGAATGATGTTCGCTCTAGAAGGATTTCCATCTTCATCGTGAATACTTTCATATCACTCGGATGTTCTGGCAATACCACAAGGATAATGCGTAGGACTCTAAATATTTTATCTTATTTTCCACATTATGTGAAACAATAAGCATATTTGGAAGTGTGTCCTATTGAGATTTATGGATGATCTCATGGCTCTAGACTCAATAGTGAGTTTTGATCCGCTCCTGGAGATTGGGGAGGCGTCTCCTGTTTAGGTATCAACATGGCTCGCAATGAGCGGTCGATACATTGCACAGGGTTCCCCGTGAGAATGAAACAAGCTCTTTTAAGAGAACTTGAGTGGTTGGGAAGTTTAGTGCAGTGCGTCACTGGGTCCATGACGTCTTGTCTTCAATACCGGTGTTACCTTAGTAACCGCCATTAGATTATGAATTGAACCCGGTTTCTGCCCTAAGGTTGAATATTTGGAGGGCTATTTCTTTTCACCCTTTCTCATTTCAATTCTTTCTAATTCTTCAACCCCTTCAGTGCTTACCGAGACTTCACCACTAGAACATTGTTGGGTTTGTTCCAGTCCTAGCTCTATCTCAGTCCGCACTCTTCCCTTTCTCACTTTTCTCCTTTTTTTTCCAATCATTCCTAAGGACTTCTAATTTATCTAAGGATTGTCCCTGGGAAGATCCTTCCAGTTCTGGTGGATCATGGGAACTCATATCAAACCTTAACTATCCTTATAACTCCATGCATAAAGATAAATGGTCGGTCTTTGGTATAACTTCCACAAACGCCTTTTGCTCCCCCTCAATATGTGCATCGATATTCGAAAGTGTTTAGCACATATGTGGGAGCCTATTTATTGAATCCAAAAGATCACTTTTGATTATCAAATTTCATATTTAAATCACATTCTCTCCCCCGATCAAAAATTTCAAATCTTTTGAGATTTTGGATCCCAATTGATTTAAATAAGTTAGAAAATCTTTGGGAGAGAAATGCGGTCAGTTTTAATATTTTCTGATAAAAGGAACTTTTTCTGCTCCCCCTCAATCTGTGAGGGAGGTTGTTATGTGTCAGATTTGATGAGTTTACAAAAGATTTGAAGTTTTTCCGAAAACTCTTTGAAAGGTTCTCATTCTGACACATAACCATCACAAATTTTGTTGCAAGATTTATTTGTACAAAGTGTGGGGAGTTTTGATGATACATAAAATTTTGAGAAATCACTCTCCCCCTCAATCAATGACGGATGTTAAAGCTTAAATAAATGATGTCATTGATTGAGTGAAAAAATTGTCAAAATTTTGAGTTCAACTTGTTTTTCAATCAAAATCTCATGGTACCACCAAGTATTGCACAAATACTTTCCGGAAAAATCATAGAAGGGAAGGTATTTGGCGATAAAAAGAAGACTTCTCTTCTTTATCAAGAAATAATGTACTAAAGCATACATTATTCCGAAGAAATATGGATATAAAGTAATCCATGCCCAGGTGAACATCACCCGGTAAAAGGAACAACCGTCTTTTTGGCGACGTGTTTCCCCATTTTGAAAAACGGGTTGCTATCTAAAGTAATAGCAAACCTTAATTTTAAGTCCGGGTTCCAGCCTGAAATGACTACAAGCCATAGTCTTTAAGTCCGGGTTACAGCCTGAAATGACTGTAAGCCAATTAGGCATGTTTTGAAAAACCTTTTGAACTTCTGTTCGAACTTCATTTAAAGACCCGTGTCATTATTGAATGACATTTCTAGGACCGTAAATGTTATCAATGCCAGAAGACATGCCTTAAAAAAAACTATTTTTGGTATTTTCTAGTTTTCTGATTTTTATGGGTTTTTGTTGGTTTTATATATCTATATACATTTAGGTATAATATATGTACAAAGGATACTATTAAGTTTAAGAAGATGTTGACATGAATACCGAAATGAGGATTTCGTTCGGCTTGTTGTAGAAACGTGTAGTCGACATCTCTTTAAACATTCACTACCAGAGAATTCGAGGCTCATAAATAATAATCGTCTGAACTTGTGCCTTCTCAGTGTGATGCTTTGGTAGCTTCCCCCCAAACCGACAATGATCTTCATGAGACCACTTCCTCCAGACAGTTGAAGTGATGCAAAAAGTCTCATTGAATGAAGCTCGAGAACCCCAAAGAAAACAATAACACCGAAGTAACAAGGTGAACCACAGATCATCTCTGCGGTAATCAATCCCGGAATGTATGATGAAGCCCGATCACATGACCCTGTTGTACGTCCCCGATATTCACATTACTTTTGCGGTTTGGAGCAGTTGTCTATTCAGGGGAATTGAGATATCAACATCTTCATTTCATCAAATGCTTTCCAGTTATCTTACACATACTAACTCAATCCATATTGTACGCATGTATCCAACACAAGAAGAAACGATGACACCAAAGTAACAGGTTGAAGCACTGATCATCTCTGCGGATATCACCTCCGGAATATATGATTAAGCCCGATCATGTGAACCTGTTGCGCGTCCTTGATGTATACAAATCTCTCCCCTGATGGTTGCGATCTCATCGGAATCAGCATAACATTGTGTACATGAAGCATTAACTAGAAGCACTTTACCATAAATCGTATCAACTCATATGAAGATGTCGATAAGCAATATCATCTCCCGCTTTAATTGTTCTTCTCAATATTTCTTTCCACTGAACACTGAAGTAGTATATGCCACAAGTATCAAGAGACTACTTCCCCCACGTAGTTGGAATAATACACCAAAAGCCACGAGTTAAGACACTGATTATCTCTGTGGTTGTGACATTTGTCTTCCCGGCATACCTTCAATTAAGACGAAGTATTACGTTCATCATGTGTACTCATTATGCATTCAGATGTATGTCTCCTTCCCCCTTGCTGGTTTTGATACCTCAGAATCAGCAACACATGTTATGCTCATCTACTTGAAATTTAGTGAGAAGAACAACATTGGCATAAATGGATCTGGTGAGAATCAACTGCTACAAAAACACTCTATGAATATCATTACCAACCCTTGTGTAGGCTATTTGAAGTGACCACTGATGAAGTAAACCCGATATACCAAATTTGAAACTGAAAAAGAATTCCCCAAATCTGTAACTTAAGCTTGCACTGTGGTTGATTAAAGGACGATGTAGAAGAATAAGTACAACACCTCTTGAGACTATCCACATCTGCATTTGCGTGTGACACTGAGCACTACAATGTAACTCCTTGAAGTGATAGCTATAGCCCTTGAGTACTACAATGTAACTCCTTCCATCGGGTATAACTAGATAATCCAAGTCCCAATCATAAACTTTAAGAGTTCACGCAAGTCATCAATCGATACATGAAGTTTCGATGATGAAATAAGTAGACGCCTTCGTAAAATACTCTTCAATCTCAATTAAGGGATGCCAAATAAACTCCGTGATCACTTGACATTTCATGTCCAAATTGTTAACCGTTTAGACATTTTAACCGACATTTTCCATAATGTTCTTTGGGTTGATTTACAAAGTGCACATTGGTAGGAACAACAATCCTTGATTTAAGAATGAAATGACGGATCATTATTCATGTGTGCAACTGCATAATCATGATAGTCATCATCAATACCTTGAGGAATAACTAGAGATTGGATTACTTGAGCAAGTGATCAATCATCATTCGTTGAAGCTTGGAAGTAATCATCAAACATAAATCACAGTCATCCTTAGTACGTAGAACATTAGGTGTTGGAGGAGAGTCGTATGACCATTCTTCAAGCATCAATCACCATGTGGTATTTTCACACTTCTCCCCCTCAAAAATTGCAAGCAAGGTTTGCACTTTTTGATTGAGTAAGTGAATAAGAATACAATCAATCATGTATTTTATTCACACTTCCCCCTCTAAAAAATTGCATACGAGGTTGCCATTTTTGATTGAGCATGTGAATAAGAATACACTCAATCATGTAGTTTATTCACTCTTCTCCCCCTCAAAAATTGCATACGAAGTTTGCCATTTTTGAACAAGCAAGTGAATACGAAATCAAGCAAATATGAGTAGATCCACTTGATGACTGAATGAACATGGAGCAAACATGAAACATGTTGTTGAGAATGGTCAAAACTAAGAAGATTACTCTTCTTCCGAAGATAAGGCGCACTGAATCGTACACCTTTCTTTTCTTTGTTGAACGGGGCCTGAAGTGTTGTCAGCAGACGCCATAGTGATGAAATTGAGAACCGACGCTTGAACTGATTTGATCAAACGTCATAGTCGATGAAGAACGAGGCCTGAACTGAAGTATTCAGACGTCATTGTGAGCATACATCAACTTTGACCTTCTATACCTCCTGAAGTAGGAGATATGCGTACTTTACGCCTCCAGACTTTGAGTCTTCTCGTGTGGTGAATGATTGATGTACCTGCAATTAAGTAAGGACTACCTGCACTAACATTACAAACTTGATTGCATATATATGGGTTAGTGACATCAGTATCCAAACCCTTAGGGGTTTCATGGTCAACCATGGCATTGCCATCAGTAAGTACCTTTCCGGTAGGTGTCCACTTAAGTCCAACGTACTTAAAAATTCTACTAGTTGGAATCCACTTATGGCAAGGTCTAGGATTGCTAATCTTCTTATGCATAGTAGAAGGCTTATCAATATACCTAGTCTCCAAAGATTTAACAGTTTGTATCCACCTAGGAGAAATATTAGGTTTGTTAAGCTTCCTATGCATTGTGGATGACTTACTGTAAATCCTAGACTTAACAGGTTGAACCATAGCAGTGTTCCTCAATAACCTAGGAGGTATCATACAAGGTTGTGAGCCTAAGATACCATCCTTTTGAAGTAAGGCCCTTTTCCTAGCCTTTTCTAGATCATAGTTCTTGTACCAGTCCTTGATATCATAAGATTTTTGAATCTTAATGCTTGATTTCGACTCTGTTCTTAAACTAATCCTAGAGACACTAGAAGTGGGAGTAGCTACTTGTTGAGGTTGAACAAAACTAGAAGCAGTTACCTTGGGCAAATAATGTGGAGTGACTGGTTTTCACAAAACTTGTTCCGCATCAACTTGGGAGGCAAACCGTGTTTTTGAAAATTTTGGTCTTTCAGATCTAAACGCAGTCAATTGTCTAACAACTGATTGGTTTCTATTCGATTGAAAAACTGGTTTCCCCAAGATTGATGGTTTTGCAAACTTAGTGTTCACACTATTCCCTGTTGCTTTTCTTAGCTCGTTCTTTAATGCTGTTATTGTGAAACCCTTTTCCTGAACTTGAGCTTTGAGTTCATCAATTTTTGCAATCAAAGACGTTGTTTGCTCAACAGTTTTAGTATTCGTTTCTTTGATTGAATCACACAGTTCTTTGCAATGAATTTTCAAAGACTCATTTTCATCACGTAATTTAGCCACATAATGTTCCAATTCAATAACATTGCAGTCATGTTTAGCTTTAACTTCATTACACATATCACATAATTCAGTAATACGTTTTTTCAGGTTGTTGATTGTCAAGTCCTTCGTTTCTAGCTGAGCTTTCAAATCATTAATCAAAAAATTTTCGCGGAAATCAGGAAGTTCCGGATCTTTACATGGTTGGTTAGTTTGAAAACTTTCTTCCTTTTGTTGCATTGCGATTTCAAGTGAAATACAATGTTTTTCAAGTTGTAAGAATCTCTTTGAAAGTTCATTAAACGTTTCTTTATCAACCATATCATTTGGTTTAAAAGACTCAACTGTAAACAAAAAAACTTGACTCATCATCACGTTCAGCATCTTGATCACTTTCTCCCCCTTTATGATTCATATTTGTTAAATCAGAAATGGTATTACTGTCAGTCTTTTTCAACAAATATGTGTCATAAGTGGGCATAACTTGATCAGTATGCAGTCGTTCATCAGAAAGCACATTATGATGTTCAGTTAGGGGTACCTCTGCACATGACACTTGTTCTTTTACTGGTCTTAATTCAGTGCCCATGTCTGGAGTATCACTAGTCACTGAGTTGCATGGTGTGTCAAGCTTATCAGTCTCTGATTCTTTGCATATCATGACACCTGACCCAACATCCGATGCTATACCCGAGTCACCGACACCATCACATGATTGTACCCTACATACCTTCACCTTGTCATCATATGCAGGTGTATGTTGTGCCTTTTCGTTAATGAAACTTTTCACTTTATCCATAAGCTGGACAAGTGTGTCTCTGAACGTGTCAACCTCAATTCCCGTGTGATCTGCAAAGCACTTTTTCGTCATCTCACTATAATGGTCATACTCCAGAGTGAATTTCAAATCAAAGAACACTTGGAGTTGTTTGTTGATCACATAAAGGGCAGCCATGGACCCCATTTTGGAAAATTCTCCTTGGTTAAGTTGTTGTTGTAGTTAATCTACGTTAAGAATCATTGTGCATGTGAAAGTCTGAACATCTTGACCAAAGAGTGTTGCAAATGCATGTTCGAATCGCATCTTGAATCCAGTTCCCTCTAAAAGTACCGAGAGATGTGAATGAAGTTGTCGAAAACATTCTATGCAGCTTTCATTTGCATTGTGAAGCACTTGTCGTGGCTGAAGCAACTCTCTCCCTTGTGAATTAGAGCACAAAGACTCACTATTAGCAATATTAGAATCAAACACCTTTATATGTTGTACGAGGTTGGAAGATTTTGACATGTTGTGATCGTTCACGGGATTTTACAATTCTATGATTTAAACCGAGAAATAGATTCTTTCGCGGGATTTTACAAAATCAAGAATAAACCGTGAGAGTCTGAAGAATTGATTTGATTCGGTTGAATTGAGATTAAGTGATGAATCAGACAAGTCACAGTGAATAACAAACAACCTTCATGTTACGTAACCCGATAAAACCCCGTAGTTATATCCAATGCACCCGATAATATCTTAACTCAGAATAATTCTCAATCCCGAAATCTTGAAGCTCAAACAAGACCGTGATCTAAAATTATACCCGAAAATATTTGACCAAACAATAACTTCAAGTATTCAATTACCACCAATCACACGAAAAGCTCGTCCTTGTGAAAACACATCAGCAGACCATTCTCGTTTGACAAAAATTCGGCCCAACTCAAAATGAAACCCAATAACACAATTCAATCCAAATATTTGGCCCAACTCAGAATGTTAACAACTCAAAATGTGGTCCACGTTTGCTGATTCTGAATGTGATTACACCCCAATTAACTTAATTATACCAGCCCTAATAATTCGTGTATAAAAGGCAATAATCACACTGTAACCCTAATCACTTTCCAAACGCAGTCACACAAACATAATACGCCTCTCAGCCAATCACCAACAAAAATAATAATTCCTTTTGAATCCTTAGTGATCGTTCATTGTTAAGATTAAATACGAGCACCAACACAACACCAAACTCAAATCGACCCTAGTTCTTTCTGTTAAGATGAAGCGAATACAAACACCTTCTTTGTATTTACTTGCCAAAGTATGCCAATCAAAAGGAAGGAAACACCAGGTAGGTATCGTTTGATATTTGTTATGTTTGAAGGAAACTACGAAATTATGAGACACGTTTGTCTTTGTGATTTCATTAAAGTTTTCCAAAATTAAGTTGAAGCATATGCTTCTTTAAACGATCTAAGATGGTTGTATATTCAAGAAAACTTGTGAATCATTAAGGATTTGTAACCAATATGAACAGAACTGAGATCGATTAATCTTTTGTTTGTTCCTTTTTGATGTTTTTCGTTAAATCGAAACAAAGTGAGAATGAAACTTAAATGTTTTGTTCTTAGTTAATTGATTTCGGATATTCAAAAGAAGTTAAATCTTCAAAAGGATCTGTGATGATGATTGGTCTCGTTTGGATTTGTCATTGGACGAATTAGATTACCACAAGAGAAGTCTGAGATCCTTTGGTTTCCTTTTGATTTTATTTTGTATTTCTTTAATTTACCGTAAACAAACAAGGGACTAACCGCTGACTTAAGATTTAACCGCAAATATATGGACTAACCGCAATTCTTTGGGTAAACGCAAAAAGTACTAACCGCAAGTCAAGGTAACCGCAACTCAGAGGTAACCTCTAAAAAGAGGAATACGCAAATATGAGATAACCGCAAAAATTTTTTAGCTAACCTCTGGATAGTACCAACCGCAGAACAGAAGGACAAGAGTCACTATCAGTTAGGTTAACTTATTATATACATTAAGCAAACCAACAAAGATAACGAGCTGGAAATTGTACACATCAACATCACTAACATGAGGTAACCTCTAGCAAGACCAACTAACCAAATACTAACCGCAGCTAAGAAAAATTATTCAAGACACTAGTAAACCAATGAAGCAATCAGTCCAAACACAAAACAATACTAGAAAAGTCAGTTCGTGATTTGGGCCTTTTAATCATTCTTATGCTTTGGTTATACACAAAAGAAAGAAAAATGACTAGGCCCAATTGATGGCTTGGCTGTTTAGACGCATGAAGAAACAAAACAAGGCTACAAAGTATTTTGCTATATTTACTAAATACGCCTAATCATGAAAGTGCCAATATGTAGCAGATTTAACCACACACAAAAACAAATCTAGATGTTTTCAAAATACACTATTAGAACCAAATAAAAACATAAACACCAAGACCAAAAACCGAGCACAAGCAATCCCTAGGATAGAACCATGGCTCTGATACCAATTGTAACATATTCATATTAGTAACTTATATGGTTTATGTGTTATGGATTGAATCAAGTAGGAAAGTTTAGAGAGAAAAAGTGAGTTGGGAGGAATTCCTAGAGAGAGAAGGAGATGAGAGAAAAATGAGAATATTAGATTAAGTGAAAGGAAGCTCCAACCCTCTCCACATGTGGAGATGGGTATTTATACTAAATTACAAACGCCCACACCCGGGCTGTGGATTAGGCATACAGTGGGTAAAGACCTGTCCTTCTTCCACGGTGTTACTTAATCTAATACTAACTAACTAATGAATAAACTAACTACGAGCTAACTTAATGCTATTACAATAATTAGGTGACCGAGACTTTTATAAGAATATTTGTATTCCTAACAAAAGATGAGTGCATACACGGAAGGCTAAGGCGATTTGGTTGTACATTTAAGTGGGGTTTAACAAATTCTTCCTTTAAGTAAGATGCTTAAAGTTAGAAACGAAAAGATAGGCTCGGAGGGGTGTACTAGGGGTTTCGTGTACTAAAAATGAGTACAGCGCTAAGGTGTGGGAAAAATTAATTGACTTAGTTAGCCAAGTAATATGACTTAAATGGTCAAGTAATTATGATACGGGTTTAATACAAGGGTGATCCTAATGCCTCTTATCATGTAGTAAATCCTACTACACGAATTTAGTCTCACTAGCGGTCTCGGGATGCATCACTAACGCAAGTTCTAGAATCTAAATGCTACTGGTACACTCATAAGCACTAATAATAAATGCTTTTCCTATCAAATCTAAAGGCGAACCTCATATATTTGGGTGGAAAATTTTTCTGAATGATACGGTTTTGTGCTAGTCATACGATCTCCTATCCATGAGACGCTTGCTATGGTTAAAGTTTCACTCCTAAATGTTGTGAAAAATTTTAAATTTGGCGCTAAAATTACATTAACAAGTATTTCTCATAGTTTTATTACACACCTACCATCAAACAAACAAACTCAAGTGAAAGTGTATCCTATAAGGTATCATCATTTACCCTCCCCTTACACTTAGTATGAACATTGTCCCCAATGTTCAATTAAAGATTGTAAAAGTAAAACAGGTAAAAGAATGAAATCAAATACTCCCCTGATTCGCTCGGTATGGATAGTATGGTAACCAGGTTAGATCTTCCTTCAAGAAAATGAACAAACAAAGCTTCCCTTCCAGAAATATAAATCATCTTCTTGTCAAACATAACGTGTTAATCCTGAGAAAACAAACAAGGCAACCTCGCATAAAATCGGCTCCAATCTATATATGCTAACAAATCCTAGAAAACAAAGTAAGATACAATGCTTGTGGAATGAATGTTTGCAGATTTCCTAGAGTTTATAAAACTAAAGAATCAACAAAAACTTTAAGACTCCATTAGAAAAACAAAACTAGCAAAATTTCCAGAATTTTACACGTGACGCCATCAGAAGTGACCTGCAGAAATCCTTATGTTAAGTTTCTAGAAAATTTCTGGAAAAACTTTGTCCTACTTCCTGGAAAATCCTGCAAAACATCATTATGACTCGATACAAGCATTTGACTCTAACAAATACAAATATACATGTTCATTTAATATTGTGGAGAATCATGATCGAGTTTGTTTCTTAAAAACATATTTGGGGTTTCCCCTTACACTTATCTTTTGCGAAATACCTTTGGATGAAGTTAAGACAAAGCCAAACGACAGAATAAAGTATTTTCACCATTTTATTTTTAAAACATGATCTACCAACAATAAAAATAAAACATGCATACGGAAACAAATAACAATAAAAAAAAATAAAAATCACACAAAGCATGGGTTGCCTCCCAAGAAGCGCTTTTCTTTATTTACGAGTTTTGTAGCTAGACTCAAGGTCATGGGTTACTACGTGACCTCATATCTCGAGATGATGTACCCCATATAGTTGCGATCATTACTATCGTGGTGGTGGTGTTTCAATCTGTCGATACTCGCAATCACCTCTCCTCCTCCGTTACTTCTCAAGTTAGCCATCCCATCTTGGCTTATGCTTTCAATTGTGAAAGGCCCAATCCACCAGGGACTCGGTTTATCGGGAGGTATCGTTATCTCCAAGTGTCTTAAGAGTACTGAGTCCCCTTTTTCGAATGGTACATGGTTCCTCGTTGGTTGACTATGTTCAAGCTCGACATGAACTTTGTTGCTTTTGCCTTTGCTTTTGCTTCCTTCATGTTTAGTTTCTTGGTAGCTTTTGATTCTTGCCTCCCATGCAAGTATTTTTTCCTGAACATGAATATGTGATGTGTAAATGTTGTTTTTGAGCCTTCTCCCCTTCAAACTCTCTTGCGCATATCGCGGGGTCATGGGAAAGCTAATATTTCTTTTTCCTGATTTAAGCTCAAGTTTCCTATTTTCATACTTAATGACAGCTCTTGCGGTGGTAAGGAATGGTTCCCCAAGGATTATTGGCATGCATCCACCTCCCTTATCATCGATGATAATGAAATCAATGGGATACATGAATCCTGCGACATTGACCAACACATCTTCTGCGATTCCCAGGGGGTACACGTAAGAGTGTCCAGCGAAGGATAGCCTAACACGAGTGGTGGCTGGCATTTTTGACGTTAGTTGGGTGTAGATAGTTAGGGGCATAAGACTTACTTCCGATCCTAGGTCGGCGAAAGCGTTTAGATATTTCAAATTCCCGATGCTGGCCAGTATCTCAAAGTTCCCACACGCCATCTCCTTAGTAGCCACTTTTTGTACCAGTAGTTTCTCGAATATCGGTCCCCCAGGTAATGTATCATACTCATCTTTTCCCTCTTCCTCCTTCTCTGAACCCTGCTTGGAGGATTGGTTACACCCGTCACCCTTTATCCAATTTGCTATAGTGCTTTAGTTTATATCATGTTTCAGGTAGTAACTTAAGGATTGGGATTTTGGCGTTTCTTCTGTGGTTTGTTCACTAGGGGTTTCTACTTTCTCATTATTCGTGTGGACAATTGTGATGGAATTAACAAACCGGGTAGTGGGGATGACACTTTCCTTCCTCAGTAACATCCTTTCAGGGGTTTTCTGGTTGGCATACTCCTCCACTAGGCTCATCATCTCATTCATTTTTTCTTGCATCTCCTCCTTTTGTTTATAAACTGCTTCCTCGAATCTAGCAAGCCGCTCAAAATGGGTTGCCATATATTCCCTCATTCTGGCTTCAAATTCCAGGCTAAGTTTCTCAGGAGGAGAATAAGGTGGGGCATAGTTTTGAAAGGTCTCAACATTCTCTCTAGAGGGTGACTCTGATAACGGCGTTGAAGTCATTTTCGAGACAGAATTGACAGCAGCCCGTCTAGGACTTAATGGTCTCTTTTGCCTTTCCTCAAAATAGTCAACTTTTGCCTCAAGTTTGCAAATGAGTTCATCAGAGATTTGATTAGTCCCTCCAGGATTCGAGATTGCGTTGATAGCCGCTTTTATAGTGTGATTAAACTCCCATAACTTTTGATTATCGGCGGCAAGCTCGTCAATAATTGCCCAAGACTCCTCGGCGTTCTTATCACGCAATCTACCTCCTGCGGCTCTATCGATGGTACGTTTAGTGAGATAGTCGACATAGTCATAGAAGATTTGAATTAATAACCAAAGATTTATACCATGATGAGGGACTTTGTGGAGTAGATCCTTGAAACGAGCCCATCCTTCGTAGAAAGTTTCACCCTGATGTTGTTCAAACATCAAGATGTCATTTCTATGCATCGTAGTCTTCCCCGGTGGGAAGAATTGGGCAAGGAAACAAGTTATGAGATCATCCCATGAGGTGATGGATCCCGAGGGGAAACGTTCAAGCCATTGACTAGCTTGATCACGCAGAGAGAATTGGAATAGGCGTAATCGGGTTGACTCTCTAGTTGTAACACCAAGGTCTATGGAATCTACGATTTTAAGGAAGTACTTGAGATGTTGATTTGGATCTTCGGAACGAAGTCCATGGAATGCACATCCGCTTTGCACCAACCGGATGGTGTCGGATCGCAAGGGAGACACATTGGCTCCTTGGGTGAGCTCAATAGTGTTTCGATAGCCTTGGTGGCTAGGTCGGGAATACTCTCCTAGGGTTCGGGGCCTAAGAGGTTGGTTTACTAGTGGTGGGTTTTGTGGGTGGTCTTGTTGTGGTGGGTTGATGGGTTCAAAGATGTTACCACCTTCCATGATGTCGGATGGTAAAGAGTTACGAACAAAAACACGAAGAAATAAGAGATACTAAAGAAAACCTAAAAATAAAAATAAAATCTTACTAGAAAGGAATCTAGCAAGTAGACCTAATAAAAAGAAATCCTAACCTAGAAAATAACTATTCCCCAGGCTGTAGCGCCAAAAACTTGATGCGTGGGAATTACACCGGGCTTTACCTCTCGTAGGATCTCGAGAAGCTTACAACCCCCACCAGGCAGTGTACCTGATCGTTGTAGTATAGTATAGTGACAAGTACCAGGGGATTGATCGTTCAACTCAGGAATAGTGTCGCTAGGATTAGAAAGCCTAAAAACTAGGTCTAGAGGTGAGGGATGATTCTTTTATTATTTTTATATTTTTATGAAAGCAAGTAAAATCCCGGTTTTTTAGAGGAGTGGTGGAATTAGTTGCTAGTCAACTAACCCAATAACTAAAGATGCAATCAAAATAAAATAACAAAAAAGAAAATAAAACTAATTAAACTAGTGGTGTGAACAATATATGGGAGAATTGTGTTTACTTAGATTTCACTACTCCCTAGATATCTTTTACAGGTTAATTACTTGTTACAGTTGCGTGGATGACGGGTTATATTGCTTAATACCAATCATGGGGTGGCGTACTTACTTCCCCAATTCTATAAGCTCCTACTTCACTCCTATGTCAAGCCTGCAAGAAGCTCCTAACATGGGATCGCTAGAATTCGCTCATGCATTAAATACAACCATAAAACCTAGTACACATCGGTTCATGTTTCTTAAGACGTTCAAGCAAGTTACACAATGGAGATCTGCCAGTTTTCTTAAGCCTAACATTGAAATCATTCATCCATTACAACTATAAACAAGCAATCAACCTATAATCAACATCTAGGTTTCATTACATCTAAGCAAACACATACAAGATCTAGCCTAGCATGTTAAAATTAAGACAATCGTAAGATATATTCAAACAACACATAGACATATTGAATGAATTGAAAGGATACTTATCTCAATTGAACATGAAGGGTTTCAAGGGGTGAAAACCCTTGAAAATACTGTTACAAACGAGCTAGGGTTTATTAAGTTCGGCCCTAAAATTCTCCACACAAGTTCCACACCTAATGAATGAAAATTAGAAAAATATATATAGATTCCATGAGGTGAAGGCGTCAAGAGGAAAGTTCTGACGCCGTCATCTCGCCGCCAAAAATCTTCTCGGATTTCCTAGATCCAGATCTGACGTCGTCATGTGTATTTCTGCTCTGGGCCGTCACCACTTTTACTCTTGACGCCCTTGTTCTGACGCTGTCACGTTTTCTCTGGGCCGTCACCAAAATTGCTCTTGACGCCGTCATCAAATCCTTCTTGACGCCGTCAGGTACTGTTCCCAGTAAGGAAAATTAAGACTTTGCCGTTTTCTTCACTTTTATGCTCCAAAAACGTCCAAAATGCTTCCTTTTCCAGAATTCACTCCCAAAGTACCTAAAATCACAAAAGGAACGATTTAGGGTAATATTTGATCAAATAAATTCCAATTCCGGCTTAAATGACCCCCTAAAAACGGATCATTTTTTGCCTCATCAGTTGCCTTGGTTTGGGTCTTACATATTTTATCACTGTCCTGCTCTGCTGCTAAGCTAGTAGCAGTAGTGACAGCCCTTGCCAACATGTCCTCTCCATCACCTAGGACAGCCTCAACTGGTACTTCCATCCTAACACTAGCCTGAGGTTACTCATTGTTCTTGTTGGCTTTCCTACGGGTGTAGAGTATTCTTGGTTGAGTGACAGATGCAGTAAAATTGGGTATGTGAAGGGAATCAGTGGGAGTTCCTGATCCTTCACCATGAGTATTTTGCACAATTTGCACCATATAAGGTGTAAGTGATGTAAGTGTGCTTGAAAATCCTTTTCCATTTTTAAGTAAGAAAGAAAACATTTTAGGAACCAACTTAGGAGATTCATAAGTGACTTTATGTGTTCTTACTGTTGAAATTTGATTTTCCACAAAGAGTTGAATAAATATCGAATAAAGTAAGTATGAACCAGACTCTTTGATACTTTTAGCAATCCCTTCCAAAATCATGTTTGAAAAATTGAATGGGTCTCCTTTGCTCAGGCAGATCATAGCAGATGCTATGGTAGCACTGAACTCATTCCACCCAGAAGTTTTTGAACTCAAACAATGAAGAAGATTATGAACTAAAAATTTATATTGTGAACAGAGAAGCCCTTTTTGAAATTTTAAAATAGAATGTTGGCCCTCATATCCCAAATCATTTAAACCTTCAAAAGCGGCAGAGTTAGCAAGACACTTAGTCTCTGTTTCATCATCAAAGAGAAGAAGTTCTATTATAGAGGATTCAGTGACAGGTACTTGTTGACCATCTACCATGACCTTAATATGTTTTTCCCCATTCCTAGTTTTGACTTTTGGAGTAAGCCAAAACTGTTTGATTTAGGAAATATATATATAGTAGGATTCACAGTTAATGCATACCTAAGAGAAGTAGCATTCAAGAACTTAACCATGTCTGTGAAACCTTCAGGAACCATCTTTTCATCCAATAAAGCAACATTATTATGACTTTTTTCCCAGGTGCGTGTTGATTCCATGAATTAGGGTTTAGAGAATTGGGGATTTTTGACTTTGAGAATGATGGAGTGTTAGGGTTTGAGGAAACTTCAATTTGGAGTGCGTAAAAACCAATTGTGAGATCCAATTAGGTATTTAAACATGTTTGAAGAAGTTACAGAACCACCCTCACACTTTCAACCATAGCAGCAGAACCCTGTGTATCAGCAGAATCAGCAGCAGAGTATTATAACTAGCAGTAGAATGATTTTGCCAGCAGCAGAGTTGACTATTCTTAAGACATTCTTGGTCAAAAAGTCAAAAATCTTCGTCATTAATGCCCGGATAGCCAAGCATTTACTTCCTTGATCAATATAAAAAGGGAACTAATCCATCCCTAATTTAGCAATCACAAACCCTAATTTCTTTCAAAATAACCAATCAATCAAATCAAATCACAATCAACATGAAATCCATTCCAGAAATCATCAAAATATCATCCGACTCATCTTCTGATGAATCTTTGGATTCCACTCCACTCGCTCTGTATGTTCCACCATTTCGTCCTCCCCATGATGGGTGCAGAACCAAAGAGCAAGCACGAAAGAGGAAACATGACCTCCATGTTTTCAAGGATCTTTTAAACCTTTCTCAAACTCGAAGCACTTCAAAAGGGAAAAGTGTGATGATTCCTAAATCGCCTGATGAAGAGGAAACAGAGGATATTGCCAAGAAGCAAGATATTGGTATGTCAAGAAAGGCCCCCATGTCTGCAGCTTCATCTGAATCTTCAGAGGATCTCAATCCTTGGATCCCTATCCAACCACCTCAAAGAGAGCTCATATCACGATTCCTCTGCACATCATCAGATGAATATGAACCGCAAAGCAATCCTCCTTCAAAACCTAAGAGACCCCAAGCATCACGACCGAGACCACCAACCAGAACAAGAAGGTCAAATCCTCCTCTCCCAAAGTCAAGAGAAGTGGTTATTGGTCTACCCTGCCCTAGACGTTGATGTAGTCTTTGGTAGTTATCTTTTGATGTATTCTATTGATGTACTCATTCTCTTTGTGGTTGAAAAACGTTTGTAATCTTTTGGCATTATCATGAATGAATGAAATTGTACTGTTCTTGTTTCATTTAACTCTTGTAAAAACAACAACAATCATCACTTTGAACTTATCCTGCAAAATGTTAATTCAAAACCACAAAATGCACAAACACATGTTGCATATATACTAGTTATACCCAGCAGTAGAATGTCATGTAGCAGCAGAGTGAAGTCTAACTAGCAAAATACTTCATAAGAAGCAACAGAAACAACTTAAACAGCAGCACAGTTACTTTACAAAACTTTACAAAAACATAAGGAGATAAGTTTTTCAAAGATTGATCATACCAATGTTTGCAATTAAAAATTGAAACCTCCTTACATCAAAATGTTTTGTGAGTAGATCAGCAACATTGTTATTAGTATGAATCATGACAATTTGAATCAACTTCTTTTCATAGCAATCCCTAATAAAGTGATGTCTTATCTCAATATGTTTTGTTTTAGAATGAAAAACAGTGTTTTTAATGATGCAAAGTGTGTTGTTATTATCAATATGTATCTTGATGTTCATGAAATTATACCCATAGTCCAGTAGTTTATTTTACATCCAAAGCACTTGACCACAACAACTTGAAGCAACCACATACTCAGCTTCAGTTGTAGAATTTGCCACCACTGTTTGTTTCTTGCACTGCCATGACACCAATCTGTTTCCAAGAAATTGATAACCTCCTGTTGTAGACTTTCTATCCAAGCAAGCTCCAGCATAGTCACTATCTGAGTATGCTACCAAATCAAAAGGTAAATCCTTAGGATACCAAAGGTCCAATTTAGGTTGATGCCTCAGATACCTAAAAATTCTCTTCACATCATTGAGATGTGATTCTTTGGGACATACTTGGAATCTTGCACAGGCACATACAACAAACATAATATCAGGCCTGGAAGCTGTAAGGTACATCAATGAACCAATCATTGATATGTACAAGTGAACATCCACTTCTTTGCCATTTTCATCTTTCAACAATGCTTTATTAGATTCCATGGTTGTCTTTGCAGGCTTAGCATCTTCAAAACCAAACTTCTTCAAAATATCATTAACATACTTATCCTGACTAATAAATATGCCATGTTCCTTTTGTGTAACTTGCAAACCTAAGAAGAAGGTGAGTTCCCCCATTGAACTCATAGCAAACTTATCCTTCATAAGCTTCTCAAACTCAACACACATAGCTTTGTTTGTAGAACCAAAGATGATGTCATTAACATAAATTTGTACAAGCAAAATATCATCCTTGTTTCTTTTGAAAAACAAAGTCTTGTCAATCTTTCCTCTACTAAACCCAAATTCTAGCAAATATGTTGATAAAGTATCATACCAAGCTCTAGGAGCTTAATGTAAACCATACATTGCTCTATTCACCTTGTAAACTTTGTCAGGATGATCAGGGTCTTCAAAACCACGTGGTTGAGACACATAAACTTCTTCTGTGATTGTCCCATATAGAAAAGCACTTTTGACATCCATCTGATACACCACAAAGTCTTTATATGAAGCATAAGCCAGAAATAATCTAATGGCCTCAATCCTTGCCACAGGTGCAAATACTTCATCATAGTCAATGCCTTCTTGTTGAGTGTATCCTTGTGCAACTAATCTTGCGTTGTTTCTGATGACAATGCCTCTTTCATCTCTTTTGCATCTAAAAACCCATTTAGTTCCAATCACCCGTTGCCCATTTGGCAAATCAACCAAGGTCCATACTTCTTGTAGTTTGAATTGCAGAAGCTCATCTTGTATTACTTCCACCCAGCTTGGCTCTTGTAAGGCTTTATAAGTATTTTTGGGTTCTATTTGAGATAGGAAACAGGAAAACAAGCAATTTTGCATATCTTTGTGACTATTTCTTTGATGAAGAGATCTTGCGAAGAAACTTTGATGTTGCATATCGTTCTGCTCTTTAGTCATTCTTTTTGTTTGAACAGATGAGGTTGGATCATTGAGAATTTGATCTTTGGGATGATTCTTATGAACTCTTGTGGTAGTTGTAGGACTAACAGGAATATTTAGTTCCATGTTATTAATATCAGCATCTGCTCCAAACAATTTACCATTAAGAGCTTCATCATCTGTGTCATAGTAAATGTTCTCCAGAGGAGGCATATTTGGATCATCAGGATAGTTTGGATCAGCAAAGGATCTACCCTGAATGTCCACTGATGGAAACTTTGGAGAAAAAGTAGGATCTAATGGCTTAGCAGCAGAATTTATTGAAGCAGCAGTTGTGTCTTTTGGCCTAATAGTAAAGTCCTCTGGTTCAGCAGTAGAGTCTTCTGATGTAGTAGTAGACTGCTTTGGTCTTGCTGTAGAGTCATCTTCAACAACTTTAGGTGCTTCATTTGTTACCTTTTCAACATCAACATGTATCTCAATGCCTTCTTCTGCTTCTTTGGGTTTCTCATGAGTAACATCATATTCTTGTGAACTTTGAATCTTCTGAAAGGGTAGTAAAGTTGGACCAATCTTCAATTTCTCAACCAAAACAAATTCTTCATGAGGTTTGTTAGTGTCTACACTTTCAATAACTGGCTCATAATTCATAGTCTTGGTAAGAATATCAATATTGAACAGCCATTCTGGTCCTTTCCATTCAGTATTAGATGAGTTCTCACTAAACTTGATGTGCAAATTCTCCTCTACATGTTTGGTTCTCTTATTGTAAACCCTGAAAGCTTTACTGTTTACAGAGTAACCAACAAAATATCCTTCATCAGCTTTTTCTTCAAACTTGCCTAACTGATCCTTAGTGTTCAAAATAGTAACATGACATCCAAATGGTTTAAGGATATCAATCATTGGTTTCTTTCCATGAAATAACTCATATGGAGTCTTGTTGTGAGGCTTAACTACCTTGCTTCTGTTTTGCACAAAACATGCAGTGTTTATAGCTTCAGCCCAAAAAGGTATAGGTAATTTAGAATCAGATAACATTGTTCTTGCAGCCTCAATCAATGTCCTGTTTCTTCTTTCTACAACACCATTCTGTTGTGGAGTTCTTGCAACACTATACTATCTTAGAATACCCTTGCCCACACAGAATTGATTCATCACACTATTCTTGAACTCAGTTCCATTATCACATCTGATTATCTTCACCTTTTGGTTATTCAGATGTTCTACTCTAGTTATGAATGCCTTGAGAATCTCTGGAGTTTCATCTTTTGTAGCTAGAAAGAACACCCAAGTAAACCTACTAAAATCATCTGTGACAACTAGGCAATAAGACTTTTTGTTCAAACTATTCACAAAAACAGGCCTAAATAAATCCATGTGAAGTAAATGTAAGGGCTTGATAATTGTGTTCACTGTCTTGGACTTGAATGAAACTCTATGCAGTTTACCCTTTTGACATGCAACACAAGTTTCACAATTTTCAAACATCTTTGTAGGTAGCCCTCTCACAAGATTTCCTTTCACTAACTTGTTCATGGTCTTGAAGTTCAGATGTCCAAGTCTTCTATGCCATAATTTGGACTCATCAAGAGTGGCCTTTGTAATTAGACAAGTCAAAGCTCTTTTGGGAACAATGTTCTTAATATGGTCACTGATATGTGTCTAAAAACACATATATTTTATCTTGTTAAACCCACAAAAACAGTCAAAAACACTTTAAAATGCTTCAAAGTACTAAAAATATCATTTGATTGTGTTTTTATAAGTTTTAGGGACAAAATGATTGAAAACAGATAAAAAACGAGTCAAGTTTGCATAATTGACATTTTCAGTCCCTAAACTTTCAAAGATTGTCAAAATTAGTCCCTAGTCAAATTATTTCAAAGAAAAGTCAACTTAAGTCCTTGGGAATTCACATGTGACACTTTTAATCCCTGGATGAAAGTTTTGAGAAATTTATAAAATTGGTCCCTGCAGTTTGGAATTTGACAGATTTGGTCCCTGGGTGTTTTAACTTGGAAAATAAATTTCAAAAACCCTTATGGAATCACATATTAGCAGGAATGGTCCTTGGTTTAAATTTTGGAAGTTTGGCAGAACTAACCCTTCAACTTTGCAGATTTTACATCTTGGTCCTTGTGATATCATAAAACCAAACGGACCATTGTGTTATATGAGCCCAAAAACCAAATAAACCTAATCCAAACTAACCCCCTTGGCCCATTTATACAAGCCCACCCCTAATTTTATTAATAAAACACACCCCATGGTCAAAGGGCAGTCAACCCCCTCACACCCCTTCCCTGTCCTCTCTTTTGCTCGCCAAGAACAAACACAACCTCTGCCATCCCCAACATCCATGTCCCCCATCCACTCTCTAACCATCCTACTAACCACCCTATACCAACAAAAAGTCAACCCCCACTTATATAACCTCCCCCCTCTGCCAAGTCACCAACCCACAACCATTTGGGCGCCAAAAATCCATTCAAGGGCTGAGATGATATCAGAGGAATCCAAGGGATCAAGATTGAAGTGGGAAAGCACGTGTGGGTCTCAGAAACCCTAGAGGACGAATATAAAAGGAAGAAAAGATGAGAGATGAAGGGAGCTAGTTAGTTTTTTAGATAATTAGTAGTAGATAGTAGTTTCAGTAAGGATTTATTTTTCTTAGTTTAGTTTTATTTACAGCTTTAAGTTTTATTTTGTATCTTCTACTTTGAAGTTTAATGAAAGTTTAAGTTTTATTCAATTGATTTTACCAAGCTTACTGTCATCATCAGCTTTTTATTTGCTTAGTCTAAAATACTTAGTTGAAGTTAATTTGTGTTTATCTAGCTTAGATATAGTTCAAATTCTTAAATATTTTTAAGTCCTATTCTGTTTCTTCCAAGAAAAATCAATTAACACCCCTGAATAGGAGTGTTTGGCACAACAGCTTTAGCTAGGGTAAAACCTGTTTTGGCAGGTTGTTTTATCTCATTCAGTTCTAGTTTAGTAAATTAAGATGATTCATACTAAGTTTGGCAGATTTGTTAAGTGATCTTAGGTTATGCTTGAAATCTATGTAGCAAACTGTTCCATTCATGTAACAGCTAGCATCATTAGTTCTAACATAACCTGATTTTAGAGCATTTGGTTATCCAAATTAGTGTGTTTGTGGTCCATTTAGGATATAAGATAGCTCTGCAGTTAAGTGTTCTTGGCTACACTTGGTTCCTGATAAGCTATAGGTTAGGTTTGTTGTTTATTTGCTTCCAACTGATAAGCTCACAGTGTAATCTTGCTATGCAACTGTTTATTTTCTAAATTAATGCTTCTTAGAGTGCTTCGTTTGGATTCTCAAGTTTTGATCATGGGGTATTCTATACTGAATCATCAGTATATATGCACAAGTTCACAAGCTCTCCTAGAGCTTAGCTGTTGAGTTTATTCTGAGGGCTTGAGCCTTTGGATTAGCTCACACACCTGGCTATCTAATTCCAAGCTTACTTTGGGCTTGAGGTCTTTGCCCCTAGCTCAAAATATGCCTGCAAAAAGCCCCATTCCAGGCCTGCATTCCCTTTGCATACCCACTGGATTGCAGCCATCTGTTCCCTGTTTTGTTTATCTGTTTGCAATTTCCCCCCCCCCTAGGGGAGTGTTAGCTAGTTGTTGTATTGGTTGCTCATATTAAGTTTTATTAGTTGCATTTTTCTTCCTCATTACTGAGCTTGTTGTGGTGTTGGTTATAGCTTGAACCTTGCCTGCTATTCACAAGTCCCATCAGCCCACACATCAGCTTCCATCAAAAGCTCAATATAAGCCCTAGTTAATTAATATTTGCTTTTACTTGTTCCCTGGTAGTTAGTGTTTAGCTTTTTGTAGCTTTTAGTCCTGATCCAATTGGTTTCCTAGCTTATTTTCAAGCTTAAGTGAGCCCCTTTGGCTGCCCTGCTCCAGGTCCTTGTAGCCATATTCATAAGCTCATCTCTAGTTCATTTGTGGATCCCTCAGCCAGATTCTTGGTTCAATAGAAAGCTTACCTAGCTATCTTTTGGAATCTAGGTTCACCTTGGATCACCCAGGTGGGCCCCAACAAGGGTTGCATATGAGCTGCAGGCCTGTTTGTTGCTGTGGTAATTTGGATTAGCTTAGTTGAACTCACTAGCTGATTCAGTGAGCTTTGATTGTAGTTTTAGCTTGTTCTAAGTGTACTTTCATTGCTTGCATCCTGAATCATCCTTAGTCCTAGCCTGGCAGCTTATTTCACAGCTTATTTGAGCTTAACATAACCCTTTGAGCCCAAAAGCTCATCTGTTAAGCTTATTAAGCTCCTCAGAGCTTATTTTTAAGTTTCAACATGTTTGTTTTCACAAAAGTTGCATATAATAAGTAGTTAATTAGTTTTGAAAGAAGAAAAAAAAAATAAAAATAAAAAAAAAAAACCAAATTTAATTTTTAGTGATAGCTTCTATTTAACATAATTTAGCTTATTAATTTTTCTTTTTAAATTTTTGTCAAGTACTTATCTGTTTTTATATTTTTCTTAAATTCCTAATATATTAAAGTATTTGTAGGAATTTTTTCAGATTTTTCTCCTTTCATTTAGTATTTATTATAATTAATATTAGTTTAATAATAATTAAGTAATATTAGTTAATTAAATAGTTTTATTAATTTTTATTTAACAACAGTACTTTTTTATATTTTTCCTAGGTTTTATATATCAACAAATAATTTTAGAAAATTTTTCATAATTTTCACTATTCATTTTCTACTTTTCTTAATTTTAGTTATTTTAAAGTAATTAATAAATAGTAGTTCATTAATAATAAATAGAGAAAAAGTTGGAAAAATATATTTTTAGTTTTAAAATTACTTTTTTATTATTTTAGAATTTTTAGAATTAAATTTTTCATTTTTCTAGCTTAATTTCATAATTAGTGTAATTTAAATATTATTAATTAGTTATTAAATAGTAATTAATTAATAGTAATTAATTAAAAAGTGTAAAAATTAATTTTAATTTTCTAAAAATTTTCTTTTATCATTAGGATTGTAAAAATGTAATTTTCATATTCGTAGGTATTTTATTTCACAAAAACTCGCGTTTTATTTCGTACGTTAACGTAACTTTAAATCAAACGAACGCGTTTTTAGACTTAGCTCACGTTTTTAATATATCTGATCATCAGTAATTGTTTATATAGTGTTTCTAAGTTATTTTCATTCCTAATCTCGTAGTGTAATCATTCAAACCCCTTTCTGTCCAAATTCACCCGATCACAAACCCGTTTTCATACCATCCACACCTCGTCGGGACATAATGACCCGGGGATTCCCTAAACTCCTTGGTTAGTTGGTTTTTGACGTTTGACTTGGTTGACCATCACCTGGTAAACTTAGTTGACCATTCGGAATCAATCAGTCATTGTATATATTTTTAGTTCTAGAGACTTTCAATAGCACAAATTTATCATCTGGCAACTGAAAATCAGGAGAAAGGATCATACATTCAATGTCTGTAGAAAGAACAAAGTTCTTTTTGTCACACATTTGTGAGACACTAAAGAGGTTAAACTTAAGCCCTTTCACAAGGAACACCTTCTCAAAGTCCAAATTTCCTATTTTTAGTGTACCTCTGCCAATAATCTTTCCACCTTTTGGATCATTCCCAAAAGCAACATAACCACCTTCAAAAGCCTCAAAGTCTTCAATTTGAGACTCATCACCTGTCATGTGTCCAGAGCATCCACTATCAACAATAACAATATCTTTTAGCTCATCCTGTAGATTGCCCTGCACATGAAACTACAGAAATTAGTTTCTCTTGGGGACCCAAGCCATTACTGACTTGGATCTACCTTGTGCATCAACATAGTCAAATTTCTTTAAGTCTATTGATGCACTGCTTTTTTGGAAACATGATTTGAAACAGTTGATTTAGGTTTCCAAGTCCAGCAAGCTGAGGCCTTAACAGCATAAAAGTGATTTCCAACAACTGTATTTGTTAGAACTTTTGGCCCATAAGTAGAAAGTTTTGTACTAGCAGTAGAGCTAGCAGTAGAACCAGTTGTAGTTTTAAAAGCCCCATTAGATTTAGCAGCAAAAATAAATCTAATTGCACCAGATCTTAGCAACACAGCCCTTGGAACCATATTTCTAGTAGGATGAGGGTGAGTATTTTTTGAAACATATTTATGATTCACCCTTGAGTATTGATTCCAAACTGGCTTTTGGTGGTGTTTACAACTATTTATCAAATGCTCAAAGCTACCACACTTATAACAAGCCTTCTTCTTTAATTGAAACTCATTACCTAACTTATTTGAAACTAGGTTATTAAAGTTTCTCTGATTACCCCTAGGCTTATTATAAAAACTTTTCATTTGTTCTCTAGGTATCTCTTTGTATTCTACCATTCTCCTAGAGACGTTCTTACCCAACACAGGTCTCACAAACTTAACCTATTCAACTTTAGGTTCAACTTTTGCAGGAATTTCTTCCTTTTTCACACTTTGTATTGGTTCATCCTGTTCCTCATCACTATCTGAATACCAGTCCTCAATAATTGGAGCATCAGGAAATTTTCTAACTTCAACCTTAGGTGTTTCTGTGACACTAGTACTAGGTTCACCTACAGGTTTTTCCATGTCTAACTCACTTATAAAAGACAGTTCTTTTCCTGGTGGAGCATAGGCACTCTTAACTGGGGGAGAAACTTCATTGTAGCCTATTCCACTTCCTTTTCTCATCAAAAGACTCTCAATAGACTTATTTACTAGATCTGAAGCAAATTGTTGTTTTTCAACCCTTACTATGTGTTTATCTTTTTCTGCAAGAGCTGCATCCCTATCTTTTTCTGCTTCTTCTAGCTTTTTCTTGAGAAATTCAATCTCACTATTTTTCTTATAGATCTCAACATCCTGTTGGTTAATTCTATCCACATATTCCAGCTCACACTGTTTGAGATATTCTAATCTTCTTTCCACATTTTGAATACCTACTTTATAACCTAAGTTATCATGTTTTAGGTGTTCAACTTCTTTTCTAAGGCTCTCATTCCTAGACTTAAGCTCTTCTACAGTGTCAGCACATGATTTAAAAGAACACACAGATAGATCAGAATCATTAGATACCTCAGAGTCAGATCCAGAAGATGATGATTCATAGGCCATAAGTGCAAAGTTATGCACTTTAGGCTTGGCTTGAGCTACAAGAGAATAATTTGGTACTTCCTCAGCCATGTCACTCCAATCATAATCACCCAACCCATCACAAGACACCAATTCAGTTGTGGTATTCTTTGATTCTTCAGAGGTCTTCTTTGGAGTTTCAGCATTCTTCTTTGGAGCCCAACATTCTATGGCAAAGTGGCCTTTCCTGTTGCAATTGTAGCACTCCATATTTGACTCATCAAAACCCAAATTTTCTTTAGCCCTGTACTTGACTTCTCTCCCTGTCCTCTTTAAGAATCTTCTTGCTCTTATGGTCAACATAGCCATCTGCCATTTAAGATCAATTTCTTCAAGATCATCAGGATCAATATGATCCATATCTTGATTGAGAACCTGTGACTTAGTGTTGGTTGTCAGATCAGCAAAGAATGCACATATGGCAGCATCACTAATAGAATTATTGTTAGTAGAACTAGCAGCAGATCTATCAGTTGTAGCAGTAGATACCCCATAAGCAGTAGAGTGGGATTCTTGAGATCCTTTAGTCTTTGAGGACACAAATGCAAGATTTTGAGTAGCAGAAGATGAAGTAGTTGAAGAAGTCAGCTCAGGTTCATACACCTTCAAATTGTTGTAGAGGCTTTCTAACTTCGTAGTTTCAAAATCAGGCTTATTCCTCCAAACAACTGTATGCATGCTCCATTCAGGTGCTAGACTTCTAAGAAACTTAAGGTTTACATCTCCTTGAGGAACAACATAACCAACTAGCTTTAAGTGACTAAAAAGTTGATTAAGCCTGTTGTATATACCATCAAGCTTTTCTCCACTTGTAGCAGAGAAGTTCTCGAACTGATGCTTCAACATATTCTTCTTTGACTTCTTGGTAGCATCATTGCCTCCAAATCTGAATTCCACAGCATCCATCAAAGCTTTTGCAGTCTCACAGCCATCAAAGTCTAATTGATATTCATTCGGTATCCCCATCAAGAGAATACTATGTGCCTTGATCTCCATCTTTCTCACTGAGTTTTCTTCTGCAGATTTGATAGGTATCTCTTTCCCATCAGGACCTTTTTATGGTAGAGAGTCACCATTCACAATCACATTCCACATATTGAAGTCAATCATGTGAATGTACTGTCTGATCCTTATCTTCCATAGCTCATACTCTCCTGGCTTGAGCATGGGAACCTTTGAAGCAGTTACCATGTATGTGTCATCACCCATCTTCAGCAGTTGATTTGGAACAGTTAACTTGCAAGGAACAAGTTCTTCTTGATTACAACTTCTAGATCACAAGCTCTAATACCACTTGTTGATCCCAATTGAGCAAACGATCTTATAGAAGTTGACTTGAATAAACACTTAAGCTATAACGCGGAATATTAAAGCTTAACTTAAGAAGAACAATATTAAACACTTTCAACACTTCAATATATTACTTATACGAGCACTCAAAAATGCTAGGGTTTTACAACCTTGAAGTGAAACGAGAATAAAAACAATACGTACATACTCTAACCCTAGGCACCTCCTTTTATAGGCCAAGGAGTCCTATTAGGTTTACAATAACTTTCTACACAAGATAAGATCTTTCTAATCGTATAAGATATACATACTATCTATTCTATAATTATCCATCCGTGTATACAAGTTTATCTCTTTAGCAGCAGGTTCTTCAACAGCAGATTCACTTAGCAGCAGTTTGACAACACTAGTAGCAGATTCATTATCCTTAGCAACCGATTCTCATCAGCAGCAGTTTGGCACTTAGTCATATTTTGAGCAGTAGAATCTCAAAACCCAACAAAATAGATGTCTCAAGGGAAGTTAAGAAACAGATAAAATTATTTATCGAGCCTCCCGTGAAAAGTATTGACGATAAACTTAAAGTCTTTGAAGAGACATTGATGACTGAAATGCAAAATGATTTAAAATACGTAACTGTTGGGATATGAAGATCAAAGTACTTCTGATGTTCAAAGTACTGCTTGTGTCAACGTGCTGCTTATGGTTAAAGTACTGCTCGTGTATAAAAAATATTCAAATTACTTCTAAGATAAAGGACTAATATACAATATTGTTTAAGGATTGTTATGTAATATTATTAGAATATTCTAGAATTAGTTAGAGATAGTTTACTTGTCATTCAAGTATTGTAAACCGACTTAAGGTTTTCCTTGTGCCTATAAAAGGAGCCTTAGGATGGTATTAGATGTACGAGTACTTGAATACGATTTCATAGATTAGAGAATACGATATTAGAGAGTTAGGGATTGTTAGTGAATCTGTGTAATATAAGCAGGTTCAAGTTGGTTTTAATATGATCATTCAAAGTTCTTATTAGCTTTGTGTTAGTAGATTCCGCGTACTTTACAAGGTTACATCAGTGTTTCATTGTTAGTAGTTTTAAGTTATTCAAGATTGCTAAGACCATTACAAGTTATACTTAAGTTTGGTTAGAGTACATCGATCCAACAGTAACATCTCTCGAAGATGAATACAATCTTATTTGCTTAAACTCAGACATTCAAAAGGAATATTTTCAAAATCAATTCGAATCAATCAAACCAGCATTCGCACTAAATAAGGAGAAAATTGTGACTTTAGAAAATCAACAAACGTCACTTGAAATGGAAAACCTTGCTTTAAAAGAGAGTCTAAAACCGTGTTTGCAAAATAATGTTGAGTTGAACGAGGAATTGTCTTGTCAAAATGAAAATTTTGAAAAGTCGTTTGCCAAAATTGTAAAACAATCTTTGATATTTGAATGAAATTGGCAACGAAAGATTGAAGAAAACAAGTATGACAAGCTTTCCTACGAAAATTATTTGAAACTAATCTTAAAAGAGAATGAGGAACTCAAATCTAAAGTGCCTGATTTGACAAAAACTAAGAATACCGAGTTTGCTTCAAAACGCCAGTTGGAAAATGCAAATTTTTCATACTTTTCAAATTAACCAACATTTTTGGCATCTTCAAAGCAACAAACTCATGTTCTTGAGCCAAAACAGAAAGAGGTTTTAACTAATCCTAAAGTAATTGCTCCTGGTATGTATAATGTTGTTTCTACTTCTAAGCGTGAACCTTATGGCACAAATGATATGCTTTATAAGAAAGAATTAGAAAAAGCTAGGATGAAAGCGTTACTTAGCAAGGATACACCTCCAGATGCACAATTGTGTTCTTTGATTCCTCCCCAGTAGAAAAGAATCCCAAAGAATCAAGGAAACACATGTATAAAAACCGTAAGAAACAGAAATTAGTTCAACTTGATCAATCTTCAAAATCTCCTAACAAAGATTTGCTTGCTGATCCAGGTTTAGAAACTACTTGTAGCAGGGAGAGACCACTTAAGAATAACGCTTGGAAGACTAGAGCCTCTCAACCTCAAGTTGTAGACAAACCTAGATATTTTAATGCTTTCAATAAAAAATGCTCTAAGCGAATGGATGAATGTAATAACATTAAAATGCATGGATCTGTTGCTTCTAATAACATGAATGCTTGTTCTAATTCTGTTACTCGTAATTCGGTTTCTGATAAAAGTGTGCATCCACATATGAATTGTGTGAACATGAAGGCTAAGACCACTAGGATTAATACATCGAAGCCAAGAAACACTAAGCACCAACAACAAAGGCCAGTGATTCCTAAGGGCACGTATCTAGATCACTATGACTCAAACCCCATATCATGCTTTAAGTGGGTTCCTACTGGAAGAGTGTTTAAACACGTAGGGTATAGATGGCAACCAGTTAAGAAGCAAGAATCACCTACCATATCTACTGCTTCTGAATTTAATCCTTTAGGTGTGCATTCTTTACTGTCTAACTACGTGGAACCACTTTATCAGCGGATTCCCAATTTTCTGTGTCTTGCTTTGATGTGCAACTTGTCCAAGTGTGCCTCTGGTATCTCGACTCGGGGTGCACCCGGCATATGACCGGGAACAGGGCACTGCTCAAGAACTTCGTGGCCAAATTCTTGGGTATAGTGCGCTTTGGGAATTGTCACGTAGCTAAAATCACTGGTTATGGGGATCTCATTCATGATAAGCTCACAATTCAACGTGTCTACTTTGTCGAAGGACTGGGTCACAACTTGTTCAGTATTGATCAATTCTGTGATAGTAGTTTAGAGGTGGCGTTTCAAAAACATACATGTATTGTTCATACCCTTGAAGGCATTGATATTCTCAAAGGCTCCCGGGATTCGAATTTATACCAAATTGCACTTAAAGAATTAACATCACCAAAACCAATTTGTTTGCTTGCCAAAGCAACATCATCAAAGCCTGGCTATGGCATCGTCGATTCTCTCACCTGAACTTCAAAACAATCAATGACCTTGCTCAAAATAACTTAGTCAAAGGATTACCAAAACTGTCTTCCAAGAAAGACCATCTTCGTTCTGCATGTGAATTGGGTAAAATGACACGGGCAACACTCAAATCCAAACCTGAATTCAGTTCCGTTGCTCCATTACATCTGTTACACATGGATTTGTGTGGACCCATGCGCGTAGTCAGCGGAAATGGGAAGAAATATATTTTGGTTATTGTAGATGACTATTCACGATACACTTGGGTTCATTTTCTTGCTTCTAAAGCCGAAACTCCTAGTTTCATCATCAAGTTCATCAAAAGAATTCAAGTTGGTTTACAAGCTCAAGTCAGATTTATCAGAACAGACAATGGAACGGAGTTCACAAATCAAATTCTTCAGAATTTCTTCGATTCAATTGGCATTACTCATCAGAGATCGGTAGCTTACACTCCTCAACAAAATGGTGTAGTTGAAAGACGAAACCGGACGTTAGTTGAAGCTTCCAGAACAATGCTATCCTCCGCAAACCTACCCTTAAACCTCTAGTCTGAAGCCGTATCAACCACTTGCTTCACACAAAACCGATATATCATTAATAAACGATTCAATAAAACCCCATATCATATCCTTTACAAACGAAAACCCGATGTTAAATATCTCCGCACCTTTGGTTGTAGATGTTACCCACTCAATGATCGAGAAGATATTGGAGAACTCAAAGAAAAAGGGGATGTGGAACTTTCTTAGCATATTCCACACAATCAAGTGCTTATCGAGTTTATATTCGCAGAACAAAGCTGTTACAAGAAACACATGTTCATTTTGATGAAGTAGAAGAAATGGCTTCTGATCAAGTATGTTCAGAACCTGTGCCAAAGACTATGACTTATGAACAACATAGTTCAGGACTCGCACCAAAACTCAAATCATTAACACCTAACCTTAACCGTACTCAAAAGGAAGTGTTAGATGGACTGTTTCAAAACTTCTACGACGAATCATGTGGTGGAAACAAGATGAAAATGTCAACATTATCCGCTGCACCTCCGATTATCGAAGCTAACAATCAAGAAGACATACCATCTCCAGTATCCGGTTCATTAACAACTACTTATGAAGATGTTGATCCTGTACCAAATACTTCTCCAACTACTAACATTCAAATAGAACGTTCACCAAACAATGTCACTCCAACCTCCAATACAAATGTTGATGATCAGATAATTACCAATGCATCGTCTGAAGAAGATATTTTCATAAATCCATTTGTGACTCCAGAAAATGATGTCGGTGAACCTTCTTAGCCACAAAACATCAATCCTTCAAACATGCAACAACATTACCAACCACGTCCGCACAAAAGAAGTTGGACTCATGATCAACCTTTACACTAAATAATTGGACATCCTTCCCAAACAATTCAAACAAGAAGTTCTACTGCCGATTTCTGTTTCTATAATTCTATCCTAAGTCAAATAGAACCTGCCAATGTCAAAGCAGCACTTGCTGAACCATACTGGATCATTGCAATGCAAGAAGAAATCAATCAATTTACACGACATGGCGTCTGGCGAAGGGTTCCACGTCCTCTTGGAAAACTTATACTTGCTTTGAAATGGATTTTGAAGAACAAACTTGATTAAGATGGTGATGTAATCAGAAACAAGGCTCGTCTGCTTGCCAAAGGTTACAATAAAGAGGAAGGAATTGATTTCGATGAATCTTTCGCACCGGTTGCTCGGATTGAAGTAATATGATTATTTTTTGCTTATGCAGCTCACAAATCTTTCAACGTCGATCAAATGGACGTGAAATCGGCCTTTTATATGGGGAGTTAGAAGAAGAGGTGTATGATACGTGGGAATCGCAACAGGCTTTACCTCTCAAGGGATCTTGAGAAGCTTACAACCCCCACCAGGCAATGTACCTGATCGTAGTAGTATAGTATAGTGACAAGTACCGGGGGATTGATCGTTCAGCTAGGAATAGTGTCGCTAGGATTAGAAAACCTAAATACTAGTTCTAAAGATGAGGGATGATTATTTTTTGTATTTTTATAATTTTTAGAAAGCAAGTAAAAATCTCGGGTTTGAAGGATTTGGGCGGAATTAGTTGCTAGTCAACTAACCCAATACTAAAGATGCAATCAAAATAAAATACTAGAAATGAAAATAAACTAAATTAAACTAAGGTTGTGAGCAATAAGTGGAGAAGTTGTGTTTACTTAGATTTCACTACTCCCTAGATATCTTTTACACGTTAATTACTTGTTATAGTTGCGTGGATGACGGATTGTATTCCTTAATACCATTCATGGGGTGGCGCACTTAATTCCCCAATCCTATGAGTGCCTACTTCACTCCTATGTCGAGCCGGCTAAGAAGCTCCTAACATGGGATAATTAGAATTTACTCATGCATTAAATACAACCAATAAAACCTAGTGCACGTCAGTTCATGTTTCCTAAGACGTTCAAGCATGTTACCATTTGGAGATCTGCCAGTTTTCTTAAGCCTAACATCGAAATCATTCATCCAATACAACCATAAACAAGTAATCAACACATAATTAACATCTAGGTTTCATTAGATCCAAGCAAACACAAGATAGATCTAGCCTAGCATGATGGAATTAATACAAGAACAAGATATAGACAACCAACACATAGACATATTGATTGAATTAAAAGAACACTTATCTCAGTTACACATGAAAGGGTTCAAGGGCTGAGAACCCTTGAAAAACCTGTAAAATTCGTACTAAGTTCGGCCTTAGGGTTTCTCCAAAACTTCTCCTTTTTTGTGTAAAATTAGAAAACTATATATAGGAAATAGGGTCTGACGGCGTCAAGACAAAATCGGTGACGCCGTCATCTCGCCGCCAAAATACTTCTCGGACTGCCTTGATCTACTTCTGACGCCGTCATGTGTTATGTGTTTCCAGGCCGTCATGCATTTTACTCTTGACGCCCTACTACGTGACGCCTTCAATTCTGTACTGGGTCGTCATGGAAATTACTCTTGACGCCGTCAGAAATTCCTTCTTGACGCCGTCACCTACTGTTCCCAGCAAGGAAAATTAAGACTTTGGCGTTTTCTTCACTTTTATGCTCCAAAAACGTCCGAATTGCTTCCTTTTCCAGATTTCACTCCCAAAGTACCTAAAATCACAAAAGGAACGATTTAGTGCAATATTTGATCGAATAAATTCAATTTTGGGCATAAATGACCCCCTAAAAGTGGTTCATTTTTCGCCTCATCATATACCCTTACACTTGAGATTTGCTTGTCCTCAAGCAAATGCGCTTTTATTCTACTCAAAATACAAGTTAGGGGTCATTTAACACTAATATAAAAGTAATTACAACAAATAATCGTTCCACTATAGACCAATAGACAAGCACGGAGGTCATATACTAGCACCTCACAAATAGTGTTTAGATACTCACATCTCTCGGGTGTAATAAAGTATAAATTACAATATGGAAACGGAAGATATCTCTCACTACCTGTCATAGCAAAATAGATTGCCATAGGCTTGGGAAAGGATCAAACCTCCACCACATGGCGTAAGCACCTAGGATAAACTATCAAAGAGGTCTTTTAAAGGGTTGTAACGTTAGGTGTAGGGATGTGAAATACACGGTTTTGTTGGATAAAGGAAGTTTTACTGGTGGCGAGCTAACAATCTTGGTTAATTACATGTACAATGTGGCGTTGCTAAGCCAAGACTAGACTCGACTTAAGCTAATAAATCAAAAATAACAAAAACATAAAATAAACATAGAATAAAACGGGATAGTAGTCCGTATGTTTTTTCTCTTTTCTTTTTCTATTTTTTTTTTCTTTTTTCTTGATTTTTTCGATTTTTTTTTTTATTTATCATTTTTTTTTTTTGCATACACTCTTACCCTACCATCCAAAATAATACATCATAGGGGATGAACATTCCCCTTACACTTGAATTTTTACATACTTTACAATAAACTAATCTAATGACTCGAATTAAGAAAATCAAAACATTTTGAGTACTTTTAAGATTAACGTACATATGGGGGTAATATATGATGTTCTTCCCCATTACTCCATAAAATAAGTACTTTACCCATGAGTCCCAATCGTCCCAAAACAATATGTACAAGGATATGACTCGACTTAGCAACCATGTAATCAATTAGATAGTTAACTTAGGGTTTAACAAATAACAATAATGCACTAAAGATGAGTGCATACACGGAAGGCTAAGGCGATTTGGGTGTACATTTAAGTGGGGTGTAACAAATTCTTCCTTTAAGTAAGATGCTTAAAGTTAGAAACGAAAGGATAGGCTCGGAGGGGTGTACTAGGGGTTTCGTGTACTAAAAATGAGTACAACGCTAAGGGTGTGGGAAAAATTAGTTGACTTAACTAGCCAAGTAATATGACTTAAATGGTCAAGTAATTATGATACGGGTTTAACACAAGGGTGATCTTAATGCCTCTTATCATGTAGTAAATCCTACTACACAAATGTAGTCTCACTAGCGGTCTCGGGATGCATCACTAATGCAAGTTCTAGAATCTAAATGCTACCGGTACACTCATAAGCACTAATAGTAAATGCTTTTCCTATCAAATCTAAAGGCCTCACATATTTGGGTGGAAAATTTTTCTGAATATACGGTTATGTGCTAGTCATACAATCTCCTATCCATGAGACGCTTGCTATGGCTAAAGTTTCACTCCTAAATGTTGTAAAAAAATTTAAATTTGGCGCTAAAATTGCACTAACAAGTATTTCTCATAGTTTTATTACACATTTACTATTAAACAAAACAAACTCAAGCGAAAGTGTATCTGTAAGGTATCATCATTTTACCCTCCCCTTACACTTAAGATGAACATTGTCCCCAATGTTCAAGTAAAGAATGTAAAAGTGAAAAAGTAAAACAAATGAAATCAAATACTCCCCTGATTCGCTCGGTATGGATAATAAGGTGGCCAGGTTAGATCTTCCTCCAAGAAAATGAACAATCAAAGCTTCTCTTCCAGAATATAAATCATCTTCTTGTCATACATAACATGTGAATCCTGAAAAGATAGACAAGACAACCTCGCATAAAATCGGCGGCAACCTATATAAGTTACTAAATCCTAGAAAACAAAATAAGATATAATGCTTGTGGAAGGAAGTTTGCAGATCTCCTGGAGATTATAAAACTTAATAATTCACAAAAACCATAAGACTCCGATAGAAAAACAAAACCGGTAAAATTTCCAGATTTTTACACGTGACGCCGTCAAGAGTTAACTCGTGACGCCGTCAGAAGTGACCTGCAGAAATTCTTATGTTAAGTTTCCGGAAAATTTCTGGAAAAACTTGGTCTCACTTCCTGGAAAATCCTGCAAAACTTCATTATGACTCAATACAAGCATTTGACTCTAACAAATACGAATATACATGTTCATTTAATATTGTGGAGAATCATGATCGGTTTGTTTCTTAAAAACATATTTTGGGTTTCCCCTTACACTTATCTTTTGCAAAAATACTTTTAGGTGGAGTTAAGACTAGGCCAAAACAACAAAGTAAAGTATTTCCATTATTTAATTGAGAAACATGATCTACCAACAATAAAAATAAAGCATGCATACGGAAGCAAATAACAAATAAACAAAATAAAATCACACAAAACATGGGTTGCCTCCCAAGAAGCGCTTTTCTTTATTTACGAGTCTTGTAGCTAGACTCAAGGTCATAGGTTACTACGTGACCTCATCGTTGGTTTCACTCTCCGATTGTAAATATTCTTTGTAGAAACCAATCACCTTTTTCTCAATCGCCCCCATAATCCTTTGGGCAAATTCCTTATCGACTTTATACCTTGGTCCTAGGGCCAAGCAATCTTTGTAGAAAAGACTCCTCTTTTCCCTTACATAATCCATTCCCTTTTTCTTATCCTCTTCATTGATGTCCTCAAAAGCACCAACGTTGTCCTTATCAAATCGGGATATAAAGCGAAACTCTTTCATTCTATTAGGCATCCTATAAGTGATCTTATCGGTGTCACTTGCAAATCGGATTGTTCCTTCTATCTCATCATATTCCAACTTAGACTCCTCAACAAACGGTTTACCAAACAAGACATTTGACAACGACAATCAATAACATTAGCAAGATCTTCCACAATCATAAAGTCGGTGATAAAAGTGAAATTCCCAACAAAGACATGTAAACCTTTAACTCTCCCGACAAAATTACAAACTCCACCGGGGTATTTGGGATCTTTTCTAGGTTCAAATCTTTTTTTCACTATATCATTATAAACATTTGAGGACATAATGTTGATTGGGGATTTAAAGTCAATGTAAGCATTCTCAACGTGTCTGTACCCAATCATACATGGTATTTTAGCATTCTTAGGATCACCTCTCTTTATCTTAGGTTCAATTATAGTAAAAGGAGATCGCGGGTTATCAATAAGATTATTATAATATGCAATCTCCTCCTTAGTGGGGTATAGATTAAAGTAATCATTAATCTTCAGATCTATTTCCCCCTCTTCTAGTTCCTCAACAACATTCACAAAATCATTAGACCCTAGGTCCTCATTTGAATACAAGGCGGTCGCTAGGTCACTAAACGCATGTTCGAGCTCAGCCTTAATCAACCTATTAAGCTCCCTAAGTTCCCTAATCTCACTCTCAATTTGCTCGCGTAACACAGCTACTTCTCTAGGGGAAAGGGGTGGATTCGCGTTTTCCATAATGGTCAACGGAATAGTCAATGAATTTGATTTACTAACAAAGGCACAAAGAAAAAGATAGACTAAAGAAAACCTAAAAAAAAATAAAAAAATAAAATAAAAATAAAATCTTACTAGAAAGGAATCTAGCAAGTAGACCTAATAAAAAGAGATTCTAACCTAGACAATAACTATTCCCCGGGCTGCGGCGCCAAAAACTTAATACGTGGGAATCGCACCAGGCTTTACCTCTCAAGGGATCTTGAGAAGCTTACAACCCCCACCAGGCAGTGTACCAGATCGTTGTAGTATAGTATAGTGACAAGTACCGGGGGATTGATCGTTCAGCTAGGAATAGTGTCGCTAGGATTAGAAAACCTAAATACTAGTTCTAAAGATAAGGGATGATTATTTTTTGTATTTTTATAATTTTTAGAAAGCAAGTAAAAATCTCGGGTTTGAAGGATTTTGGCGGAATTAGTTGCTAGTCAACTAACCCAATACTAAAGATGCAATCAAAATAAAATACTAGAAATGAAAATAAACTAAATTAAACTAAGGTTGTGAGCAATAAGTGGAGAAGTTGTGTTTACTTAGATTTCACTACTCCCTAGATATCTTTTACACGTTAATTACTTGTTATAGTTACGTGGATGACGGATTGTATTCCTTAATACCATTCATGGGGTGGCGCACTTAATTCCCCAATCCTATGAGTGCCTACTTCACTCCTATGTCGAGCCGGCTAAGAAGCTCCTAACATGGGATCATTAGAATTTACTCATGCATTAAATACAACCAATAAAACCTAGTGCACGTCAGTTCATATTTCCTAAGACGTTCAAGCATGTTACCATTTGGAGATCTGCCAGTTTTCTTAAGCTTAACATCGAAATCATTCATCCAATACAACCATAAACAAGTAATCAACACATAATTAACATCTAGGTTTCATTAGATCCAAGTAAACACAAGATAGATCTAGCCTAGCATGATGGAATTAAGACAAGAACAAGATATAGACAACCAACACATAGACATATTGATTGAATTAAAAGAACACTTATCTCAATTACACATGAAAGGGTTCAAGGGCTGAGAACCCTTGAAAAACCTGTAAAATTCGTACTAAGTTCGGCCTTAGGGTTTCTCCAAAACTTCTCCTTTTTATGTGTAAAAATTAGAAAACTATATATAGGAAATAGGGTCTGACGGCGTCAAGGCAAAATCGGTGACGCCGTCATCTCGCCGCCAAAATACTTCTCGGACTGCCTTGATCTACTTCTGACACCGTCATGTGTTACGTGTTTCCAGGCCGTCATGCATTTTACTCTTGACGCCCTACTACGTGACGCCTTCAATTCTGTACTGGGTCGTCATGGAAATTACTCTTGACGTCGTCAGAAATTCCTTCTTGACGCCGTCACCTACTGTTCCCAGCAAGGAAAATTAAGACTTAGGCGTTTTCCTCACTTTTATGCTCCAAAAACGTCCGAATTGCTTCCTTTTCCAGATTTCACTCCCAAAGTACCTAAAATCACAAAAGGAACGATTTAGGGCAATATTTGATCAAATAAATTCAATTCCGGGCTTAAATGACCCCCTAAAAGTGGTTTATTTTTCACCTCATCAGTGTATGTAAGCCAACCAGAAGGCTTTGTTGATCCAGATCACCCGGATGATGTATATGTTCTTGACAAGACCGTCTACGGACTCAAGCAAGCACCACGTGCATGGTACAAAGTTCTGTCAGAATATCTCCTCAAGCACAATTTTTTTTTTTTTTTTTTTTTTTTTTTTTTTTTGGTAACATGGGTTTCCGACTCGACATTGCGAGCCGACTAATCCCACGGCGACTACCCTTTTGGATATCCCGGAGTCGGCGCAGGTGAACCTCCGTGGCCACAAGGGGATTAATTTTCTCCCCATTGGATTCGAACCCTGGACCTCCTCTTTGGAAGGCTGGTATTATTACCGTTGGGTCACCCCTTGTGGTTAAAGGTTGTGTATAGGATTCGAACCTAGGTTCGATTGGTGACAAGTTCACTGCATAACCCACCTAGGCTAGCTCACTTCTCAAAATATTTTGCAACATTGGTGATAATAGCATGCTTGTTCAAATTTACGTCGATGATATCATTTTTGGATATACGAATCCAAAGTATTGCAAAAAGTTTGAAAATATCATGCGACAGAAATTTGAGATGAGCATAATGGGGGAACTCAAATTCTTCCTGGGTCTACAAATCATACAAACTCCAAGTGGTATCTTTATCCATTAGCACAAATACACAATGGAAATCTTGAGGAAGTTTAGGATGTATAAATCTGACTCTATAAGTATTCCTATGCTTCACAGACATAAACTAGATGAAGATAAATCAGGAAAACCAGTTGATCCTACAAAATACCGTAGTATGATTGGTTCACTCATGTATCTCACATCTAGTCGTCCAGATATTCAATTTGTCGTCTGCATGTGTGCCCATTACCAATGCAGGCCAACGGAAAAACACCTCACTGCTGTCAAACGGATCTTTCGGTACATAAAAGGAACAACTCACATGGGCCTCGTGTATACAAAAGAATCTGGTTTTGAACTTATTGCCTATGTAGATGCAGATTATGCAGGATGTCAAATTGATTGCAAAAGTACTTCTGGAATTGCTCAATTCTTGGGGGAGAAATTAATCAGCTGGTCTTCAAAGAAACAAAATCATACTGCACTTTCCACTGCTAAAGCTGAATATATTTCCCTCTCTGGATGCTGTGCCCAAGTATTATGGATGAAAACACAATTGACAGACTATGGTTTCTTCTACGACACAATCCCAATTTATTGTGATTCGAAAAGTGCCATTGCCATCTCTTGTAACTCAGTACTGCATTCAAGAACAAAGCACATAGCAGTCAGATATCACTTCATCAAGAAGCATGTAGAAAAGCGGACAGTGGAATTGTACTTTGTGAAGACTGACTACCAAATTGCTGACTTCTTCACAAAATCCTTGCCTCCTGAAAGATTTGAATACCTCCAACAACGGTTATGCATGGCAAGTATTCGTGATGATCATGACTAGGAAACTCCAAAGGTCAAAGCAGTCAACAATGTAGCAGACATCACACGTACATCTGGTAATCCAAAACGGTAATTATTCAAACATAATGGTTGTTGATCACATCAGAGATCAACACCCATAACAAAAGAAAGGACCCTGTACGTACGCTTCAGTGCGTCAATCCTTATTAAAAGGACAGAAATCTTCTTATTATTATGAGCAAAATCTATACAATATTTTACAAAAAGATTTTTTTTTTCTAAAAACCTTTTTATAAATTTTTTTGCTCATGATAATCAAATCTTGAGAATAGCTTGAGTAAGAATAAAACTTTCAAAAACAATGCTTCACCTCATAAATAGATAAAAAAAACAGTTTAAAAATACTAAACTATTTTTGAGGGGGAGAAATGTAGAAGTTTTTTTTGAAACTATGAATAAGTCTCAAAAAAGTGTTGCTAAAAGGTTGTTAAAAGGAAAAAATGAAAAAACATGACAAAAAGTTGTTGTAAATGTTGGAAAAATTACCATCACTTCGAGGGGGAGTGATGGATTTTAATTTTAAATCAAAAACAAATTTTGATATAACACAAACGTTCAAATTATTTGAACCAAAATGTTTTCAAAATGTTATTAAAATTTATGAATTAAAATCAAAAGTGTTAAGTGTTAAAAGGGCTAATGTCAAGGGAGAGTTTTGTTAAACTTGTCAAAATGACCATTTGCCCGCGATACCAAATATTGCGAAGCTTTTTCACCCACTTATATTAAATGTTACTCTGCCAAAAAAAATTAAAATCTTTGCAAAACTTTTATAAATCATGCATTTATATAAAGTTTTCAAACATTTTAATAAATTCTGACTAAATAACAAACATTGATCAAAACATTCTTTCTCAAATCAAGACAAATTTGTTCTTAATGAGTTTTCAATAAGCCAAAGTGATTGTACAAACTACACAAGCATTTTTCTTAAATTGTTTTCATCAAATTCAATATGTTCTCATTTTAAAGACTAAATGAAAACTTTTGAGACATAAAATATTGCATATGATAAGTTTTTTTCTTGATAATTAGACTAGGATTGTATCACTATTATTGCCTTTACAAGACTATGTGATTCATATGTTTAATTACTACACTTAGACTTTTCTATGATTGCAACTTTTATGAATACTTTGTGTATATGACTGATTTGACGGATATGTTTACAATATGTTAGTGATTGCCAATACCATGAATAGAATTTCAAACCAATTCATGCAATCTCCTAACAGACTTTTCACTCTTAATTGTTTTCATTCAAATGGTTTTGAGACGAATCAATTCTATTTACACTAAGGGTATCTCATCTTCAAGGTAGTCATTAGGGCTAGTTATCACCAAAAACTGATAATGCATCCCTTTAGCTACACAACGTAACAGAGTATCCAAGGTCTAGATATGCTTTGAGAACTCTCACACTTATACAACAAAAGCTCTTCTTAGACGTATTACAATTGACTCCACTTAAGACTTCTCATCTTCAAGATGGTTACTAGGACTAGTTATCACCTAAAAGCTGATGATGGAATCCTTTAACTAGCCCACGTAATAGAGAGTCTAAAGTATTGTCAGTTGTTAAGTAATCTTACGCTCATGCAACAAAATTTTCTGTGAAAGTTTTATTTCCAAAAACAAGGATTCTAGTTTAACTAGAAAACTTTTGTTTGAATTCAAAATGATACTTTTTCCCAAAGCTTAAAAAGGGTTAGATAAACGTATTTTTAAAGCATAAGAATTATAAAACAACGTTTAAACAATTTTTGAAAAAGTATCACAAATCAACAAAAAAATTTTGGTGAGGGAAATAAAAACAGAAAGAGAGAATTAAATCGCATGTGAAAAGAAAAGAGCATGCGCTTATGCTATAAAAGCAAGAAAGCATAAGAAAAAAAAAGAAAAAAAAATATGCTCGAAAAAGAAATGCCAGAGCATATAAAAACAGACAGAGTGAAAAATAAATATTGTAACCTTTATCAAAGATTCTTACATCTTTTATGTCATTTCAGAATCAATCATTACAATGGCTCAAGAACAAATTCATGATCAACTACAACACATTCAAGAAGATGCTACAGCTGTACAATTAACAACTAATGAAGAACTTGTGCCGACAGCTGAATACATCAGAATTGGTGAATGCAATCACCAATTCTGCATATCTCTCTTTGAATGTGATCACCCAATAGTTCTTGAAATCCTTCAACATCACCCAACCTATCCAATGCTCTCATTATCCGACTCTACCACTCCCATGATATACTTTCAACAATTCTGGCGTAATGTTGTGTTTTTCAATGAAACTAAACCTGACACTATCCAAAGCATCATTGAAACTCAACAAATTACAATTACATCAGAAGATCTCCGTAGAGCTCTAAATCTTCCTCCTACTGAACATGGAAACCCAACAGCCTTCCAACAACCTCCTAATGTTGACCAACTCATGAAATTCTTTATGGAATTGGGATACTACAAGGAAGCTGATGACAAGCACAAGTTCAAAGTGTTGTCAACATTCAAGAGGAAGTGCCTACCTGCACTATGGGCTACGCTATTCTCCATTCTTAATCAGTGCTTAAACGGAAAAGAAACGGGAATGGATCGAGGCACTACTTCATTGTATCAAATCATGTATGGTATAGTGAATCAGTGTCACTTCGATTATGCAAAGCTCCTATGGACATATGTTGTTGACCATGTTCGTAGATCGGAGAAGAAGAAGAATGTATGCATTCCGTTTGTTAGATACTTCAAAATATTGATTGCTCAGTTCATGAGGGAACACCCAAGTATCTCACAACGACAAGACGACCCAACACCCAGAGTGCCACATATTCATGGCACAAGTGCAGACTCCGTTGTTTGCACAATTGTCCCGATGGCAATACCACAGGGTCTGTTGGAGCTCATTAACCAGGAATCGCAGGAATACAAGGAGTATATGGGAATAGAAAGCGCTCCTATGGAAAGCTCAAAATCGAGCGGACCTACCCCGGACGCGTCTAGGGTTAAAGTAGAGTCTAGAGCCAACGTAAGGAAAAATAGAAAGCGTTGAAAACAATCGGATAGGAAACACTCTAAGAAGGGAAGCCAATTGTTAGATGAGGAAGAGGATGATGATGAAGAGAAGGATAAGGATAGTCAGGAGTTTAGGCCTAGTGATGCTGGTAACAATGATGATGATGGAGATGATAAGGGGGACGGAGATGACACCCATAGACCGGAGATTATGAAGAAGATGAAGCATGACAACAGTAGGTCTAGGTCCTCTGAGCAACACCAGCTCACCCCTCCCGTCATTATTGATGTAGAACCACTATCACCACCTCGAACAACAACAACAAAAACATCATCAACAACCGCAACTACAACAACAACTATTCACACAACAACAATACCACATACAACTCACTCTCAACAACCGTCAACAACAACATCTCAACAAAAACACATACCAACGATGTCTACTTCGACATTGTTTCAACGAATCCGAGCTGATCCAGTACCATTTGTGACTACCACACAATTCAACGAAATAATGGGAAAACTTCGGGCTGACATGGAGTCAAGGTTTGCAGCTCTACGACAACAATCAACACAAGCTGAACCTTCCACATCATCAAGATCATTATCCCTGGAATGTGTCTCCGAACTAATGCTTGATAAAGTCTTGAAAGATGAATCATTTATGGATGCATATCCCAACCTTTACAATGGTTTACTGGAACCAGAAGCTCAACCACCAGCAACAACTCCAGTCACGAATCAAGTTTTGAAAATTGAAAAAGAAATGACAAAATTAAACTTTGAGGCAATAAAACTCATTATAATATTGTCCTCAAGAGTCACGGAGTTAGAAAGTCATTGTCGTCCACAGTCAAAGAAGCGCAATCAGGATGATCCAGACTCGGACAATCCTGAGGGGGAGAAAAGCGCTAAACGACAACGAACAACAACCACTGCAACATTTTCATCCCAGAAACAAACATCATCTCAACAACAACAACAACAACAACAACAAAAATCAAGCTCACGACAACAAACAGATCATCTGGTAGAAGTGATTGCTGAAGATGTTAATGTTGAGATTGATACTCAAAAAGAAGATGCAGGTGGTGACAAGAATGACTGAGACGATATGACTTATAGGGAAGGCGAAATACCTCTAGAGACTGGTGGATTCGATGTTCTCGGATTTGCATGAAAGGTTTGGAATCAACTTTCAGGAAGACGACACAATGGATCAAAGAGTTAATTGCATTTATGACTCTTTGATGTACAAGTTCAAAAGCGACCAAGACTTCAATACCAGACTTGTAGATAAAGGTCTCAAAAGCTCTTGGCGTGTCTCCTTCTTCAACAGTTGTAAGGGAAAGAAAAGAACGCTCTCCATTATGGAAACATATTCCTAAGGTTCCAAGATCTGAGCCTGCACCCTTGGTTCCATACTTCAATGACGATCTTAAATATATGCTGAACGGTCCAAATGAATACCTACCATCTACAAAGGAAGTTGCTACATATGAGGAAATTCCGGAACCTTTTCTGGAAGAAGAAAGATTTATGGGCATATTCTCTGATACAGAAGTTGATCGTGAGGATTACAACTTTGATGCTTTTATCAGGATTATTAATGTTAATGAAAGATCTAAGGGCTTCTACCGACTCAGGCAACTCAAAAGGAAGCCTTGGGATGAAATCTACTCAAGCTCCAGAATCCTTAGATATGTTGAAGTTAACTCTGAGCATCAGCATTCACATAGTTATGTTGATTATCACGTTGTTCGAACCGACAATCAACACTACCGCTTCAGCGAATCAGATTATCTGAATCTTCATCCTCATGACCTTGAAGATATTTTGAAGAGAAGAAGAGACTGATACAACAAGAAAGCCAACGATTAAGATGTGATTGAATCAGTCCTAATTTTCATGAAAGCTATGTTGTAGTAGCTCACATTGAAGACTTCCAGATGGGGATCGAAAGCTATCAAAGGAAAGTCAACTTGACTCCTCTTATGTTAGCTTGCGTCGGTATACAAAAGATCAAGTGCTGGACTTGCTTCACTAGACCGAGACTTGGACTTTGTGTTGTTTACAAGACCGACAAAAGGCAGAAAAGATTATTCAGAGTCATTGAAGTAGCTAAGTTCTCCTCAGGTACTCTACTCAAGATACTAAAGAAACTTGAGCGAATTAAGAAACGTGTAGAGAGACTGCAGATCGAGATGACAGCAAGCAATCATCGTTTGTTGACAAGAGTTGTGAAAGTGATAAAGGAAAGGCTCACACTTCGTGCATAATGGAGAAGAATGGAAAAAAGAATCGGATATCGAAGCTGGCCCAACCGAATACCCATAAATAGAAGACCCGAATGATCTACCCTTAGGGGGAGATTGTTGAAACACGAAAAGTGTAAATCATTAGTTAGGGACTTCTATTTATACTTTATCTTAGTATAGGGTATGTTGTGTAACTATAGTTGTATGCGATACAAGTTTACCATCGCGGAACTTGTATATCCGCGATGGAGGCTTGGCTAGACGTTGGGTATAAATACCCCCTACCTCATGGGTTATGAGGTGTGTGTTCTTTTCTCTAGTAATGCGAGACTTTTGATCTCTCTCTCTCTCTCTCTCTCTCTCTCTCTCTCTCTCTCTCTCTCTCTCTCTCTCTTCTCTCTAAAGTGCTCACACCCACTTTACATATTTAGATTAGTTGTAGACGTGATATTATTGGAACAACACTCTACTTATCTCTTTTATAACCATTTGTTTTTAAAGAAGGGGAATACTGTGGATGCATATGGGGTACACAGTAACTTGTCAACTTGCAATAGAGTGCACATGCCTAGTACGCTAGTTTAAGCATATTTTTGGTTTACCAGTGTTGACAACTGTTTCTACCAACTATTTCACTTTCTCGTCTTTTGATGAGTGCCTTTGCAGTAATCTTTCCAAGAAGTTTCCTGCCCAGACTTCAGAAAATAAGTTGCTCTTTAGAGATAAGTCTTTAGAGTCAATGATACATTTGTCAGATATCAGTGACTCTGGTGTTATTTGTAGCTCCTGCTTTACTCACTGACACTACATCAGTTTATAAAGTGATTCTTCAGTTGGTCTTTGACGTCCTTGAAGCTTGACTGGTGATTGAGCTTTATACAACTCTCTCTGATTTCTTTTATCAATGAGTTACACCTTCTGATAACCATTAGGGAGCAGACTTACCCTTTGATATATTAGGGAGTGGCTTACTCTTTGATTGTTATCATAGAGTGAATCACTCTCTTATATATCAGAGAGTAACATACTCTAAAATCATTTTCAGAGACCAGAATACTCATTGATCTTCAGTGAGTGAATTTAGACTATTTTATGTTTAAATATTTTTCAGAGACAATTGAGTCAGATTTTGACCAAATAAAAAAAGACACAATTTAAGTTGTCAATTTTTTGAAAAGTTACTAAGCTTAAAGGGCATTTAAAGGTAATTTAGCCAAACTAGATTAACTTAAGTTTCAAAATTCAAAAAAACACATGCACTCTTTATGAATAGTAGAGATATTGAGAATTAATTTGCACACATTTAGTTTCGATCGAAACACATCAATTACTGCATTAAACAGTTGCTTCATATCCGCATCATTTTTTATTTATGTTTTATATACTTGTAAGTTAATATGTTCAAATAAAAAAATTGTGCAAATAATCTTGTCATGTCGACATAAAATTAAAAAGTTTGTAAAGGAAAATAACAAAATTATAGTAAAACATTTCCCATCGAATAATGGATTAGACCTATACATTATTACTAGGAATAGTTTACAGAAACGTGATTCCAAATATCCAATAGTAAAACTATAAACGAGTGTAAAAAAGGTCCACATGGGATCTACCCAATTGGTCATGGATGACCCAAACAAACACCTAGAATACAAGCATCAATAATTGATGTCCACATTCTCTTCCTTTCCTTTCCTACTCATACTAATCAATCTCAATCTCAATCTCAATCCTCTCTGTAATCTTGCTGGCACTCCACTCTCTTCTCTTCCTTCTATTTCTATCACATTTTTTTTTACCTTAAACCCTACACAATAACACCATCACCAATCTCAATTCCCAAAATTATAAAAAACCCACCTCAAATCCACCTTAAAAATGCTTAATCTACAATACCCATATCTCACAATTTTCATTTTCATCACATTTTTCGCATTTTCATTAGCTCAAGACCAAAAAACCATATATGAGATATTGAAAACTAATGGGTTGCCAATGGGTTTATTACCTAAAGGTGTAACAAATTTTACCATAGATGATATGGGTCATTTTGAGGTGCATTTAGATCAAGCTTGTAATGCTAAATTTGAAGATGAGCTGCATTATGACAGGAATGTTATTGGGAATATAAGTTTTGGTCAGATCGGTGGGTTGTCTGGTATTTCTGCACAAGATTTGTTTTTGTGGTTTCCTGTTAAGGAAATAAGAGTTGATATACCAAGTTCTGGTCTGATTTATTTTGATGTTGGTGTTGTTTCTAAGCAATTTTCGTTGTCTTCTTTTGAAACACCAAGGGACTGTTTGGCTGCTAGTACTAATCAAGTCATTGAGCAAAGTGTATTTGAGGTAATTTTATGATTATTTGACTTTTTCTCAAGTCAATTTTTGTTGGTTTGACTTTTTGATATTCTGTGTTTATGTTGTTGATATGAAATGAATTGTGATTAGATTGTTTTGGTGATTTTTAGGATATGGGTTTTGGTTTTTTAGTCTGTAGGTTGTTTATGGTTTTTTGGCTATGAGCTGACTTTTATTTTTGACTTCATCTTATTGGATTTGATGCTATTGAGCTTGATAGATTAACTGTTAAGCTGGAATGAATCGTAATTGGGTTGTCATTGGTAGTTGTACTTTGATGTTTAAAGACTTTAGGACATGGTTACGATTCCTGGAGTGACATCTTTATGTTATTGGTGTTATGAATTAGATGAGTCTTACGTGATACATTTATCTGTAAAGGATTTGATTTGAATTAGTAATATTTACCTAGTGTTTGGGATAAAGTTCTAATCGTTGAAAAATTATATATATATATGATATGCAGAACCTTTCCCGAAAGTTTGGATTTCAAAAAAACGATCATCAAGAAGGATTGATGACACTTTTATGAATTTGAAGTATATATTTGGAAGTGGCACAAATTCTCAATCAAGTAATGGGTATATCCATTTCTTGCATCTACGCTTGCTTGTTCTTCTGAAAGTCGAAAAATCTGGTGTTGTTCCTTTTCGGTTTTCCTTGTATAGTGTAGATAATGCAAAGTAGTCTCGAATGCCTGCTCTTGTTTATGCAACATTTTCAAAATGGATTGAACTTCAAGAAAACACGACATATAAGCACCACAATAGAAGGAAGTGATAAAGTGACCTTGCTGCCAAGATTCATTAAGATTCAATCCTACAGCTTAGATTCTTTAGAAACACACAAGGAATGCAAGTTCTTATACAGATGGAGCAACGGATTAAATGTTACAAATCAGGTGATGACACGTGTTAATTTTTATGTTGTTGAATTCATTACGAATATGAACATAAAACATCTACTGGCAGATAAATTCTGTTTTTGTAGTCATAAGTTTATTTGATAGAATAAATAAGAACTAAGATACATTCTCATCTTTTACTTCTTTGTTATGTCAATTTTCTTAAACTGCACGCTAAAAGTTATATTATAGTATTATACCATCTAACTGTAGAAAGAACCTACACAAGTAGATTTACTCAATAGAAGCATATGTTCACTCCGTTAGGTCCAACAAGAATTACTAACTCATAACTAAATTATAGATGTACATCTATTGTATGCATGTAACATCAACATCCATTTATCATATACAAGTTCAATGCATCGATAGTAGGTTGCTTGTAGATAATGTGGGATGTAGAGTTCGAAAGTAGGTAGATAGTAGATTTAGTCACCTACTTATGTTGGCAAATCAAGCAGGAAAACATCAAGAAATACAATGTCCATAGTTGTTGGTTGGTAGGTCCATCGAACCTTTTAAAGCATTTGAATTGATTTTCAAGAACAGTTTATAAGTTTTTAGTCCTAAGTCCTAACCACATATTCAGAACATTAAAAGAGTCATAAAGACACATATGACAAATATTTTCATTAGTATTTAAAGCTTAATTAACAACATTATTAGTTGGGTGGTAGGAACAAATGGCTTAACTTTTGTTGCAATGCATATAGGTATCTACATCATTAAGTAGACGAAGATGCTTGAAGTGTACTTGTTGTATCAATAATGACTTACTTTTGGGTCCAAAATATACTCTTTGTCTAGGGAATATGAGGAAATGACTACAAGCTCCATTTTGAGCACCGCTAAGGGTTGTTGTCAAGAATGTCTATTCTAATAAGTAAATTCATAAAATATGTTGTTAATAGGAATCGTATTTTCGGAAAGAAATTATCTTGTCAAGGGGATTCGTTATGGTTCGCTTTTAGCATGTAATAACTGCATACATTGTCGATATGTAGTGGCTCCAATAATTGACCTTGCAATTACTATTATGCCCTTTCAAGGCTATCAATCGAGATTGTAACTGAGATCTGGATTCAGGTTTGGCTGATTAGAAACTTGATCAAGTGTATAGATCATCACTTTTTTCGTATGCATTACCTGAAGTTGTCAATGGTTGAGCATGCCATATAATATAAAGCCTGTGTAACAAATTGTAAATCTTACTCGATGAACATGCTACATTGATTGCATATTAATGTAAAATTGTAAACTCTTACCTTGTCAACTTATGAAATACGATTTAAAATCTATGCACTTAATATATTAGTGATGGCTTGCCATCTATTTAACTTGATAGAAAATTTCTTTGCCAGTAAGAAAATTTTTTCTTTTTGTTCACTTGTTTCCACTAAATAAAATAAGAGGCACACAAAGCCAATATTTAACTTGGCTTGATCAAGCTAGCGTTTCTTGATCAATGATTTATCAAATTATATGTAAACAATTGGCCAAGTTGGTTACAAAGCTAATAAGGAATCTAGGTGATACTTTAAAGACAGATAGAAAGGCAACAATCCTTTGGTTGTACAATCCAATGATCAGAGGTCATCATGCAATTGGTTACAGAAAACGATTTCCTGAAGATGTCTCTGTAAAAGCCAATGTGGCGAACTGAATATAAAAGTTCAGTTATAAACTTATAACAATTTCTTAAATGTCACATGAGATGATGGGATATGTTGACCGGACGGGGGTCTAGTCCCGTAGGTCTGCAAACCCTCCCTAGTGGTGGGCCCACATGGTACAATTGCCTTTTTTTTTTTTGTCCACTTACTTTTTGTCCAAATTATTCAAGTCCAAAAACTAACACTTAAGTCTTTTTTTTTTTTTTTTGTCCACAAGTCCATTTTTTTTTTGTCCACAAGTCCTCTTTTTTTTTTTTCCAAGTCCAAACTAACAAAAAAGTGCACAACCTAACCAAGACCAAAACTGCAAACACAAAAGTGCACAACTGCAAACACAAACAAACTAACACAAACACAAACTAACACAAACTGCAGGCTCGGATAATGGTTCTCGTCATCGCCTAAGACCTTTTTTTTTGTCCAAAATGATTCAAGTCCAAACTAACACAAAAGTGTACAACCACAACAAAGTCCAAACTGCAAACACAAACAAACACCACACAAACACAAACTAACACAACTGCAGATTCGTCATCGCCTTATAGGCTCAGATTTTTAGAAGGCTCGGATGTGAAGGTTGCGAAAGTGATAAAAATATCACTCCGCCATACCATTCGGTTTTAAAAACCATTCGTCATCGCCTTTGGTTTTAAAAACCACAATACCACTAGAACAGGAATGTCACAAGCTCAACAGGAATGTCACAAGGTTTGCAGATTCCACAATATCACAAGCTCAACAGTAAGGATTCTACAAACTTCAAAGCTCAACAGCTCAAAAGTATCACCAGAAAGCAGGGGAGGGTGTGGTCAAAACCAACCCACAACAAGGCTGTTAAAAACAGGCATGTCACAAGCCCAAACAGTAAGGATTCCACAAACTGCAAAGCTCAACAGTAAGATTCCACAAATTGCAGCTTTGGTGGATTATAAACAAAGCTCAATCAACCAACAAGTATACCACATAACCACCAACCAAAGAAACACAACCATTACAGCAACCACAACCATTACAGCAAACACTATACCACAACAAACACAACCATTACAACACTATACCACCAACCAAAGAAACACAACCATTACAGCAAACACTATACCACAACAAACACAACCATTACAGCAAACAATATACCACATAACCACCAACCACATAACCAATTCTGAGCTACACAAGTCTCACAAAAGAAGCAGAGTATCACAAGGTAATCATATTGGAGCAGAGTATCACAAAAGAAGCAAAGTATCACAAAAATTGTACCTTGAAGGTACACCATCCCATTTAGGGAGGGTTTGGTTAAAAAATAGGGAAGGGTCCGGTCAACATTGCCGAAATGTCTAGTTCACCATTCTACACACAAGAGGTACTAATAAGCTTTACGCCTTTTCAATATTATATAAAGATATCAATTGGCTCAGATTATAAAGATATCAATTGGCTCAAATGTTGCAAAGTTTTTATTGCCGTTCATTTGGAAATGCCACGCCAAAATCATTTTTTTTTAAATCATCATTGCCGTATATCGTTTTTTTTTTTTTTTTTTTTTTTTTTTTTTTTTTTTTTTTTTTATAAAAAAACCAAGTTTCAAATATCCTTTTAAAACAACAAACTGCTTATAAAGTTTCATCACAAACTGCTTAAGCAGTTTCATTATGCTTATAGTTAGAGCCTGTGGACTGGGAGTAGGCCAGAGTAGGTATTCATACCACTCAAAAGGTGGCAGATCAAGGTGTTAACCTACCCACAGCCACAGAATCACATAAGAACCAGCACCACAGAACCAGTACTATTATCGCCACAGTTGTCTCACACACAAATCACATAAGAACCACCACTATATGATAAAGGTCAATGTTGACCGGACCTTCCCCTACTTTTTACCCAACTAAGCACCACAGAACCAGCCACAGAACAAGGTGCTACACAAATCACATAAGAACATACAATTAACCATCACAGAACCACCACCACAGAACCCAATTATTTTGAAACCCTAATTTTTTAATAACAATTAAGCACCACAGAACAACCACCAAATCCCCCAGTTAACCATCACAGAACCCCAGAAACAACCACCACAGAAAAATTAACTTCTATATCTTTCAATTAACAACTTTTTATTAAATAAATCAACACATATTGAAAAAACCCCTAAAAATTTTGAAACCCTAATTTTTTTAATAACAATTAACATCTATAAAATAACAATTAAACACCACAGAACCACCACCACAGAAACCCCCCACCCACAGAACCAGCCACCACGAAACAAATTAATTTTAAAAAATTAGGGTTTAAAAAAAAATTGTAGATCTGATAAATTAACTTCTATATCTTTCAATTAACAACTTTTAATTAACTAAATCAATACAGATTGAAAAAACCCACAAAAATTTTGAAACCCTAATTTTTTTAATAACAATTAACATCTATAAAATAACAATTAAACACCACATAACCACATAACCACCACCACAGAAACCCCCGACCCACAGAACCAGCCACCACGAAACAAATTAATTTTAAAAAATTAGGGTTTTTAAAAAAAATTGTAGATCTGATAAATTAACTTCTATATCTTTCAATTAACAACTTTTTATTAACTAAATCAATACAGATTGAAAAAACCCCCAAAAATTTTGAAACCCTAATTTTTTTAATAACAATTAACATCTACTCCCTCCGTCCCAATTTATTTGTCCAGTTTTGACTTGTTGAGTCTTTCTTTGTCAACTTTGACCGTAAATATTTTTATTTGTGTTATATAATACTTAATGAAAATTATACAAATTAGAAATACACTTAAAACTCAATCTATTCATATATTTTGTATCAAATATAAAATAATACAAACAAACATATTTAAGGTCAAAGTTGACAAACAAAGACTGTGAAAATCAAAAGTGGACAAATAAATTGGGACGGAGGTAGTATAAAATAACAATTAAACATCACATAACCACATAACCACCACCACAGAAACCCCCCACCCACAGAACCAGCCACCACGAAACAAATTTATTTTAAAAAATTAAGGTTTTTAAAAAAAATTGTAGATCTGATAAATTGACATCTATATCAAAGAATTAAGAGTTAGATTACCACAGAAATCCTTGTACGAAACCCTAATTAACCCCCCAATCAGGGAGAAACCCCCAACACAGATCACCAACAACATCACCACACACTCACAAACTCTCTCACAAATCACAAACATAAGTGATTTAAGATCTATTACTGATTTTAGATCTAAAAACGTTTTTAGATCTAAAACTAGAGAGAGGAAAAGAGAGCGAAGAGAGAGAGAGAGAGAGAGAGAGAGAGAGAGAGAGAGAGAGAGAGAGTTGTGGGTGTGTGGTGTGTGTGAGACAAAGTGGTGATAATAGTACGTGGGTGTGAGACAGCTGTCCCCCACGTACCGTTTTAATATATATATATATATATATTTTATTTTTTTGTAAAATTTGTAAAAAAAAAAGTTATTTGTTAAAATTTGTAAAAAAAAAGTTATTTGTTAAAAAAAATTAATTGTAAAAAAGTTATCTGTTATAAAAAAGTTATTGTAAAAAAAAGTTATTGTTTATAAAAAAAGTTATTGTTTATAAAAAAAGTATTGTTTATAAAAAAAATATTGTTTATAAAAAAAAGTATTGTAAAAAAAATATATTGTTTATAAAAAAAAGTATTGTTTATAAAAAAAGGTATTGTTTATAAAAAAAAGTATTGTAAAAAAAATATATTTTTTATAAAAAAAAGTATTGTTTATAAAAAAAAGTATTGTAAAAAAAATATATTGTTTATAAAAAAAAGTATTGTTTATAAAAAAGTTATTGTTTATAAAAAAAAGGTATTGTAAAAAAAATGTATTGTTTATAAAAAAAATATTGTGAATTCGTAATGTTTTTTCAGGGGTTCGGTTCTCACGAGCAATTAACGGATTGGGTGGAAAACATAGCTCGGGGACTCGGTTTTGTGATTGTTAAAAGAAGAACTAAATCAGAATACGGTATTTTGAACGAAATCAATTATAGGTGTATAAAGGGTGGGATTTGTTCACCCGAAGGAACTGAAAAACGGAATACAAGTACCTCTAAAACCGAATGCCCATTCAAATTGGTGGCGAAATATCTTAAAAGAAGATCATGTTGGATTTTGAAAGTGAAGGATGATAGTCATAATCATCCTATGTTAGAGTCGCTGCATGGTGTGCCATATGCAATGAGCTTGAGGAACTATTTTTTGTTCACCCTACGTCGTACGCTTTATAGTGTACGTTCCCTGAAATCATGCTAATAGACTCCACGTACAATACCACACTGTTTAAATTGCCATTTTTGAAAATTGTTGGAGTAACATCAACAAATAAAACATATTCGATGGCGTTTAGTTTTTTAAACAGTGAAAAAGGGCCTAATTTTGAATGTGTATTGCAACGTGTAAAGCTGGTGATAAAGGAAAGGTACTATCCACGTGTTATCGTCACCGACAGAGATTTAGCCTTGCTTGGGGCATGCAGAGCAGAATTCCCTGGTGTTCACAAAGTACTATGTAGATGGCATATTTCCCAAAATATACTTCAGCATTGCAGAGGTAAATGTGAGTCGAGTGATGAGTACGAGCCCATCAAACACACATGGGATTGGATGGTTAAAGCTCAATCACGCGCCTTATTCGAGCAACATTATCGACGACTACAACAAAAATTGGTCAACAAACCGGGTACTTAATTATTAATTTAGTTTTTTTATTATTTAACAAATATGCACCCGATTGACCTTGTATTAATTCATCGTTTTTTTAGATATTGCTCGGTATCTGGATAACTGGCTCCAAGATTACGGGAACGTGTTTGTCTCGTGTGTTACCGATGAATATCGAAGCTACGGCCAGACAACAACGTGTAGAGTTGAGGCTCAGCATGCATTGTTGAAATTATATTTGGGCACAGCACAATCCAACTTAAACACGTTGTTGATTTCGATTGATAAGATTCTTATTTCTCAAAAGAGCACGATACAAGAGACTTTTAACAGGAGCAAAAATGAGAAAATGAATAAATGTGATATACCAATATTTTCAGAGTTGTGGTATAACATTTCCAAATATGCTTTTACACTCATGCACAAAGAACTCCTTCAAACGAAGTTCACCGCAGAAGATTGTAACCATCAGTTGCGATCAATTTATGGATTGCCGTGCTTTTGTCAAATGATGGGGTATTGAATTCATGGTAAGTATATTAAAGTCAATATTAATGAATGCTTTCACGGAATGCTTTCACGAAATGGTTTTACATAAGTCACTTTTGATAAATGCAGGTGTGCCCATTCCATTGGAAAGCATTGATATATTTTGGAGAACCCTGTCTGTACCGTGGCCCGTTGTCGGTAACCTTGTGCTTGATGATGATGATGATGATGATACAAGAGAGTTTGAAAATGACGTTCGACAATTCAAGAGTGTTTTTGGCAAAGCGACGTCGTTTGTCAAGAAGAATATGTTGCACAAGTTAAGAGGGATATACCAACCTGAATCTGTGGACACACGTCAACCTGTTGTTCAGGAAAATACCCGTGGACGTCTGAGCGCAAAGGACAAAAAGTCCAAGGCTACAAAAGTTCCGGACTTAAATGAAGTACCAATCGTAGATCACCGAAGAAGTACAAATACAAGATCTACGAAAGTCCCGAACTTGCCGAAAGAGCCTCCAAGACATAGTTCGTACATGGGTGATAGTCCACGCCACATATTATATGTTGGAGATACTGTGAGCAATGGTTTTATTCGGGAAATTCCACTGATTTACCGTCCATACTTAATAAGTATACGTAATGTTGTGGGTGATGGGAATTGCGGGTTTCGGTGCGTTGCTCACTTTATTTTTCAAAACGAACATAGGTGGGCCGAAGCCAGATATAGATTGTTGCAAGAGTTAGATTACCATAGGAATACGTACATAGATATGTGGGGGGAACAAGACTTTGGCTTTCTTTGGAATACAATACACTGGTTCAACGGACGTGCACCTGACGGTTACTGGATGGTGATGCCATGACGGGTCTAGTAATCGCTTCAATGCTAAATCGACCGATTGTATTTCTATCCGCGCGTGGTTGGAACACATGTTTTCCGCTTTTTTCCGGGCCAAACAACACACAAGGAATCAACCCCCTTGTGATTGCCCGTGTGGGGGAGAACTCATGTGCTCATTACATTATACCGACGCTAGACCCAACTTTTCCACTTCCGCGTAACCACCCACAATGGAGGGTTTTCCGAGAGCCAATTGCAGAAGAATGGATAACTTTATATCAACATCGACTATTGACGTAAATATTATACAGACAAAACATTGTAAATAATTATTGATTTATGTTGTAAATAATTATTGATTTATGTTGTGAATAATTTTATAAACAAAACATTGAAAATGATTATTGATTTATGTTGTAAATAACTGTTTGTATTATATAGTAATTGATTAAATATTTATTTAAATTAGTAAATAACATTATTGATTGATTATGCAAATTCTTTGGTCAGATGAGCCAAAGAAATCCTTTCTGGTGCCGATGTAATAGAGGATTTATTGTAGAACGGAAATCCTGGCAAGATGGTAGTCGTGGGCGACTGTTTTATGCATGTCCTCTTTCAGTGGTAAATAATCATACGTTTGCTTAGTTATGTAAATAATTTGTTTGTTAAAAATACATTTCTTATTATTTTCTTAACATGTAACAGCCAGGTACAAAAGACTATGGGTGTCGATACTTCGCGTGGAAAGATGAATTTGAAGCAGAGCACTTTAGTCAAGCCTCTTCTTCAACGCATTGCTCAAACTGCGTTGCTACAAAAAATGAGAACAAGTTGTTGAAGCAAAGAATAAAGGCGCTGGAAATGGAGTTAGAAATGGCAAGGAATCCTGAGGATCACGCTTGTCAGTCAAGTGCCCGGCTCCATGATCTTTTAACCGAAATGAATAATCTTCATATGTCGTAGATATTGTTGTTTTTAAATAACATGTTAATGTTGACGTTTAATTTTATAATAATAGTTGTTGTTTTTAAATAATTTAAGTTTAGGTGTAAACACTGATCTTGTAGTAGTTTATAAATGCAAATGAGTCAACGTCATCTTTTTTTATAACGTCATATTTTTTTATAACGTAATTTAGGCAATTATTAATTAAGTATACACAACACAAAAACATTACAAACATTAGTTTATAAATGCAAATGAGTTAACGTCATCTATTTTTATAACGTTATATTTTTTTATAACGTAATATAGGCAATATACATAACAAATAATATTACAATACAATATCTAAACATTACAAACTTAAAAAAAATAATAAAAAAAATAAATAAAAACACACTATTACACTACAAGACAAAAAAAAAAAAAAAAAAACAAAAAAAAAGAAAAAAAAAAAAACTTTTGTACCTTAAAAGTACACCCTCCCCAAATAGGGAGGGTTAGTTTAAAAAATAGGGGAGAGTAGATAATACACTAATGAACGGATTAGGTAGTAGAAATTTAAATTTTTTGTACTGTTTAGAGGAGCTTACTAATTAAATGGAGTAACATTTGATTATTAATAATAATAATAATAATAATAATAATAATAAACTTTTCTTTAGATTAAGTTTGTCTTTAAACAAGCTTACATTTCAAGTAATTTACCTTTTCTCTTCAAAAATAAGTGTAATATTATTATAATTTTTTTGTGAATAATGCAATAATATATTTTTTAAATGTTATAATATTATAACATGTCTAAGAGGTAAATAGATGAGTTTTTCCCATGTTTATGTTACTAGAAAAGAGTGAGTTTTTTTAACGCAAATGTAAGCGGCCATATTAGGTTAATTTCTGAACCGTTTTCAACACTTTTTAACATCAAATGTACAAACTTAACGAGGTTTGAACCTTTTACCTTTTGTAAGAAACTAATAACTTCACCACTAGTTCATTTGGCGATGGTTAAGTGTTTATTGTATTGTATAGGAAGGTGATTTGCACACCAATTTTTTTTATTCTTGCATCATACTATATGCATTACAGTATTGTATAGTGTACTCTGTGCATTATAATATTGTACAAAATGGTGTGTTTATAAAAAAAAATGATGTATCAATCAATCTCCTATTGTATATCTTTTTTATAATAAAACAAAACCCCTAGTGGGTATTTTCGTATTTCGAAAAAAAGAATATTTCCTTATTAGGTAATATTTTAATTATTATTTTTTAATTTAAAAATTTTTAAAATTGTTTTGTTGATATATAGTAGAAGATAAATACAAAAAGTATAAGATGCAACTAACGACATAATTAAAATTTTTAAATGATTATCTTTAATAATAAACAAATATTATTAAAAATCATAAATCAAATAAAACAAATATTAAATTATTTATTTTTTAAAAATTAAAAATATATCATTAAAAAAAATTTAAAAAAAAAACCCGCGCGTACGCGGGCATTATAATTAGTTATGAATGTATGATCTTCTTCACAACAACAACAACAACAACAATAATAATAACAATAATAATGATAATAATAATAATAATAATAATAAATGTATGATATTCTAGCAGTTTTAAACATTAAAAGCTTTGCTTCTCCAAAAAGTAGTTTTAAACGTTGATAATATACAATACAATAAACAATTTCAAAAGTTCAGGCGTCTAATACTCAAGACACAATTTTATAGCATAACTTATATTGAACAAAGTGAATCGTTCCAAACTTTGTCGATGTGTTTGTGATGGACAAACATTACGCCCATAATGGTGCCTCAAATATGACTTTGACTAAATAGAAGTCAACAGCCGCAAGTGAATCTCACTTTTTCCACTAACATAATTAACGTGTGATATTTCACTCATATGACATCAGATTTGAGTGAATAAAAAACATGAGTAAAGATTGACATAAAATGTATAACTTTTATGTTTTACAATTTTTTTAGTTCGAATTTAATATTGGTCAAATTTATGGCCAAAACGCAATAAAACACAATAAGTACATTAAAAAAAGATTAAAAAGCAACACTTTTTAAATCTTACATTAATAAAATGATTAATGATGCGTTGTGGTACAAAAATTAGTGTATTTAACGCAATTTTAACACTAAAAATCTGAGTTATAGATTTCATCAAACACCTTGTGTGCAACAATATTACTAAAACGTCATCTTTAACGTGCAATATCTTACTTATATCACAATGAATTCAAGGTTGTAAAAATCTCTATGCGCTAGTGACGCGCTCTGGTAGGCCTCGCGATTAATCGATTAAGCGGAGATTAATCGAGGATTAACCGGATTAGATTTTTTATGCACAAAATTGTAATTTTAGATATTATATTATATTATATTATATGCATGAGATAAGCATAATGCATCAAAGTTCAAACATTTCAAGTGTTCAAATATAAACATAATATATAATTCTTCAAAGTTTAAAGTCAAACATAGATATCACTCGGTTTGTTGAACATTTTAAGCGATCTTTGACCGATTTTGTCCGATTAATCTGTTTGTTGACCAATTTTAAGTGATTTTGTTTGATTTTTAAGCGATTTTGTTTACCGATTTTTAGGCGATTTTGTCTTATTAGAGCAATTTTGTCCGATTAATCAGTTTGTTGATCGATTTTTAAGCGATCTTTGACCAAACCGATTAAATAGGCCGATTATGATAAATCCGGGTGCTTGGTGACCGATCAACGATTAGGCGCCGATTAATCGGCCACCTGGCCGATTTTTTCAACAGATTTGAGTGATTCAAAATTCTGAGTCAAGAGTGAACCAAAGTCTACAACTTGCGTGTTTTAACTTTTAAATATTTCATGATTCAGCAGTTTTGAAGGTAAAAAATATGGTCGAAAAATGATAAAAACATTAAAAAAAAAATCAAGACCAATTTGATATGTAAAAAAAAAAAAAAAGTTTGAAACATTTAACAAGATTTATACCAAATTAAAGAGGATTAAATTTTAAAAATTAGAGTGAAATCAATTTTTTCCAAAAGTTTGTCATTTAAGATATGTGTACGTTTGAAATTTGAAGTGGAAAGAAAAAGGGGTAAAATGACGATTTTAACCCTAACGGGATTTTTTGAATATTTAAGGAGGGAGGACACGTGTCGCATGGAGAGCACTTTTACACTTTTTATTTTGTGGCCACTTTCTAATCGATCCACCACCTCATGAATATTGTCGTGGCTTAAAGAAACTCACATTTGGTGATAGTAATTTGTAACCGAACATGTTCTTCACTTCTGCTTCCAGTTATGTTTTGAAGTATCTTTTCATTTCATTGGTGTTATTACAAACATAAATTCATTGGTGTCTAGAATACACATTAAAGATCTGGTTCCTCGTAGGATCATTTGACCAGAGGAGGATTTGGTCAAGTAATTTGACCAAAAACAGGACAAGTAATTTGAAATTTTCTTGCGTGAAACGTACATGAGGACTTAGTCTAAGTACCTGATGTTCCTCGTGGGGTCTTGGAGGTTCTTCTAGGAAGAGAGTTGTGTGCATGTTGACGTAGTCATTTGTTGCTGCAGCTCCCTCTCCAGACCTCTTGTGAGGTTTCTTGGTTGCTGGTTTTCTTCGTTCTCAAGTGTGTAACACCCCAAAATTCGGTACAGCAGAAGCATACATGTCACTGGGGTGCTACTCAATTAGTACACAACACAAGTATAGAAAACGGATTTAACTTATCCGTTTTAAATCATTTCATAAATCAAAAGTATTAATTTTTACAACTTTCCAATTTAATGTGAAAATAAGGCCCATAAAATAAAAAAAAATATACAATGCGGTCCCAAATGTATACCACAGTCGTCTATTACCATGCTCCTTGCCAAGCGCCTCCAAAGATAAGTTATCGCCTTGAACATGAGAATACATGGTAAAAGTGTCAACACTTGGTTGGTGAGTTCAAAGGTTCTAGTTTAAAACAACATAGTTAAACCATAAGGTTTTCACGTTCAATTAATCATTTACCAAATTTAATGTAGGCTTACAGTGTCTAATTCACAGCTTCAAATAAAAATCCACAATTAAACTCATAATTAAATAACTTGCACCAAAATCAATCATAAGATATTACACTCATATAGTGTCACACAAATTTATCTGTTAAGCTAAGTCACATAAACCAAGTCATGAGCCACACTTAAGGAGTGTCTCATATCATAACAATAATCCGCTATAGGTGCACCATATAGTAATAAATGCACTATTGCAGCATTCATAATAATAATCTTGCACTACTGAAGCATGTATAATAATAATCTTTGCCAGCTTGCGTAACAATTTCATAACCACACACATAATTTCAGGTCTAATCAGTAAACAGGTTTCACATATATCATACCGCAAAACATATCAAGTCCATGAAGAAAATAATCACATATGTAACAGGTAAACACACATCGCATTCAAATAACCAAATCAAATATTTCATCCAAACAGTCAAATCTTGAGTAAACAATTTTCGTATCTAAATAAATAATCCTTAAGTTTAGTTAAAACGAGCATGTATTCTCCCCCAAAACAGTTATAAAATTGAAAAAAGTAGGGGCCATGAACTCACCTTAGCCAAAGTAATGCAAGAAAATCACAACTGACACAACTAGCATCTAGAGCAAAACACAACGTTATCCAGGAGACATGCACAACGGTACGGGATCGGCACAACCTAATACATATATAGTTATCTCAAAATACGTCTCGTAATAATTAAGTCTACAAGAGACAACGTGTCATAGTTTTCGTGGATTATGCATATCATTACTTGTAAAAGTTTAGTGTCAATGTTTCATGTGTTGGTAAGAAGACATAGACTCAAAATATAACTCATGTCAAGGTATAATATATATCCCAATATATTATAAGAGTAGTAACGTAACAGTCCAGAAAATATTGACGCAAACTAAAGCAAACAAGGAAAATCCAGAAAATAATGACAAGTAGAGACGGACCCAGGATTTTTAAAAGGGTGTTGCACAACTTTTTTTTTAATGATTTTGTGTATTAAAGCCGCCCTAAAAAGAAATTATTAGGTAAAATTGGGGGTTGCACGTGCCCAGAAAAGACCTATTCTATAAAAAAATTTGCACTACGTGACTTAAAATCGGGTGTGGCCCGTGCTACACCCGGCCCTCATGTGTGTCCGTCCCTGATGACAAGTAAATATGTCAATACAAATGGGCCGATCGGTCAGTTCCGGTATTTACTCCAAATCCCCAAATAGCTTAGAAAAGTCATTCAGGTTTTATAATAACACTCTTTTGAAATAAAGACATTAGGTTGGAATGTTTTATAAATTCCGGCATTACGCGACCGTTTATACAACGTTCACAAATTATCGTGACTTTAAATAACCAAGTTTGTATTCACAATGTTTTATAGATTTCATGTTTCGTTATCATTCGCGTAATTATTAGTTTTGGGTTTTGGTGAGTGCTTATTCACTCACCTTTTCTTGACCAAATATAGACTAAATAATCCAAAAACTAACCAAAATTGCCAAAGAAAGTATGTTTTTGTGATTTTGAATGTGCAGGTACGGATATTTCATAAAAGGACGAAAAACAATGAAAAATCGACAAAAACGAGCACGAGAGTGGGATGAGTGTGAAAGTCAAAGCTGGTAATCTGAAAGTCAAAGATTGAGCTTACAAAGTCCAAAGAAGACCTTAAATATTGGAGAATTGTCAAATTTGATCTTTGGTTGAAGTTTCAAGAAATTACAAGAATGGTCCTCCAAGTTTCAAAAATTGTCAACTTTAGTCCTTTGATGATATTTTTGGAGAAATAACAATATTGGTCCTTAAAGATTCAGAAATGTGCAACTAAGGCCCTTAGTTCACAAATTTTGGAAATATCAGTTTTAGTCCTTCATATTTCGGATTCTACACAATTGGTCCTTGCCATATAAACCTGATATTACATAGTCCAAGTCCAATATATAATCTAAATTTCAAACCCAAAATAAATAAAGCCCAAGTTACAAACCCAAGCCCAACCTCCTTTTTTACCTGGCCTGGTATCCAACCCGGTCAACCCCCACTTACCCACAGGTCAAACATAATAAAATATTACTTTCACCCTTCCCACCCCACAAATTAACCTTACCCAGGATCACATGAACCCTAAATTACCCATCCCATCAAATTACCACAATTAAGGGTAATTGGGTCAAATCAATGGGTTCTAGAAGAAGGTTAGTGATGTCAGAGAGTGTAAGAGTGATTGGCTCTAAATGGTCAACCTAAATTGACCAAAGGAATGGTCAACTAAGTCAAACTGCTCAGAGTCAATCTCCGTGGAAGTATAGGGTTTCTCCGGGTCGTTATGTCCCGACGAGGTGTGAATTGTTATCAAACGGGTTTGTGATCGGGTGAATATGGACAAAAAGGGGTTTGTGATTGATTACACTAAGGAATTTTGAAAGGAAATAATTTAAATAAGTTATATTAACAAGACTGTGAATTTATAAAAACCAGAAACGTTTAAAACCTAAAAACGCGTACGTTCAGTTTAAAATTTACGTGAACGTACAAAATGAAACGCGAGTTTTGCACAAATAAAATACTTACGAATGTAAAAATTACATTTTTACAATACTAATAATAAAAGAAAATTTTTGGAAAATTAAAATTAATTTTTACACTATTTATATAATTATTATTAATTAATTACTATTTTCTAATTACTAATTAATTATTTAAATTATACTAAAATACAAATAATTAGGGTTTAACTTAGAAAAATAAAATTTAAACTTGGAAAAATCTAAAATAATTTAAAACTAATTTTCAAACAGAAAATATATTTTTTAGACTTTTTGAATAATTATTATTAATTAAAAACTAATTATTAAATAATAAAAACTAAATTAAAATTTAAAAAGTACCAAATGAAAATAGAAAAATCTGAAAAAATTACTAAAATTATTTTAAGTTATCAGAAATCTAGGAAAAATATAAAAATGGAAATTGCGTAATAAAAGCTTAAAATAAGCTAAAGATATTAAATAGAAGCTATCACTATTTGTAATTTTGTCTTTTTCTGGATTTTTCTTTTACAAAACTATTTAAATACTTAAAATATGAAACTTATGTGAAGACAACTTATGTGGAACAGAGAAATAAGCTGTGCACAAGCCTTTAAGCCCAACAGTTGGCTTATTGGCTTAAAAGTGAGGAATGAAGCTCAAAATAAGCTATCACTGAACACAAGCTAAGAAATAAAGTGCAAACAACTTTAAAGTACTGTAAATGAGCTAAAACAACAATAAAATTCACTGAATAAGCTTAAATAAGCTAATTAGCAAATCCAAGATTACCACAGACCAAACAGGCCAATTTGGCCACTTTGCAGGACATGTGGTGCCCATAAGAAAGCTTGGGAACCCAAACCAAAAGCTGATCCTAAAAGCTACCAAGATAAGCTTCCTAAAAATCCAAATTTCAGCTCCTAGATCCTACTAACAAGCACTAGGGGGGGGGGGCTGAAGTTGGGCAACTAAAACTGATGGACAAAAGTAAATGGGCATTGCAGCCTTATTGAATAAGCCCTAGACACTGAAATAAGCTAAAGACCTTGAAGTTTGGCTTATTGGCTTCCCAATAAGCCAAAACTCAGGTTGTGGGGCCCACCATGGTGCACAGGAGAAGCATATGAAAAGAGGTGGATTGACTGGGTCTGTGGTGCAGGGGAGGTGCTTCCCCTGCAGGTGTGTTTGGGGCAGAGTGGGGCCCACAGAAAAAATTACAAAAATAAGCTAGAGGGTGGAATCAAGAGATTAGCTGAGGGACTACCATCCCTGAAAAGCTCAAGGCTTGAATCAAAGTACAAAATTCTCTAAAATTCTTGCAAGTTTTGGTTTTTCTGAAAAAGGTTGAATTTGACTTTTTTCAATTTAGAACAAGGTTTGACTAAAATGAGATTCTAATGGCTACTACTGATTGAATAAGTGGTAAAAAGTTATAATAAGCCTAAATTAAGCTAAAGCTACCACTACTAAACTAAAATGAAGGTTTATGGGATTCAAATCCCTCACAGTTAACTGTGAGGGTGGATCAAAGAGCTTTTTGACTTTTAACTAAGAACTTACCAACATTATGCTAGGACTGAGCTATTAGAACATATAGAAACATGTTTACATGGTATACAACAACAAACACAACCTGAATCACAGGGAATACAGTTGATCCAAACACTACCTTAACTGACTTGATTTTGAGATTTTCAAATGAATAGAATGAAATGGGAAATGAAACTGATTCACAAAGCTATAATATGATGCAACAAACTTATGTAAACATAAAACAACAAGATGAGCAGTTAAGTAATACTAATCCATGGATTTGCTAAATAATTGTATAGAAACAAGCTTACATTGAATCCAGCTGAAACATGAGAAACACAGAATCAAATCACCCCCTAAGGTCTCCCATGAGACACTACACCCATACAAATGCAAACTTCACAGATTCCATTACCTCCTCCACTCTTCTTTTTATATTATTGAATTTAAACTATTTTTCTTATATTTTTGATTTTTTTAAGTGAAACTAACTTGAAAGCTTTCTAAACCTTACAAAGCTTTAAGTAAGCTATAATAAGCTCAAAGAAACAGAAAACAACTTGTTTTAACAAGTTCACAAGCTAAAATGGAATTTTCAAATTTAAAATTACAAACACTAAATTGGAAATTAAGGGGATACAAAGTATTTATTACACAAATTTAATTGATTACAAGCTTTTTGAAACTGAAAGAAACAACTAAAGATTAAAATTAAACTAAATCGCCATTACTAAAACTAAGCTAAAACTAATTCTACTCTAATAATTTTCTTCTGCTCTCTTTTTTTTTTACTTTTATAGACCATGGTGTCCTTTACTTTCTTTCCCACCTCTTCTTAGCCCTTGGATGGTTCGCAATTGATCACAACCCTTGAAATATATTTTGGCGGGAAAATTGAGTTTGGCAGTTTTAGTGGAACAGGTGGGATAATTAATGAGGGGGAAGGTTGGTGAGTGATTGGTGGAAAAGTGATAAAAGTGGAGTAGGAGGGGGTTGAGTGTGGTCAGGTGAGTAGCAGGCTAGGGGAGGGTGAGGTGGAAGAAGGGTCAAATGTTTGACCTGGGGTAATATTAAAAACGGGGTGGAGTTATAAGGGTGAGGTTGGGCCTGAGGAGTGGGCTGGGTGGTGTAATAAGGGTGGATCAGGTGAGGGTTTGGATTGGTGGGAGTTATAAGGGTGGTGGGATATTGTTGTTGGGCTAATATTTAAACAAGGATCCGTTTGGTTGTTAGCAAAAAATACCACAAGGACCCAAATTGTAATTTGCTGAAACTTTAGGGGTGGGTATTGCCAACTGTTCATATTCATTCCAAGGACTAAACATGACAAGTCTGAATAGTATAAGGGTTATAAAAGACAATTTTCCATTTTTGAAAACCCGGGGGACTTGTTTTGCCATTTTTGAAACTTTAGAGACCAATATTGCCAATTGTTGAAAATTATACTCCAAGGACTTATTTTGACAACTTTTGAATTCCCAAGGACCCTAGTTGACTTTTCTTAGAGTTAAATTGACCAGGGACTAATTTTGAAAATCTTTGAATGTTCAGGGACTGAAAATGTCAATTATGTAAACTTTGTTCATTTTTCATTTGTTTTTAATCCTTTTGTCCCTGAAACATATAAAAACACAACCCAATGATATTTTTAGTATTTTGATGCATTTTAAAGTGTTTTTGTAGTGAAGAAGGAACAAAAATGATGAGTGTTTGAGCACTCATCAATCCCCCACACTAAACTATTGCTAGTCCCTAGCAATAAACTATTTTGAAAATTTAATGGATTTTAATATCTTTACCAAAAGCCATTACTTCTGGAGTAGCCAAATGTTTCAGTTCAAGTAAGAACTATGGTACACTGATAACCATGTGATTTTGAGCAAACCACCAGCTGTAAACGGATTTGATTTGTCTTTACTAGAAGCCGTTTGCTTCTGGACTAGCCAACTCTTGATGGAATTATCATCATCTTGGTGAGTTGATTACCAATTATGGTTTTCCACTGCCTTTCGATGTAATGTTACTCTGCTCAATTTTCATATCAATGTATTAGTTTTAAATAGTTTTCAATTGTAATCTCATTTACTTTTTAATAAAAATTAGTTTACCTCTTTGAATCCAGTTTTATTATTTACTTGTTATTACTTAGCTTATTTTTACTTAATATCTGTTGATTTTAATATCATTTACATTTTATACATCTTCTACTTTCAATTCAGTTTAAATTTCATCAAAAGTTTATATAAAAATCAGAAAATAAAAAAAATACAAAAATAGTTTTCTAAATTCAGCTTACAGTTAAGCTTGTTTGTAGTTTTCACTCCTCATTTTAGCTTATATAGCTTCTGTGAGGATGTTTGTAGTGTGGAATTGATCAATTCATTCATAAGTTCAATTCAGTCAACAAAAGTCAACCAAATCATGAAGGTGATGATTATGGGGTATATTGATAGATCAAACAGAGATATGGATGTGTTTGGCCTATCTAAAGATAGGCTAGCTTAGTGAGACCTCTCTGTTAAGCTGAGAGTTTGGTGTGTAAGATCTTCCATTTTCATTTTCCGTCCTTATTTCAATATATGAGTAGCATAGATTAGATCTATTAGCTTGATTGTTTTCTGATTGTTTCTGCTTTAATATTCAGTAGATTAGTTGATAAATAGCTTTTGTTCTATAATTAGTATTGATTGATCTCTTATTTAGCTTAATTGATTGCATGATATTGTTGAATCTGAGGTTTTGAGTTCTTGTAGTTATTAGTTACAATTTATTGTTCAATCAGTTTGATATAGTGTTATCTAAGTTAGATTGACCATTGGTGTTGAGATTGGTGGTATAAAATTGCTTGTGATAGTATAACTGATAGGTTTAGGAGTCTTTGGATTAGAGTAGTGAGCTATGTTTGAATTGTTTATTAATAGTGTAATTAGTTTAGATAGAATACATTAGGTATTATAAGGCTAAATGACACTTAAAAACAGTAGGTTATAACTATAAAAGTCAAAATTAGATTTAAATTTTAGTTTACTGTTAGGATTATTGAATTCAGTTAGTAGAATTTTAGTATTAGTTGTAAAGTAGTGTAAGAAAACTTAATTTAGTGCTATTAGAGCTTATTGCAACATAATTGTTAGGATTAGATTTGTGGAAATTGGATTTAGTCAACTAGTAAGAGTAATCAAATAGTCAACTGTTGAAGTATTAGGTATCTCATTAGGCTGCTGATTTTGGGTACAATTAGGATAGCAATTGGTGGTTTATAATAGGACTTTTAGGATTTTTAGTGACTCAGTAGTTCAAAGTTGCTTTTGCCCCATTTATCTTCTAGTTTGGAGCTTATTCAGATAGCTTATTGAAGCCTGCTACATAGATACATAGAACCTGTTTGCTGATTTGCATATAGGCCTGCAATAGTGTTTTAGCTAGCCTGAATTCTAGTAACTTAGTATGATTTAAGTTGTTTTGAGCTTCTAGTAGTGTAATGCATGTTTTTTGAGGTTCTGGCTTATTCAGGCTTATTGCTATAGCTTATTAAAATGCTTATTGCTCATTACTTGAATTTTTGTGATTAATCCTATTCTAATTTGAGTTTCATTGAGCTTATTTTAGTATAATACATCTGTGATTTCAGTTTCATAAAATTTAGTTGCAAGTGCTTATTAATAAGCACTTGTAATAAGCTATTTTCAACTGTTAAGCACTTTCTTCAGCTTATTTTTTGTTTCGTTTTTTTTCTCAGATTTCAAACAATATTTTAGAATTTCCATAAAAATTTCATAATTTTCTGAGTTGATTTGCTATTTTTCTCATTTTATTTTAGTTTTTAATCAATTTTAAATACTTTTTAATACAGAAAAATCAAATAAAAATAAGAAAAAGCCTGAAAAATTCAAAAAATATTTTAGAAAATTCTTTTTGATTATTTTAGATTTTTCAAAATTTATTATGTATTTTTCCAAATTACTTTTACATTTTCTCTTATTTTAATTACTTTTTTATACTTCAAAAATAGAAATTAATTCATATAAAATAATTAAAAAGTCAAAAAAATATTTTTCTTTTTCTCAAAATTATCTTTAGTTGTTTAAGATTTTTAGAAATTTATTTTACATTTTTAGGATTATTTTTCATTAAAATTCACTTTTTAATTCGTACGTAACGTTTTAAATTCGCGTTTGTTTAATCGTTTTACGTTTTTAAAACAATTATGCATAAGTAGCTTGTACTTCCTGCTTATTTTTTTGTTTTCACCATTGATTTAGTTTCATAATCACAATTTCACCTTTTCCCACCTTTTTTCACGACACGGTTTCACGAATCGATTACTACGATTCCATTCACTCCTTCACGGGAAACGACTCGGGTTATTCGTATTTCTTGCGAATACCTTGGAAATATTTAAGTATATTGATTTTAACCAATCAGGTTTATTAAATATTTTGTGTCAATTATGTGTCTAATATATTAAATTCTTTTCGAGTCTAATATATTACACCGTAAAGTCCCAAAATGTCGAATATGTCCAATATCTAATATCGTAAATCCGATAACGATCCAATAATTGCCAAAAATGTCCAAATATAATAGTCACAGTTCAAGTATTTAATCCGTTAAGTATCTGTATTGTCAAATATCGATTACCAATACCCAAGTAACAATTCGTTTTGTCCAAACCCAAGGCAATAATCCCAATCAATTCCTTTGTCCAAAGCATACCCGGAACATACCAATTATCACAACTATCAAACCAATAAATCCCGTTAATTTCGTAAACTCAATAGCCAAAATATATTAGTTTAAGATTTTATTACACGCATCAAAATAAAGTTAACCAAACACACCCTTGTAACAACTGTTGGGCTACGACCCATGACCAAACCAAATGCACCCTGGTTGTTAACATAAACACCAACATGCTGGGCTGTTCAGCTCGTTACCAGATCTAAACACAACAGATTCACTCTATTTCTTACAACTTTCATATATATATATATATATATATATATATATATATATATATATATATATATATATATATATATATATATATATATATATATATAAATGAATCTACTTGGTATTCCATAATAAGCGGGAAAATAGGCTGGACAATAAGCTTAAACCAACGCACCACAAACATAAACATTTTGTGATAACAAATTTGAAACCCATTTTTCGTTGACCCAAAACCAAGACAAACACGCCCTATATGGGTTCTATTTCACATCGAGAGTACCACAATAATATCAATGACCTTATTAACACACAAATTAAGTCACAATGAGTTAGAATAAGTAGGATGACTACCACTCCCTCGACTTCTATTTGAGACCGAGGTTGTAACACCCCCAAAATATCACAGCAGAATATAATATCATTGGGGTGCTACTTATTAGTACAACAATCATAATCATAGAAAACGACTCTAAATGAGACATTTTAAAAGTTTATCATTCGATCAAAATAAAACATCAGAGTTACAAGAGGTCCCAAACAGTTTTAGAGTACAAGACACATAAACATAAAAGTTTATAAAGGTTTATCGAATGATAATATTATTCAAGCAATCAAAACATTCTTCGTGCGACTTTGTGCTTGCCAAATACCTTAAGGACCTGAGATAAAACATGCTAAAAAGTCAACACAAAGGTTGAGTGAAATTCGCAAGTTTATAAATAATTAATGGACCACAAGATTTCAGTGTTTAAGTAATAATTGCAACGAATACAATTATGGGTAAATAGTAAATATTGCACTAAGCTCATGAAATCAAACATTAACTAATATCTCAGATTGATATTAATAATGCCCTAAAAGGTAATTTGCTATATCACCAAATTTCTCAATATTATGTGTCCGTTTGACCTACAATTATCAAGTGAGCGCTACTCACACAGACAGGCTCGTCAAGCCCAATATGCATATTCATAATATTAGCGTTTACTCAGTTTGTAATTAATGGTTCATGATGTTAGGGACTTATTTATGGCAACAAAGGCACCAAGGCAATAATACTTTCTAGTAAGCGTAGAGTTAAAAGTACTTATGTCCAAATTGTAAAATAGCATGTGTCTCCTCCAATGGGTTTATAAATAGTTTAAAGAGTTAAAGTGGGGCTATGAACTCACCGTAAGCAACAGTGAATAGCAAAGTGCAAATAAAGCGATGAGTAAGCCGAGAAGTCCTACGAGCAACCTAGAAATAATATGTTGTGTCTTAGGTTTTTAAAATAATAGAATATGGATGCAAGAAAGTTTTATATATTTATTATATCAATCATGCAATTGTACATAGAGTTTTTAAGGTTTATAAAGTGATATGGACTAAAATTGACAAGTTAGGAAAGTGTTACGAGCCCTAGTATATAAGTTGTCCGAGGTTTAGGTTTTATGTAATTCTCTACAGTCCAAATATTATAATGTGTTCCTACGTGGTTAAATTGATCTATAGAAATCTAGTGTGTTTATTTTCTTAAAAGTAGGTCATACCACTTGTATTAAAATGAATAAATAAGTGTTTGTAGAAATTTATAATTATTAATTTTTAGGTTAAAAAATAATTATAATCATTATTTTTAATGTTTATAAGTTTTATAAAATATGTGAGACCATTTTCAAACTAGTTTTGATAAATTAATTAGTTTTTATATAAAGTGCGATTTTTGATAAAAAGTTTATATTTGATATTAAAAATACCGTGTCTTCCAAACCGTAAGGAGTTAAGCTTCAAATTTTATATTCCCGAAAAAGGTATTTAAGTGTACTAATCAGATTTATGGGTCCCATTGCTTTGAAAATTATTTAACTTAAGTGAAATTACCATTTTATCCTAATATATCAAGTGTGATCGGGACAACCCCTAACAGTCCCACTATTTTTGCGATAAATTGAGTTCCGTAACTCCTTTTTATGCGGGGTTTTTGTCTACATTCAAGTTAATGTGTTACCTACAACTTTTATGTTTTGTGCAACAAAGGGTTCAATAAAAATCTTTAGAGTTTTTGGCCATTCAAATCTGGTGTGCGTTTTCCGACTAGTTTTACCGTTTATTTTCTAATTAAATCATCGGGTATCGTCACGCAATGATAACGCTCTAATTATACATATTTCTTTAGCATTATTCTATATGTTCTATGATCATTTTACGTGAACTTTTGGTACTTCATAGCATAAAATGAATGCAGGTTCACTCTTGGATGGTCTGAGCATGAAACACCTAAAAACCTACTATTTCGCCACTTGAAGTGAATAAATAATGAAGTCTTCCATGATTAGCCTTTCATGTAAGCCAAGTGCGCGGATTTTACAAGAAAGTGCGCCGCACTTACCTCTCGGTCAAAGGAAGTCAAATATATAATATTAAATAAAAGTGTGCCGGTCTTACAAACTAAGTGCGCCGTACTTCCCCTACATTTATGAAGCTTTGGCGCTAAGAAAATAAGAAAGTGCGTCGCACTCAGAAAGCAAGAGTGCCGTACTTCGCATATCAGATTGCCTATAAATAGAGATCATTTGCAAGCATTTGAACTCTCCACTCTATAATCAATTTTCACAAAGCTAAGTCCGAAGTAACACGTGATCCAGAGCCAAGTTGCAGGGGTGAACGAACCAGAATAAGGGGTGTTAAACACTTGTTGGTGTCGATTTCTTGGTTACTTGTGACACTTGTGTAAGCATTATCAATCCAATCTGTATGTCTCTTGTTTATCATTTACGCACTTCTGTTATTATGAACTCATTAGTCATGAGAGGCTAAACCTCTTGTGATTGCTTGAATATGTAAATATAATAAAGCAACTTATGATTATGTTTTGATCTCTACCAATTTCAAGTTTATATTGCGAACTATTTCATTTCTAGTCTTATCACGTTTATTATTGAAACTGGTTGAATATAATATGTTGGGATAGGTCAAAAGGACCAACGTGTTAAACGCAATTCTAGGAACTTGTCTGCGTTACTAGTCTTTGAAAGGAGAAATCCACTTAGAAGAATCAGTAATAATCTAGACTTGATATGAAATACTATTTCGAGAGAAATCACTTAATGGGTAGATATGAATCTTGAATTGAACCTACGAGTAATGAAATTGCTTTTTTGACGAAAATAGCTCTCTTATAAGTTGTGCTCCTTTATCAAACTGAGATCAAACATAAACATTGTCACTAGATTATCTAAGCTATCCAAGCAATCATTTGTCTTAATATTTGAATTCCTTTTATTCCTATAATCGTTACTTGTCTTCTTTTACTAACTCTTATACTTAAACTGAACGAACTAAGTCCCTGTGGATACAACCTGGTCTTACCTTAATCTAATACTACCAACGGGGGTTATACTTTACCTGTGTGTTTGGTTTATTAAAATCGGTGAAACTAGTATTATAAATTTAAAGCTTTCCTTAGACATCAAAGTTTTTGGTGCCGCTGCCGGGGACTTAAATCTGTTCCTTAAGTATTTTCGAAGTAAAATTAGTAAACTATACCAAAAATCTCTCCAAAACCAGATCACTCTGTTTCTTCGGTTGCAGAAAGCACGTCGCACTTACACACTTGTACGCCACACTTTTACACATAGCACACACAGACCGCCGTACTTGTCACCAAGTACGACGCACTTACTTCAATCCATAACGTTTTTCGTAAACATTACAAATCCTATTATAAAAAAACAAAAAGAATCATATTTTTCACCATCTTTTGAGATTAATCCTCTCGGTAAAAACAACACCGCCGTACTTACACTTAAGTACGCCACACTTGCCATTACACACAAGTACGTCGCACACTATATAGTGTACACCGCACTCACTTACTCAGAAAACGAAATTTATCAAATTGATTTAAATTTCTCTCTCTATCCTTGAATACACACTCGCTCAGCTGAAACTGAACCCATTTCACCTCTATCAGAACCTGAAAGAACTTTAAACAAAAGAAAACGTAATAACAAAAGAGTTCCTATTTCTAAAGAAGACGAAAGACCCGAACAACCTCGTGTTCACTACACACCTGTTGATGATATTTCAAACTTCAGATTTTACGTCAAATTAATCCAAATTTACGATCCAATGGATGACGCTGATAATGAACCAATGTGGGCCAACGATCGTACCGTTGCACCTACACCCGGACCAACTATTACCATTCTTGAAACCGCAAACGAATTTGCAATCAAAGGGTATCACCTGACTCTTGTCAAGGGAAACCAATTTGATGGTCGAATTAAAACTGATCCTCACAAACACATTCATGAATTCCAAAGCGTATGCGATATGTTCAAATATAGAGCTACCGAAACTGAAACGGTAACACTCATGATGTTTCCTCTATCTCTAATAGGAGAAGCTAAAACTTGGCTTGATGAACTCGATGAAGGAACCATAGAATCATGGGACGAACTTCGTACTTCTTTCGTTAGTAGATATTTTCCTCCAGCTCTATTTGATAAACTTCTCGGAGAAATCCGAGGATTCTCAAAACGCGAAAATGAAAATCTAACCGAAGCCTGGCTTCGAATGAAAGAATTGCTAAGAAACTGTCGTGGACATGGTCTGACAAAAGGCAATATAATCAAAATCTTTTACCACGGTCTTGATGAAAAAACTTAAGAAGCTTTAAATGCTGCGGCCGGTGGTATATTCCTCTATAAAACACCAAATCAAGCGTATCAACTCCTTGAAGATAAAGTCTTACTTAAGCTAGATTGGGTAAAAGAACAAAAACCAAAAACCTCTCTTCGTAAAACTGTTGCTTTCGCTGATAAAGGCAGTAGCAATTCTGATACTAATAAAATTATGGTAAGAATGGATGCCATGGCAATTAAAATAGATGCTCAATACAAAGAAATGAAAGAACAACGTGAAAGTTTTAATCATTGTGGCGGAAACCATGCTATCGCAAATTGCAGTGATGATGACACACCTATGTCACGTGAAGAAGAAGCTAAATTTATGAACACTTTTAGACGCACCCGTTTCTATGAGAACTATCGTGATCTTGATCGAGAACGAGAACGATGGAGACCTAGTGCGAAGAACGAATATAATCGAGAACCTTACAAACAAGCAAACACCGATGACAAACCTGATGTTCAAACTCAACTGAATGATTTTATCAAAGCACAAAAATCAACAAACCTTTTGATAAAAGATCAATACATGGACTTAAAAGAAAAAGTTGAATCTGCTGCTAGAAATCACCAAGCCGCGATGCAAAATTTCGAAGCCAAATTCGACAGATTCGCTGAAAAGCAGTTAGGTCGAACTTCTTGATCCCTTCCTAGTAACACTCAACCTAATCCTAAAAACAAACCTTATCAACCACCGCAAGCTCGTCATGAGCATGTGAATGCTATTAACACCAAGAAATGGTACTTCTTATGATCCACCCATTGATCCCAGTCAAACTCAACAACCTGTTGAAGTTTTCATTGATGATGAAGAAGAAGAAGAAACTGTCCCTCGTAAAGAAACCACAACTCCTAAAACACAGTACCTAAACCCTACAAACCTATAATTCTATATCCTCAACGCTTAAGAAAAGAAAAAATGGAAACTCAGTATGGAAAATTTCTTGATATAATTTGAGCTGTTTGAATTAATGTCTCTCTTGTTGATGTTTTAGCCGAAATGCCCAACTATGGGAAATTTCTCAAATAACTTGTTAGTAACAAAAGCAAACCCGAACAAATTTCAGCAACTTTCCTTAATGAAGAATGTTCAGCTATCGTTCAAAACAAAATTCCACCAAAACTTGGAGACCCAGGAAGTTTCCTGATTCCTTGTACTTTCATTAAAACATTCTCGAGCAATGCTCTAGCCGATCTTGGTGCTAGCATTAATCTGATGTCGTATTCTCTATATGCTAAATTATTAATTGAAACGCTTAAACCAACTAAGATGAGTGTTCGATTAGCTGACCGATCTTTCCAATATCGTATTGGAATAGCTGAGAACATGTTAGTTGAAGTTGGCAAATTCACCTTTCCAGTTGATTTTGTTATCCTATAAATGGAAGAAGATAGCAAAGTACCCATAATCTTAGGAAGACCTTCTCCATACAGCCGATGCTATGATTCGAGTTAAACAGAAACAACTCAATCTTGGAGTTGGAAAAGAAAGAATGATATTCTCCAATGACAAGGCTATGAAACACGCTTACTCTAACGATGACACATGCTTTAGAATTGATGTTATCGATGAAATTCTTAAAGAAGATTTCGATGAACTGCTAGATGAATTTAATCAATTACTGTACTCAATCGATGGAACACTTCTTGAACACGAAGTTATGGCTGAATATGATCAATTCATGGCTATGACCCTCGAAGATAAAAATGAAAGTTTCGATGACGAGGAACATAATGAAGAAGAATTATCATTTGAGAAAGTAAACCCTGACAATGACATTAGAATTAAAAATTCTATCGAAGAACCACCTACTGATCTCATTCTCAAACCATTACCAGACCATCTGGAATATGTTTTCTTGGAAGGAGAATCGTTACTTCCAGTCATAATTTCATCCAAACTCTCTGAAAGAAAAAGAGGAAAATTAATTTTAGTTCTAAAAAACCAAAAAAGAGCCTTTGCTTGGAAAACTAGTGACATACCTGGGATTTGTTCATCCTTCTGTAAACACAAAATTCAGTTAATGGATGATAAGAAACCAGTGGTTCAAAAGCAAAGAAGACTCAATCCGAATATGAAAGAAGTTGTCAAGAAGGAAGTTGTTAAGCTCCTTGACTCAAGAATCATCTACCCTATAGCAGATAGCCCATGGGTAAGTCCTATTCATTGTGTACCCAAGAAAGGTGGTATAACATTAGTGACTAATGAAAATGACGAACTTGTCACGACTAGAACTGTCACTGGTTGGCGTGTATGTATTGACTATAGAAAACTAAATGAAGCCACATCAAAAGATCATTTTTCTCTCCCATTCATAGACCAAATGTTAGAAAGACTAGCGGGAAATGAATATTTATGTTTTCTAGATGGATTCTCCGGATATTTCCAAATACCAATCGATCAAATGGATCAAGAGAAAACAACATTTACTTGTCCTTTCGGAACTTTGCGTATCAACTTATGCCCTTTTGGCTTATGTAATGCACCTGCTACTTTTCAAAGGTGTATGATAGCAATATTTCATGATATGATTGAAGAATCCGTGGAAGTTTTCATGGATGATTTTTTAGTCTTTGGAAATTCTTTCGATAAATGCCTAAGTAATCTAGATAAAATGCTTCAACATTGTGAAGACACAAATCCTGTGCTTAATTGGGAAAAATGTCACTTCATGGTCAAAGAAGGTATTGTGCTCGGACATAAAGTGTCAGGAGCAGGACTTGAAGTTGACAAAGCAAAATTTGATGTAATCTCGAAACTTCCACCACCTACTAATGTGAAAGGCATTAGAAGCTTTTTAGGACATGCCGGATTCTATCGATGATTTATTAAAGATTTCTCAAAAATTGCTCGACCTTTAACTAAACTTCTAGAAAAGGATATTACCTTTGAATTTGATGACGAATGTCAAAAAGTCGAAACTCTCAAAGAGAAACTCACATGTACGCCGATTATAATAAGTCCAAATTGGAACTTACCATTTGAATTAATGTGCGATGCAAGCGATTTTGCCGTCGGAGCTGTCTTAGGACAGAATGATGGTAGACATTTCCATCCTATCTACTATGCTAGCAAAACACTCAATATTGCTCAACAAAACTACACGGTTATTGAAAAAGAACTCATGGTCGTTGTGTTTGCACTCGATAAATTTCGAGCATATCTAGTTCTATCCAAAACTGTGGTCTATACAGATCATTCCGCTCTCAGATATCTGTTTAAAAAGCAAGATGCTAAACTACATGTTATTCGTTGGATTATGCTTTTGAAAGAATTCGATATAGAAATCAAAGACAAGAAAGGTGTTGAAAACGTAGCCGCCGATCATTTGTCTCGTTTAGAAAATGAGGATGAAGAAATAGAAATTGAAATAAATGATAATTTTCTAGACGAAACCCTTAATTCAATTAGTTCTCCAGACACGCCTTGGTTCGCAGACATTGCAAACTATCTGGCGGGGGACATACTAAGAAAAAGAATGACTCACCAAGAGAAAAGAAAATTCTTCTTAGATATACAAAAATATTTTTGGGATAAACCATACTTATTCAAAATCTGTCCTGACGAAATAATCCGTAGATGTGTCTCTGGACCTGAAACTCGTGCTATTCTTGATAAATGTCACCATGGACCCATCGGTAGACATTATGGTGCTAACGCTACCGCTAAAAAAGTATTCGAATTTGGATTCTATTGGCCAACAATTCTAAAAGAAGCACATACTCTATTTCACCTTTGCGAATCATGTCAGAAAACTGGAAACATTTCTAAAAGAGATGAAATGCCTATGAATTACATTCAAGTCTGTGAAATTTTTGACATTTGGGGTATAGACTTGATGGGACCATTTCCTAAATCATTAATATTCGAATATATCCTAGTCGCTGTTGACTATGTCTCAAAATAGGCAGAAGCCCAAGCTCTTCAAACTAATGATGCCAAAGTTGTTATAACATTTCTTAAGAAACTATTCTTTCGATTTGGAATACCTAAAGCTCTAATTAGCGACCGAGGAACTCATTTTTTCAATAAATTAATGGAAAAAGCTATGAAATTATATGGAGTTAACCATCGGTTCTCTACATCATATCACCCTTAAACTAGTGGTCAAGTTAAAAATTCTAACAGAGCTCTTAAAAGAATACTTGAAAAAACAGTTAAAGAAAATCCAGCTGTTTGGTCAAGAAATTAGATGATGCTCTATGGGCATTCAGAACTGCTTATAAAAGTCCAACTGGAACAACACCATACAAACTCATATATGGTAAAGCATGCCACCTACCATTTGAATTAGAACACCGTGCATACTGGGCACTTAAAAATTGTAACCTAGATCTTATAGCAGCCAGTGAAAAATGGATGTTTCAACTTCATGCATTAGACGAACTACGCTTTTATTCTTATGAAAACTCTCGTCTTTATGAAGAAAAAACTAAAGTTTGGCATGATCGGAAATTAAAAATGAGAAAAGAATTTGTGGAAAACTAGAAGGGGGTTGAATAGTTTACCGTTTAAAATCTTTTTAACTTGTTTAATTATATTTTGAAACTTTCCGTTTGATCAAAGATATATACACAAACACAATTGATAACATGCAAGTATAAAGAAAGAAACGATCAAACCACAACACGAGTATTTATCGTGGTTCAGCTACAAGGACTCTTTTTCCTTGCCCTACGTCCACGCCCCGAGTATCCAACTCGAGAGTTTCTTTCACTAGTCAACAAGCTCCTTTCACCGGCGGAGAAAACCTTACACGTCGCTTATACACGTTTACCGACACTAAGCTAGATGTCGAGTTCTTTTACAAGGGTACAACCACTCCCGTTAGTTCTTTTACAAGGGTACAACAACTCCCGTCACACTTTGTATTTTGAGGACTAAAATACTAACCGATCACTACTGAAAATACACAATCAAATGAGGTGTAAACTACACAAGTCTACACAATGCTAAGCTAACAAGTCTTGCAACGTTGTGTTGAATACTTGTAACTTTTTATGAACTCGTGAACTTCTTTGCTACAAAAAGAAACTTCACATATGAGATGTTAAACGGTTAGATGAAAGAATGAATGAATGTGTGTGAAAATATGATATAGAGTGATAAGCCAAAAATCAAACATGTGGCTTGGTATTTATAGCAAAACCTTCTGCAGGTCTGGCGGATACGGCGGAACCCTCAGATGGTTTCCGCCCGTGTACCCCTAGGGTTCCGCCAGGCTTGTAGTTGGTTTTGCAATAAATCATGCAAACCAAACAATGTCACATCTCATAAAAACTAGTCAAACACAAACTTGTGCAAGAAAACTTATGGTTAGTCAAACACACTTTCTTTCCATAAATGTATATAGACAAAACTTACCATAAATGTGATGTGACACTTCTATTTTAAGAAATAAAAAGTGTTGTGTTTTATGAAATGTAAAATGTAGGAAATGTCTAGTTATGCAAGTCTTAAAACTAAGATTATGATTTACTTAGAAACTAAAGTTTACATTTTGTCGTTAACAAAACTGTTAGGAATACAAATATTCCTGTAAAAGTCTCGGTCACCTAATGATTGTAATAGCATTAAGTTAGCTCGTAGTTAGTTTATTTATTAGTTAATTATTATTAGTTTAAGTAACACCGTGGAAGAAGGACGGGTCTTCACCCACTGTATGCCTGATCCACAGCCCGGGTGTGGGCGTTTATGTTGTAAGTATAAATACCCCTCTCCACATGTGGAGAGGGTTGGACCTTCACTTAATATCAATCTAATATTTCATTTTCTCTCAAGGTTCCTCTCTCCCTCTCCTTCTTGTTTCTCCAACGCCACACAAATCACAAGAGGTATCATGTTTCCAACATAGTTAGTATTCTACAATTGGTATCAAGAGCCAAGGTTTCATCTTAGGGCCTTGTAGAATCGAATTTGATGGTGTTTTGTGTGGTTTTGTGAGTTTGGTGTAACTTTCTTGTAAAAACTCTTTGTTTGATCTTTCTAGTGTTGTTAAACATGTTAGTGATGTACTTTTATGTTCATTGGTGTTTGCAGAACATTGTGGTTCAGTTTGTGTTACCATATCCTTAATCTATTTGAAGTTTGGAGTTGATTTTGGGCGGATTTCTTTGTTGCAGTTAAGTCCACTGTTCCATTATTTTGTTGCGTTTAGTTTTTAATATCTGTGGTTAGTTTGACTGCAATTACTATTTTGGGAATACAAACAAAACGCAAGGAAAGTGACAATTTTGGACCATTGTCGATGCGATTAGCTTCTGCGGTTAGTCAGTTGTGTTTAACTATCTGCGGTTAAGTGGTCTGCGATTAGGTACTTGCGATTAGCCTTACTTGCGGTTCAACTCGTCTGTGGTTTACTCAGGTTGCGATTGGATTTTTCAGCGGTTGGAATTTTTCAGCGGTTTGGTACTCTCTGCGGTTAGTGTCCTGCGGTTAGTGTCCTGCGATCATTGTTCACTGTGGTTTACTTATCTGCGGTTTACTATCTCTGCGGTTAGGTCAAGTTGCGGTTAAACTTTCCTGCGACTAGTGTACTTCATTGCGAGTATCTCCTACTCTGTGGTTTGGTAGTTTCTATTTTGTGATGTCGACATCTTCTGATGACATTCAAGCTGCTGGGTCTGACACCCGACCTCCGATGTTGGATAGAACTGACTATGAATCATGGGCACAAAGGATTCGTCTTTATTGTCTGGGTAAGGAAAATGGGGTCAACATCTTGAAATCCATCGATGAGGGACCCTTTCAAATGGGTACTACTAGAGACACGGTCGCAGCAACTGATCAACAACCGGCTGTAATTGTTCCTGATAGACCTCGCACTTGCAATGAGTTGTCTGATGAAGAAAAGAAACGCTATGATGCCGACATCAGAGCATCGAATATTGTCATTCAAGGGCTTCCCAAAGATGTCTACAAACTTATCAACTACAACACTGAAGCCAAGGCGGTCTGGGATAATGTGAAAATGCTTCTTGCAGGGTTTGAGTTAACTAAAGAAGATCGAGAGTCTCAGCTATACGATGAATTTGAGCATTTCAAAATGAACCCAGGTGAAAGCATCACTGACTATTACGTCAGATTTCACAAGCTGGTCAATGATATGAGAGCCATCAAGATGACAATGCCCAATATACAGCTTAATTCCAAATTCGTGAATAACATGGCACCAGAATGGGATAGGTTTGTCACAGCTGTTAAGATCAACAAAGGTCTCAGGCATACCAATCATGAACAACTCTATGCATATCTCCAACAACATGAGAAACATGCTGCTTATGATCGACTAATGCGAGAAAAGCTCAATCCGTCAACAACAAATGAATCTCTTACTTTTGTCTCTAATGCTCAACAACTTAACCAAACTTCAAATGATCAATCTCAACCATCCTCCAGGTTTCCCCCAACTAATAGTCAATCATCAACTCCCTTACCATCTGCTTTGAATACACAACTTGATTCTGGGTATTCTCACACTGACATGATGATTGATAATCTCTCCAACCAAGTTTCTCTACTGGTCCAACAGTTCAGGGCTGCACTTCCATCTACTAATAACCAACTTAGGATCTCGTCTAATCCACGTAATCAGGCAGTCATTGAGGATGGTAGAGTGGTGGTGCAGAATGTGCAGGGAAGACAAAATTTCAATCAAAGAAATGCTGGTAGAGATAATGGGCAGTACAGAGTTGGCAATGCTCTTCAAGCACAAGCTAAGCAGCCTAAATGCTATAACTGCGGAGGGTTGGGCCATATAGCTAGGAATTGCACTCTCCCAAAATGTCCTCAAAACTCTGAGTACTTCAAGGACAAGATGTTGCTGATGCAAGGGCAAGAGAATGGGACGGTGTTGGATGAAGAAGCTCTGCTCTCTCTGGCTGGTAATGATGGGAACACCTTTGATGCTGATGTGGATGATCAGCCTATTCAGGATATGGCTCTTAATGACCCGAATATCTTTCAAGTTGAAGAGTGTGATGCATTTGACTCAGACGTCGATGACGAACCTACTGCTCAAACCATTTTTATGGCAAATCTGTCTGCAGCTGCATCCTCTTCACAGCATCCTGATTCATCAATCACATCTGCTATCTCTGAGGTACCAACATCTCTTAATCATGATCTGAATAATTCCACTAATTCACAGGGGGCGTGTGACTCAGTACATCTCAAGAATATTGTCAACACAAACACCACTGATATGGGAAATACCAATAATATCCCATATGAAATGTATGTGAATGACAATGGACTGCCAGATGTACCAAATGACACGCCGTCTATTGACTCTAGTGAACATGAGGTTCATGAGCACACAATATACAACCCTGATGATTCATTGATTACTAGAATTAACAACCTTAAGAATCAAGTGAATATTTATGAGCAATGTGCAAAATTTGAGCTGAATGAACGTGAGCAGAAAATGGAATGGCAAATGCGTACTTACATATCTGAAAATAATTCCAAACAAGAAACATTGAAAAGGGAATTAGTTTCTTTAAAAAACCAATTGGATCAAACCGTCAAACAAAAACAAGAGCTTCAAAAAGGTTCGACTTCAATCAAACTCGAATACAAAGATAAAGAAACTAAACTTCTAAATGATATCTCAAAACTCAAAATGTTGAAAAATAAATTGGAAGATAAGTTGTACACACAGGGCCAAACCATTCAATCTGCTCAAATGATGCAAAACCATAGGAAACTAAGTGATGAATTTAGTGAACAGGATGCCTCCAAACCCAAAGCGAGATGCCTTAGAATTGGCTTAGGTACACAACCTGCATTATATGATGCAAACACTATGCTTGAACCTCACCATGCTCCTCCTGATATGAGATCCTATGATGACATTAATGAGGCGGAGGATAGAACTAGGGTAAAACTTGCTGAACGATTAAAGGATCCTAAATGCATTGCTAAGAATATTGTGTTTCACTATGACTATGCGAATGAAAATCACTCTGCCATTTTTGTTCCTCAAAAGAGAATTCTTCCTGACAAAGTGTTTTGGAATATAGACATTGAGAAAATGCAAGTTGAAAGAGTTGTAGGTAACACACGCACTATCTTTAGAATTGCTGACCCAACCATTTACCCCCTGAACACCCCCAGGCACCTCGTACCATTTACTCTTCCCACACAGTGTAACACTCTAATTGGGTTGTATGTTCTAGGTCAATTGTTTAACGACTTTGAAAAACCTGTAAATTAAGAATTACACCTACAGGGATTACAGAAGGGGAAAGGGGTTTTGAGCAAACAAAACAGTGTTACATAACTGAAGTTATGCCATTTTTTAAACTTCTCAAAAAACATTTTGAGGGCCTTAAAAACACCATTAATGATGATGTGACTAAAATGAAAAAGGTTTTTGATGAAGTGGAAAGTGAGGGTAACCAATTAGCAATTGATCTCAAATACAGTGAAATTGACAGGAAAAACATTCTCATTATGAATGAAAATTTGATTGCAAATTGCATTGCAAAAGATGTGTTTTATACTGTTACCGACTCTGCATTATCTGCTCGACAATTTCATGAAATGTCGGTTACTTTCAATGTTTTCCAGAATCGTGTCATTGAGCTTGAGGGGGAGAATTACAAACTTACTGAAAAAATTCAAAACGACGACCATGATAACATGGTCAGGAATTTCTCAAAACTAGAAGTTGATAATCTGAACCTACAATTAAAATATCAACATCTAGAAGAAAGCATAAAAATATCAAATGCCAAGACATCTTCGGATGCTCCTGAGTTTGACACATGTTTTGAATTATCCAAAAAGGATGAAGTAATTCAAGCTCACTCAAATACGATTCGGAAATTGAAGGTTCAAATTGCACAATTAAAATCGAACAAAAGCGATGTGACCGATACCAATTACCAGAAGTCGATAGATTCTCAAAACTTTCAGAAACAGGGCATTATCAATGAATTACAACATGAAAATGAATGGCTTCGTGCTGAAATGTCAAATGCTAAACAACGCTACAATGAATTGTTTGAGTCTATTAAAATAACGCGTGACCAAAACAATGAAAGAGTCACTTCTTTGTTAAATGAAATTGAGAATCTAGAGACTATGGTGAAGGGTAAAATGCCCGTCGTTTCATGTGATCATGCAATTTCCAATGTACATGCTTGTAAGAAATATGCGTGCGATGCTGTGAATGTCTATCTTCCCCTTAGGAACAATAAGTTAGTTCACAACAACTATCTTAGAAATCTTAAGGATTGTCTGGCCATACTTAGAGAAACCATCGAAGATGAGAGGATATCTAAACCACATGATGATGTTATTATTGGTGCTTGCTTCCTCACTAATAGAGCCCAGGAATTATTAGAATATGCTATAGGATCATGCCCCAAGAATGATAACAAGTCGGATAGGTCATTTGCATTGCACTCTAACAGTGGCAACAAACATGTTACATTTGATTATCCCCAAACCATGTCACAATCCACCATCATGATCACCGGTAAACAAGTAGCAACTAATCATACTACTGTTCCCGTCATTGCTTCTACAGGAGTAAAAGGTGTATCTAATGCTAGCAAGTCACAGCCTAGGTGAAATAAAAAGAATGATAGGACTTTTCCGGCTAAGAGTACACTTATGAAGGAAGTAGAAGAATCATCTAGGAACAATAAAGTTATGCTTAATGAAAGGAATCGAGTTGATTCAAACATTTGTGTTAACAATGATGTAATTAATTCGAATTCTGGTGCTATTTGTAAGACTTGTAACAAATGCTTATTTTATGGTAATCATGATGCTTGTGTTGTGTCCTTTCTAAAATCCACTATGAAATCTCCAGTTATGAATGTCTCGAGTGTTAAACGGGTAAAACATGTATGTAATAAAACAGGAAAAGTGTTCACTAATGTTGGTTATCAATGGAGACCTACTGGAAGGATATTCACTCTAAGGGAAAAGTGCCCAATGACTAGGATCACTAAATCTAAAGTTGTCCCTATTAAGAAGTGGAGACCTACTGGTAGACTGTTCCCAATAGAAGCACTTAGTACCACTCCTAGTTCTAGTGCATCAAAATGTGAAAATTCTAGTGAGATATCTGTAACATATGATAATCCAATATTTGTGTGTGCTAACCAAACGGACCCCAACTGTTTGTGGGGCTCCAGCTTTTTCAGTTATCCATGATTGTCTGGTTTCAAATGCAGGTCGTACAAATCATCGTTTGGTATTTGGACTCAGGCTGCTCAAAACATATGACTGGAGATCGCTCGCGGCTCAAGAATTTTGTGGAAAAGTTTATTGGTACGGTTAGATTTGGGAATGACCATTTTGGATAGATAATGGGTTATGGTGATTACATCTTTGGAGACAGTGTGATATCCAGAGTTTACTACGTGGAAGGACTTGGGCACAATCTGTTTTCTGTTGGTCAATTCTGTGATTCCGATCTTGAAGTTGCTTTCAGAAAACACACCTGTTTTGTTAGAGAATTAGATGGTGTTGATCTCCTCAAGGGGAGTCGGGGCACTAATCTTTATACCATCTCTATCGAAGACATGCTTCGGTCCTCTCCAATTTGCTTACTTTCTAAAGCCTCCAAGAACAAATCATGGTTGTGGCATCGTCGCTTAAACCATTTGGACTTCGGTACCATCAATGAACTCACACGTAAAGATCTTGTTCGAGGCTTTCCCAGACTTAAGTATGAAAAGGACCATTTGTGTTCTGCATGTCAAATGGGCAAAAGCAAAAAGCACACACATAAACCCAAAACTGTCAATTCCATCATGGAAGTTCTACACACTCTTCACATGGATCTCTGTGTACCAATGAGGATTCAAAGTATCAATGGAAAGAAATATGTGCTGGTTATTGTTGATGATTACTCTCGATTCACGTGGGTAAAGTTTCTACGGTCAAAAGATGAAGCTCCAGAAACCATCATCAAACTCATCAAGATGTTGCAAGTTCGCCTCAACAAAACAGTTAGATTTATTCGCACTGATAATGGAACGGAGTTTGTGAACAAACAACTCACTCAATTTTATGAAGGTGTCGGCATCAGTCATCAAAAGAGCATTCCATGTACTCCTCAACAAAATGGAGTTCTTGAAAGACGCAATCGCACCTTAGTTGAAGCTGCAAGGACCATGCTCATCTTCTCCAAAGCTCCTATGTTTCTTTGGTCAGAGGCAATTGCCACCGCATGTTACACACAGAACCGATCCTTGATACATCCTCTCCACTGCAAGACTCCCTATGAACTGGTTCATGGCAGAAAACCAGATCTTTCGTTTCTTCGAGTATTTTGCGCACTGTGCTATCCAACTAATGACAGTGAAGACCTTGGGAAACTCAAGGCCAAGGCCGACATTGGTTTCTTCGTTGGCTATGCTCCAGAGCGAAAGGGGTACCGAATCTACAACAAACGTACCAGAGACATAATGGAAACGATCCACGTTACTTTCGATGAGCTGACTGAGCAACCGGTTCCTGGACAATCAAGTTCTGGACCCGTACCTAACCTTTTGTCTCCTGGACCAATAAGCTCCAGGCTTGTATAGAATCCCACTGCTGCTGCTCTTTTTGTACCTCCTACAAGTGAAGATTAGAAGAAACTGTTTGACCCAATGTTTGATGAATACTTTGAACTTCAACAGATGAATGCTCCTGAAGCTACAGTGGTTCAACCACTAGCTAGGGTAGTGAATGTCCAAGTTGATAATGACGGTCCATCCACTTCATTGTCATGGGATCCTGAAGCCCCCACCATCAGTCAATCGGTTACCACCTCTAATGTCCAACCTTCACTTGTACAGCGAGTGGCAACTGTAGATAATTCGTCTAAAGTAAATCCTTTTGCTCCACCTGATAATGAGCCATTTGTTAACATGTTTGCCCCTGAATCGTCAAATGATGCCACATCCTCCGACGAATCTAACACAGCTACCTCAGTTCCTTATCCTCAACCCCATGAATACCTTAGAAAATGGACCAATGATCATCCTATAGACAACATTATTGGAAACCCTTCGCGTCTAGTATCTACCCGCAAGCAACTTGCAACCGACGCATTGTGGTGTTTCTTCAATTCTGTCCTCTCTAAAGTTGAACCAAAAAACGTCAAGGATGCAATGTCTAAATGATGCGTGGGAATCGCACCTTGCTTTACCTCTCGAGGGATCTCGAGAAGCTTACAACCCCCACCAGGCAGTGTACCTGATCGTTGTAGTATAGTATAGTGACAAGTACCGGGGGATTGATCGTTCAGCTTAGGAATAGTGTTGCTAGGATTAGAAAGCCTAATTACTAGTTCTAAAGGTGAGGGAAGATTATTTTTGTGTTTTTATATTTTTATGAAAGCAATTAAAATCTCGGGTTTTGGAAGAGTGGGCGGAATTAGTTGCTATTCAACTAACCCAAAACTAAGATGCAATCAAAATAAAATACAAAAAATGAAATTAAACTAATTATTACAAAGGTTGTGAGCAGTAATTGGAGAAATTGTGTTTACTTAGACTTCATTACTCCCTAGATATCTTTTACACGTTAATTACTTGTTATAATTGCATGGATGACGGATCGTATTCCTTAATACCATTCATGGGGTGGCATACATAACTCCCCAATTCTATGAGCTCTTATCTCCTCCTACACCATGACCCAGCACAACTATAGGGATTGTAAACAGTGGCTCATGCATTAAATACAACCAATAAAGACCTAGTACGCCTCGGTTCATGTTTCTTAAGACGTTCAAGCATGTTACCATTTGGAGATCTGCCAGTTTTCTTAAGCCTAACATATAAATCATTCATCCAAGAACAAGAATAAACAAGTAATCAACACATAATCAATATCTAGGTTTCATTAGATCTAAGCAAACACAAAAGAGATCTAGCCTAGCATAATGGAATTGAGACAAGAACAAGATATAGACAACCAACACATAGACATATTGATTGAATTAGAAGAACACTTATCTCAATTACAATGCAAGGTATCAAGGGTTTGGAACCCTTGAAAAACCTGTAAAAGAGGCACCAAATTCGTCTTTAGGGTTTCACCAAAACTTCTCTCTCTTTAATGTAAAAACTAGAAAACTATATATAGGAAAACTGGGCTGACGGCGTCAAGACAACCATGTGACGCCGTCACCTTGCCGCCAAATACTTCCTCGGACGGCCTTGATCTACTTATGACGGCCTGTGTGACGCCGTCACCACCTACGGTATTTTATTCTTGGTACTTTGACGCCGTCAGGATGACTTTTGATGCCGTCATCAACTATGGTGTTTTATTCTTGATGTCTGACGCCGTCAGGGCATAACTCTTGACGCCGTCACCTAGTGTCTTCAGCATGGAAAATTGATACTTTGCCGTTTTCTTCACTTTTATGCTCCAAAAACGTCCAAAATGGCTTCTTTTCCAGAATTCACTCTCCAAGTACCTAAAATCACAAAATGAACGATTTAGGGTAATATTTGATCAAATAAAGTCGGATTCGGGCTTAAATGACCCCCTAAAAACGGATCATTTTTCGCCTCATCATATACCCTTACACTTGAGATTTGCTTGTCCTCAAGCAAATGAGCTTTTATTCTACTCAAAAGACAAGTTAGGGGTCATTTAACACTAATATAAAAGTAATTACAACAAATAATCGTTCCACTAAAGACCAATAGACAAGCACTGAGATCATACACAAGCACCTCACAAATAGTGTTTAGATACTCACATCTCTCGGGTGTAATAAAGTAATATAGCATTATGGAAATGGAAGATATCTCTCACTACCTGTCATAGCAAAATAGATTACCATAGGCTTGGGAAAGGATCAAACCTCCACCGCATGGCGTAAGCACCTAGGATAAACTATCAAAGAGGTCTTTTAAAGGGTTGTAACGTTAGGTATAGGGATATGAATTACACGGTTTTGTTGGATAAAGGAAGTTTTACTGGTGGCGAGTTAACAATCTTGGTTAATCACATGTACAAGATGGCGTTGCTAAGCCAAGACTAGACTCGACTTAAGCTAATAAATGAAAAATAACAAAAACATAAAATAAACATAGAATGAAACAGGATGGTAGTCCGTATGTTTTTTCTCTTTTTCTTTTCTATTTTTTTTCTTTTTTCTTGATTTTTTTTCGATTTTTTTTTTCATACACTCTTACCATACCATCCAAAATAATACATCATAGGGGATGAGAATTCCCCTTACACTTGAATCTTTACATACTTTACATTAAACTAATCTAATGACTCGAATTAAGAAAATTAAAACACTTGGAGTACTTTTAAGATTAACGTACATATGGGGGTAATAAGTGATGTTCTTCCCCATTACTCCATAAAATAAGTACTTACCCATGAGTCCCAATCGTCCCAAAACAATATGTACAAGGATATGACTCGACTTAGCAACCATGTAATCAATTAGAAAGTTAACTTAGGGTTTAACAAATAACAATAATGCACTAAAAATGAGCGCATACACGGAAGGCTAAGGCGATTTGGGTGTACATTTAAGTGGGGTGTAACAAATTCTTCCTTTAAGTAAGATGCTTAAAGTTAGAAACGAAAAGATAGGCTCGAAGGGGTGTACTAGGGGTATCGTGTACTAAAAATGAGTACAACGCTAAGGGTGTGGGAAAAATTAGTTGACTTAACTAGCCAAGTAATATGACTTAAATGGTCAAGTAATCATGATACGGGTTTAACACAAGGGTGATCCTAATGCCTCTTATCATGTAGTAAATCCTACCACACGAATGTAGTCTCACTAGCGGTCTCGGGATGCATCACTAACGCAAGTTCTAGAATCTAAATGCTACCGGTACACTCATAAGCACTAATAGTAAATGCTTTTCCTATCAAATCTAAAGGCGAATCTCACATTTTTGGGTGGAAAATTTTTCTGAATATACGGTTATGTGCTAGTCATACAATCTCCTATCCATGAGACGCTTGCTATGGCTAAAGTTTCACTCCTAAATGTTGTAAAAAATTTTAAATCTGGCGCTAAAATTACACTAACAAGTATTTCTCATAGTTTCATTACACATCTACTATCAAACAAAACAAACTCAAGCGAAAGTGCATATGTAAGGTATCATATTTTTACCCCCCCCTTACAATTAAGATGAACATTGTCTCCAATGTTCAAGTAAAGAATGTAAAAGTGAAAAAGTAAAGAGAATGAAATCAAATACTCCCCTGATTCGCTCAGTATGGATTTTAGGTTGGCCAGGTTAAATCTTCTTCCAAGAAAACGAACAATCAAAGCTTCCCTTCCAGAATATAAATCATCTCCTTGTCAAACATAACCTGTAAAACCTGACAAAATAGACAAGACAACCTCGCGTAAAATCGGCGGCATCCTATATAAGTTCCTAAATCCTAGAAAATAAAGTAAGATATAATGCTTGTGGAATGAAGTTTGTAGATTTCCTGGAGATTATAAAACTTAATAATTCACAAAAACCATAAGACTCCGTTAGAAAAACAAAATCGGTAAAATTTCCAGATTTTAACTCATGACGCCGTCAAGAGTAATACTCTGACGCCGTCAGAATGGACCTGCAGAAATTCTTATGTTAAGTTTCCGGAAAATTTCTGGAAAAACTTCGTCCTACTTCCTGGAAAATCCTGCAAAACATCATTACGACTCGATACAAGCATTTGACTCTAACAAGTACTAATACACATGTCCATTTAATATTGTTGTGGTTCATGCTCAATTTCGTTCTTATAAACAAATTTGGATCTCCCTTACACTTATCTTTTGCAAAATACCTTTATATGCAATTAAGACGAAGTTAAAAACAAAATAAAGCATTTTCACAATTTACTTTGAAACATGAGCAACAAACAATAAAAATAAAACATGCATACGGAAACAAATAAAATCAAACAAACAAACAAACAAATAAAAACGCACAAAACATGGGTTGCCTCCCAAGAAGCGCTTGTTTTTGTTCGAGTCATGAGCCTGACTCTACCCTTATTTAATGGAAATAGGGGAGGTTTTCCCTACACTTAGGATTAAGTGCGGGTGAAAGTAGCGATACACACCCTTAGGGTGGAAATATGCCATGTGAGGAAAGAGTGGCGAATGAATTATATGCTCAAATGGGTGTGCTCCTATCATCATAACATTACCTAGTTCACTTTGGTCAATGGGTGAGTTGAAGTTTTCTCCTAAGAAGGGATCATTTTCAATCAACTTCAAGAGACTCCTAGTTGGGGATCTATCTTGACCTAATAAACCCGGTTTAAACCCATAATGTTTCTTACGATCAATCATGAATGGGTGATGTAAGTATGTAAGGTCATAGTTCACTCCTATGTTGGCTTCTTCTCTACAAGGCTTGGGGTCTACTACCTTCAACGTAAAACTACCCGGACTACATGGTTTGATGGGTGGATCGGGACCTATTTCAATTCCTAAATCTTCATCCAAGGATGGAAGATTAGGTAATGGTTTTGGTTGAGGCTCCAGTTCATCAAAACTAGGAACTTCCCTAGAATTAGGAGTAAGGTTATCACTACAAGTGTTCAAACCTATATCCTCTAGTGGTGCTTGGTCCAAGGGTTCTACCTCAATTGGGGTTCCTATAGTCTCTTCAACTTCTTTCGGGTAAGTAACGGGCGGTGTATGTGCCTCAAATGATGGTAGGACTTGTGAGGTACTTTGTGGGCTTGAATTGTCCACCTCATCCTCCATTGTACCTAGATTACCTATGTGTTTGTTTTGTACTATGGCTTTAGGTGACATCCACACAGGTATCCCTGAGTAATCATCCCCAGACAAACTTCCTGTTTGCTCCTTCAAACTTGTTTTTGATTGATTTGTGATGTTGTTTGTTGGGTTGTCTACTCTATAATAGTATTGGGCACAGTCTTCTAAGGTATCCCATGCTTCTTCATCACTTAATTCCCTAGGGCCCCCATTGGCAAAATCATCAATGCACATTTGGTCACATCGGCTGACACGATAGTAAAATGTTTCGGTTAGGGATGCTAAAGAGAAACTATGATGAGGGAATTTTCGAAGTAAAATTTTAAAATGAGTCCATGCATCATATATAGGTTCATCTCGATATTGTTTGAAATTCGAGATGTCAATAGGGTAGAATGGTCTTTGTGGTTGGTGGTATGGTGGATTCGCGTACTCCATAATGGTGAACGGAAGAGTCAATGGAAATTACGAACAAACACACAAAGAAAAAGATAGACTGAAGAAATCCTAAAAATAAAAATAAAATCTTACTAGAATGGAATCTAGCAAGTAGACCTAATAAAAAGAAAACCTAACCTAGACAATAACTATTCCCCGGCAGCGGCGCCAAAAACTTGATGCGTGGGAATCGCACCTTGCTTTACCTCTCGAGGGATCTCGAGAAGCTTACAACCCCCACCAGGCAGTGTACCTGATCGTTGTAGTATAGTATAGTGACAAGTACCGGGGGATTGATCGTTCAGCTTAGGAATAGTGTCGCTAGGATTAGAAAGCCTAATTACTAGTTCTAAAGGTGAGGGAAGATTATTTTTGTGTTTTTATATTTTTATGAAAGCAATTAAAATCTCGGGTTTTGGAAGAGTGGGCGGAATTAGTTGCTATTCAACTAACCCAAAACTAAGATGCAATCAAAATAAAATACAAAAAATGAAATTAAACTAATTATTACAAAGGTTGTGAGCAGTAATTGGAGAAATTGTGTTTACTTAGACTTCATTACTCCCTAGATATCTTTTACACGTTAATTACTTGTTATAATTGCATGGATGACGGATCGTATTCCTTAATACCATTCATGGGGTGGCATACATAACTCCCCAATTCTATGAGCTCTTATCTCCTCCTACACCATGACCCAGCACAACTATAGGGATTGTAAACAGTGGCTCATGCATTAAATACAACCAATAAAGACCTAGTACGCCTCGGTTCATGTTTCTTAAGACGTTCAAGCATGTTACCATTTGGAGATCTGCCAGTTTTCTTAAGCCTAACATATAAATCATTCATCCAAGAACAAGAATAAACAAGTAATCAACACATAATCAATATCTAGGTTTCATTAGATCTAAGCAAACACAAAAGAGATCTAGCCTAGCATAATGGAATTGAGACAAGAACAAGATATAGACAACCAACACATAGACATATTGATTGAATTAGAAGAACACTTATCTCAATTACAATGCAAGGTATCAAGGGTTTGGAACCCTTGAAAAACCTGTAAAAGAGGCACCAAATTCGTCTTTAGGGTTTCACCAAAACTTCTCTCTCTTTAATGTAAAAACTAGAAAACTATATATAGGAAAACTGGGCTGACGGCGTCAAGACAACCATGTGACGCCGTCACCTTGCCGCCAAATACTTCCTCGGACGGCCTTGATCTACTTATGACGGCCTGTGTGACGCCGTCACCACCTACGGTATTTTATTCTTGGTACTTTGACGCCGTCAGGATGACTTTTGATGCCGTCATCAACTATGGTGTTTTATTCTTGATGTCTGACGCCGTCAGGGCATAACTCTTGACGCCGTCACCTAGTGTCTTCAGCATGGAAAATTGATACTTTGCCGTTTTCTTCACTTTTATGCTCCAAAAACGTCCAAAATGGCTTCTTTTCCAGAATTCACTCTCCAAGTACCTAAAATCACAAAATGAACGATTTAGGGTAATATTTGATCAAATAAAGTCGGATTCGGGCTTAAATGACCCCCTAAAAACGGATCATTTTTCGCCTCATCATATACCCTTACACTTGAGATTTGCTTGTCCTCAAGCAAATGAGCTTTTATTCTACTCAAAAGACAAGTTAGGGGTCATTTAACACTAATATAAAAGTAATTACAACAAATAATCGTTCCACTAAAGACCAATAGACAAGCACTGAGATCATACACAAGCACCTCACAAATAGTGTTTAGATACTCACATCTCTCGGGTGTAATAAAGTAATATAGCATTATGGAAATGGAAGATATCTCTCACTACCTGTCATAGCAAAATAGATTACCATAGGCTTGGGAAAGGATCAAACCTCCACCGCATGGCGTAAGCACCTAGGATAAACTATCAAAGAGGTCTTTTAAAGGGTTGTAACGTTAGGTATAGGGATATGAATTACACGGTTTTGTTGGATAAAGGAAGTTTTACTGGTGGCGAGTTAACAATCTTGGTTAATCACATGTACAAGATGGCGTTGCTAAGCTAAGACTAGACTCGACTTAAGCTAATAAATGAAAAATAACAAAAACATAAAATAAACATAGAATGAAACGGGATGGTAGTCCGTATGTTTTTTCTCTTTTTCTTTTCTATTTTTTTTTTCTTTTTTCTTGATTTTTTTCGATTTTTTTTTTTTTTTTTTTTTTTTTTTTTTTTTTTCATACACTCTTACCCTACCATCCAAAATAATACATCATAGGGGATGAGAATTCCCCTTACACTTGAATCTTTACATACTTTACATTAAACTAATCTAATGACTCGAATTAAGAAAATTAAAACACTTGGAGTACTTTTAAGATTAACGTACATATGGGGGTAATAAGTGATGTTCTTCCCCATTACTCCATAAAACTAATCAAATGGATATTTAAGGTTAAACTTGATGAGCATGTAGATGTATTGAAAAACAAGGCTAGGCTTGTGGCAAAAGGATATCGACAAGAAGAAGGTATAGACTTTGAAGAATCCTTCGCACCTATTGCGAGAATTGAAGCCATAAGAATATTTCTCGCAAATGCTGCAAGTCAAAACATGGTGGTTTATCAAATGGATGTCAAGACTGCATTCTTAAATGGCGATCTAAAAGAGGTGGTGTATGTATCTCAACCCGAAGGTTTTGTGGATCCAGAATGCCCTAATCATGTGTATCGGTTAAAGAAGGCTCTTTATGGGATTAAGCAAGCACCTAGGGCGTGGTACGACACCTTGTCTAAATTTCTTCTGGCTAACAAATTCTCCAAAGGCGTTGTTGATCCTACACTCTTTACCAGAAAAACGGGCAAAAACCTTCTTCATGTACAAATCTATGTTGATGACATCATATTTGCCTCTTCTGATCCCAAAGAATGTGATCGTTTCTCCCAAGAGATGAGTTCTGAATTCCAGATATCTATGATGGGTCAAATGTCTTTCTTTCAAGGATTGCAAATTTCTCAAAATCCCAATGGCATCTTCATCAATCAATCCAAATACGCCAATGAAATTTTGAATAAATTTGGATTCGACTCCTGTGATTCAATTGATACTCCTATGATTGAAAGATCAAAACTTGATGAAGATGATGTGGGAATTCCGGTCGAACAAACCATGTATCGAAGCATGATTGGCTCCTTAATGTATCTTACCACTAGCAGACCAGACCTTCTATTTGCAGTTTGCATGTGTGCTCGGTATCAATCCAAACCCACCAAGAAACATCTGGAAGCTGTCAAGAGAGTCTTTCGATACCTTAAAGGAACAATCCACATGGGCCTTTGGTACCCTAAGGAAACTTCTATGGCTCTCACAGCATATTCTGATGCTGATCATGCGGGATGTCAAGACACTCGTCGCAGTACATCTGGGGGTGCACAGTTTTTGGGCAATAAGCTAGTCAGTTGGTCGTCAAAGAAACAAATGAGTACATCTATCTCCTCCACAAAATCTGAATACATTGCCATGTCATCTTGATGTGCTCAGATCTTATGGATGCGATCTTAACTTTCAGACTATGGCTTCATATGCGACAAGATTCCCATGTACTGTGACAACAAAAGTGCAATTGCACTCTGCTGCAACAATGTCCAGCATTCAAGGACTAAGCACATTGATATTCGACATCACTTCATCAGGGAGCAAGTTGAGAAAGGAATTGTGGAACTTTACTTCATGAGGACTGAGTTCCAGCTAGCTGATATCTTCACCAAAGCACTTTCTAGAGACCGATTTCACTTCATTCTCCCACCCTTGGTATGAAGAGTCTCACGCCTGAGGATCTCATTAGTCTTCAGGATGATCAGGAGGAGTAAAGGGGTTGCTTCACATATCCTTTGTATATAATCTTAACACAAAAAGAAAATAGAAAAATATAAAATTACAATAAACCCATAAAAATCTGAAAAACTATAAAAATACAAAAATACTCTTCTCACGACATGTCTCTTGTGTAATCAATATTATGTACGTTTCTAGAAATGTCATTCAATAATGACACGGAATCATACATATGCTTGAGCAAGAGTTTTTCGGTTTCAAATAAAGTTCTTTTCAAAAACATGTCGTATCTCAAAACATTCTTCAAATTATGGCTTGTAGTCATTTCAGGCTACAACTCGGACTTAAAAATGGCTTGTTATTATTTTAGATAGCAACCCGGTTTTCAAAATGAGGAAAACACGTCGCCAAAAAGACGGTTGTTCCTAGCAAAGGGTGCCGTTCATCCGAGCGTGAATTACTTTATATTCATGCACCCTCGATCTAATGTACGCTTCAGTGCATTATTTCTTGACAAAGAAGAGAAATCTTCTTTTTATCGCCAAATACTTTCCCTTCTATGATTTTTCCGGAAAGTATTTGTGCAAAACTTGGTGGTACCGTGAGATTTTGATTGAAAATCAAATTGAACTCAAAAGGAGAAAAGTGATTAGAAAAACCCAACATGGTTCTAGTGGTGAAGTCTCGGTAAGCACTGAAGGGGTTGAAGAATGAAAAAGAAATTAAATGAGAAAGGGTGAAAAGAAATAGCCCTCTTTTGATATATTCAACCTTAGGGCAGAAACCGGGTTCAATTCATAATCTACTAGTGGTTACTAAGGTAACACTAGTATTGAAGACAAGACGTCATGGACCCAGTGACGCACTGCACTAAACTTCCTAACCACTCAAGTTCTCTTAAAAGAACTTGTTTCATTCTCATGGGGAACCCTGTGCAATGTATCGACCGCTCATTGCGAGCTATGTTGATACCTAAACAGGAGACGCCTCCCCAGTCTCCAGGAGCGGATCAAAACGCACTATTGAGTCTAGAGCCATGAGATCATCCATAAATCTCGTTAGGACACATTCCAAATATGCTTATTGTTTCACACAATGTGGAAAATAAGATAAAATATTCAGAGTCCTAAGCATTATCCTTGTGGTATTGGCAGAACATCCGAGTGATATGAAAATATTCACGATGAAGATGGAAATCCTTCTAGAGCGAACATCTTTCAAGCTCTTGGTAGGTGACATGTGAGATCCATCTAGGATCAATGATCAAGTGACAACTGGAAAGAAACAATGGTGCGATTCATAATTGAATCAAACTTGTTCCAGGATATGGATTGACGGATACTTTTGCAAAAACCTTTCGGTTTGCTCACAAATAAATTTTCGAGCACATTGATTGTGTAATATCTTTCAAACAAAAGTATTTTTGATGGAAATGTGATTCAAAGTATAAAACTCTCGTCGCATCTCAAAAATGTTTATCATAGGACACGCGAGTGATTTCTATAAATCTATTTCTCATCAATCCGTGAATATTTATTCACCGATTCACTCTATCGTGCTGTCTGCTTTGAGATGTTCCGGTATCAGAACATGCTAAGTATAAAGATTCCAAAGTGGATTCTTTGGAAAATTCATTACTACAAGCTGGAAATTCCTGTCAAGGAGAGTCTTCTTTAAAAGAGACTCTACCTGATCACAGGTCGGTTTTCACAAAACCGGAGGGTAGTCTGTCTTCGCAGAACGAATGACAAAGCCATATTCGTTCTCTATCTTTATTGCTAACTGTTTTATTTCAGGGACACATATAAAGATGGCATTGATTGCTCCAGTTTCTAGCTGAATCGGGTCAATCCATACCTCATGCTCACACATCCTCCACACTATCAATGAAGATGAGAGACTTGCTACAACAAATGTTGAGGGACTACCAACAACGTTTCCACAACTCTGATGAAAAAGTCTCCTGATCTACAACTCTAATGCAACGTCACCAGATACAGAAGGGTGTGAGCATGATGGTCCTTAGTCACTACATCACATGAAGGCAACACAACTATGGATGAGCTTGGAGATTTACTTTGGCTGATGATCTCAAAGGAAGCTCAAAGATCACACATCACAAAGGAATTTAAATCACAAGTTCGCTTGCTTGAAGTACAAAGTGTGTAGAAAAGTGAAGAATCAGATCCTACGAGCTACAAAGACTAAAGAATGCTTAAAGACCAAAGAGCTTAATTTCAAAGGTGACCTCGCTTAGGGGGAGATTGTTAGGAATACAAATATTCCTGTAAAAGTCTCGGTCACCTAATGATTGTAATAGCATTAAGTTAGCTCGTAGTTAGTTTATTTATTAGTTAATTAGTATTAGTTTAAGTAACACCGTGGAAGAAGGACGGGTCTTCACCCACTGTATGCCTGATCCACAGCCCGGGTGTGGTCTTTTATGTTGTAAGAATAAATACCCCTCTCCACATGTGGTGAGGGTTGGACCTTCACTTAATCTCAATCTAATATTTCATTTTCTCTCAAGGTTCCTCTCTCCCTCTCCTTCTTGTTTCTCCAACGCCACACAAATCACAAGAGGTATCATGTTTCCAACATAGTTAGTATTCTACAAAAACTTAGCAAAGATCGTAAAATATAAATAATGTTTTTAGGCGATATTTGTATTAACAATCTCCCCCTTTTTGTTGATGACAAAACATAAACTTTGTTTTTAAGTAACTCACAAAATTTTAGTGTTTAAGACTTAAAAAAATTATATTAAACTTGTTTTACTTAAGTGATGAAAATCATATTAAGTTAAAAGGTTTAATATATGTTTCTCCCCCTTTTTGTCGAAACAAAAAGTAGAGTAGTGAAGCGGAATAATGCACGTGCTCCCCCTTGGTCGTTACTCCCCCTAAAAGGAGTGCCAAGATGGGAAACATGGATTTTGATCCTACAAAAACAATGGTTAGTTGGTAATATATATATATATATATATAATCAAGCTTGTAGTTACCACACATAATGCAACCACAATGACAACTCAAAAATGATCAACCAACAATGCAAGTAAATAAGTAGTAAAAGATATCATTTCAAGTAAAATTTGACTCGTAAAAGTCAAAGACAAGAAATGAAAATGATCCTCCTACTTCAAAAAAAATGAAAAATAACCAAGAAAGAAAAATCAAATCCTACTTTCTTAAATGGGGCAAAAGGCCTCTAAATGTTGTCTAGGATTTGTTTGGGTGGGAAAGAGCATCCAAACGTTCTATGACATGTTGGAATGCAAAACGGGTTTCGTCTTGAAATTGGTGAAGCAACAATTTGATGCTTTCACCCATTTTCAACATTTGCTCACAATGTGAGCAAACATGGGGATGAGTGGGTGGAAATGGGTTGGTTTTGGGTTCTTGGTTTGAGGATGGGTTGGTTTTTGGTTCTTGGGTGGAGGATGGGTTTAGTATAGAGTCAAGCAAGGTGGTTTGAAATTCCATTGCTTGATGGAGGTGATTCTCGACCATGCTTTGAATTTCCTCATAGGAAGGAAAGAAAGACTCAAAGGTTTGGGCTTGAGAATGTGGTGGAGTTGGGTGATCATGGTTTTCAAAGTTTGGTTCTCCATAAAGAGGACCATGGATGTCATGGTAGATAGGGTGAAACAACAATGGTTTGGGTTGGTGGTACTCTTGTTGTGGTGGTTGGTTGTGGTTAAAATACTCATTTTGGTCAAGAAATGACCTTGGTATTTCATTTGTAAAAGGTGGTGGTTGTGTTGGTCTTGGTGGAAGATCATTGAGATCTTGGACAAAAGGATGTGGTGATGTTGGAGGAGACCCAAATAACTCCGTAGGTTCAAGTTTAGGTAATGGTGATGGTGATGGAGTTTTGGATGGTTGGGTTGGAGCACTTGGTGGAGTTGGGTCAATGGGTGATTTTGTTGGTGGTGGAGTGAGCTCATTGGGTTCATTGGGTGATGGAGATGGAGATGCAAGGTTTAGAAAATGTTCATTTTTTATTGGTGAGGTGAATTCATCCGAGAATGAGGAGCTTAGGTTGATGATTGCTTAGACCAAAGTGGTTTGACACTTATCCGGGCGGTTTTCCGAACGGTTCTTGATGGTTGAGAGGTGATAGTTGACTTAGTCATTTTTAAAATGGTTTAAAGATCAGAGATTGTAATGGGGAAGCTGTGATTTGATTGTGTTCTAGGATGGTTTAATTTATAGTTATGAAGGAGTATGGGAAGGAGTGTTTGGATTTGATGTTTAGCCATACAAAAATGGAGGTTCCTAATGATTTGGAAGACTAATGTGGGTTGTCAAATCATGGAAGTCAATCCAATGAAAATGGTGAAATAGGAAGACAAAGATTTGCACTAAATGCTTAGTGGTTTTGGCAAATTTGTTGAAGGTATATGTCTCAGGGATTTCAAGGAACCTTTGGAAGGGTTCCTTCCTTTATGTGTGAAGGTTCCTTGAGGTAGTTATGGCTATTTTTGAAATAAGGCGGGAAATGGTTTTCTTTGAGTTATAAGGAATGAGAACTACCCTATTGTGCTTAACAAATTGCAGGAAATTGGTTTCTATCTAAAAGAGTGGTATGTTGTTGAGTGGATGTTGAAATGTTGAAAGCTAAAATTTTTTTTTTGCAGAAAATCTGGCGGAACCCTCAGATTACACAGGCAGAACCCGTGTGAGGGTTCTGTCGGATCCGTTCTGGGTTGCCCAGAAATTACACTGGCGAAACCATTCTAGGGTGCCGCCAGATCCGCCAGACCTGAAAAATTAGACAGTCCGCGATTTTGACCCGCGAGACGATTTTCAAATTTTTCGAAAACTCCTAAAACCAAAAATATAATTCATATCTGGTTAGGAAATGCAAAAAATGGACATGTAAACACGTATACCATTGGACTTTGACCGGGGGCTAGCGAATTTCACTATACTTAGTGAAAATTTCATAAACATGAAAATTTGACAACATGCCAAACGTTGTCTACCTGCATCATAGTTAGTTAATACATGTTGCAAATAGTATCACAAATTATACCAACACACAATTACATGACAAACATTGTTTAAACGACCAAATTGTTCAAATAGCACCTTGTGCCAAACACTCCTACACACCCGCACTCATTGACGGTCAATCTTCTTGTTGAGCTTTCCAAGGAATCTCCCAAGATTCTTAAACATCCCCTTTGTTTGCTTGAACTCCGCCAACTCATTTGGAATATCCGGAATTTGGGAAAGGTATTCTAGAGGTGGGAGCCTAGAGTTGGGCAAAGTGTCATCTTCACTCATTGAGGATGATGATGAGGAGTGATGAGGCAAAAAATGAACCACTTTTAGGGGGTCATTTAAGCCCGGAATTGAATTTATTTGATCAAATATTTCCCTAAATCATTCCTTTTGTGATTTTAGGTACTTTGGGAGTGAATTCTGGAAAAGGAAGCAATTCGGACATTTTTCGAGCATAAAAGTGAAGAAAACGGCAAAGACTTAATTTTCCAAGCTAAGAACAGTACCTGACGGCGTCAAGAGGAAGATCCTGACGGCGTCAAGAGTAAAAACCATGACAACCCAGTGCAAACCAGATGGCGTCACAACAAGGGCGTCAAGAGTTAAATTGGTGACGGCCTGCATAAGGAGAATACATGACAGCGTCAGACCAGATCCAGGCAGTCCGATAAACTATTTGGCGGTGAGATGACGGCGTCAGACATTTGTTCTTGACGCCGTCACCTATCAAAATCTATATATAGTTTTCTATTCTTCATTCATTAGAGAGGAACTTGTGTGGAGAAAACTAGGGCCGAACTTTGTAAACCCTAGGTCATAATTTACAGTGTTTCAAGGGTTTTCACCCCTTGAATCCTTTCATGTTCTATTCAGATAAGTCTTCTCTTAATTCATTCAATATGTCTATGTGTTGTTTGAATATATCTTTTACTTGTCTTGATTCCAACATGCTAGGCTAGATCTATCTTGTGTTTGCTTAGATCTAATGAAACCTAGATGTTAATTATGTGTTGATTACTTGTTTATGGTTGTATTGGATAAATGATTTCAATGTTTGGCTTAAGAAAAACTGGCAGATCTCCATTGTGTAACATGCTTGAACGTCTTAGGAAACATGAACCGATGTGTACTAGGTTTTATTGGTTGTATTTAATGCATGACCAAATTCTAGTGATCCCATGTTAGGAGCTTCTTAGCCGGCTCGACATAGGAGTGAAGTAGGCGCTCATAGGATTGGGGAAGTAAGTACGCCACCCCATGAATGGTATTAAGGAATACAATCCGTCATCCACGCAACTATAACAAGTAATTAACGTGTAAAAGATATCTAGGGAGTAGTGAAATCTAAGTAAACACAATTCTCCCACATATTGCTCACAACTTTAGTATAATTTAGTTTATTTTCATTTCTAGTATTTTATTTTGATTGCATCTTAGTAATTGGGTTAGTTGACTAGCAACTAATTCTGCCCAACTCCTTCAAACCCGAGATTTTTAATTGCTTTCATAAAAATATAAAAAAATACAAAAAGAATCATCCCTCATCTCTAGACCTAGTCTTTAGGTTTTCTAATCCTAGCGACACTATTCCTAGCTGAACGATCAATCCCCCGGTACTTGTCATTATACTATACTACATCGATCAGGTACACTGCCAGGTGGGGGTTGCAAGCTTCTCGAGATCCCTCGAGAGGTAAAGCTTGGTGCAAACCCTACGTATCAAGTTTTTAGCACCGCAGCCCGGGGAATAGTTATTGTCTAGGTTAGAATCTCTTTTTATTAGGTCTACTTACTAGATTCCTTTCTAGTAAGATTTTATTTTTATTTTCTAGGTTCTCTTTAGTCTATCTTATTTCTTCGTGGTTTTGTTCGTAACTCTTCACCACCCGACATCATGGACGATGGGAACATCTTTGAACCCGTCATCCCACCACAACAAAACCCACCACTAGATAACCAACCTCTTAGGCCCCGAACCTTAGGAGAATATTCCCGACCTAGCAACCAAGGCTACCGAAACACCATTGAGCTCACAGGAGCCAATGTGACCCCCTTGCGATCCGACACCATCCGGTTGGTGCAAAGCGGATGTGCATTCCATGGACTTCGTTCCTAAGATCCAAACCAACATCTCAAGGACTTCCTTAAAATCGTTGATTCAATAGACCTCGCCCGATTACGCCTATTCTAATTTTCTCTACGTGATCAAGCTAGCCAATGGCTTGAATGTTTACCCGCGGGATCCATCACCTCATGGGATGATCTCACCACTCGTTTCCTTGCTCAATTTTTCCCACCGGGGAGAACTACCCAGCTTAGAAATGACATCTTGATGTTCCAACAACGTCAAGGTGAAACTCTATATGAAGCATGGACTCGATTCAAGGACTTACTCCAAAAAGTCCCTCATCATGGCATATATCTTTGGCTCCAAGTCCAAATCTTCTATGACCATATCGATCTATCCACAAGGCGAGCCATTTACCAATCGGCCGGTGGTAAGCTACGTGATCTAAGTGTGGAACAATCATGGGAACTCATAGAAGATCTTGCTCTCTATGACAACGAAAGTTGGAATGATCCCCGTGATTTGAACAAAACGGTCAAGGCAATATCTTTGCCTTCGAACAACTCTAGCACTCCCGACCGTAGGATCATGGAACTTGAGGACCAAGTCAAGTTTCTCATGAAATCTTATGAAGCTCCTAAGCCTTCAAGCCAAGTGACAAAGTCACTTCTTCATGCGAATTATGTAGTGGTCCCCATGACACTCGTGATTGTGTGGAACTCCCCGGAACAACTTTTGCGGACTACGCATCCTCGCGTACCGACGAAGCGGGAGATAAGTGGTACACTTTCAAACCCGAGCCAAACCCTTACGATGATTCCTACAATCCCTCTTGGAAAAATCACCCAAACCTTAGCTGGAAACAAAACCAAGCCAATTCTTCCAATCCGCCTAATCGTTACCAACCAAACGGTCCACCCTCCAACCGTACTTTCAATAACAATCCTTCTAACAACTATGGTAGTACCAACAATTTTGAAGGATTGATGTCTAAGTTCATGGCATCTCAAGAGGCACGCATAGCTAGGTTTGAAACTGAATTCAACCAACAACAAATGGAGATGACCAACAAGATAGACAACTTGTTGAAAGCCCTCAACAACCAAGCGTTAACTACACCTAGGAAGGACACTAGGGATGCCAATAACGGAATCCAAATTAAGGACCCCTCATCATTCAAACATGTCCACTTTGTCAATGTTGTCACCATTAAACCAAAAGATAAGGATATAGAAGAAAGTGACAAAGATGAAGTTGAAGTAGAAACCGAAACTAGGGATGAAATTAGGGAAGTTGAGTGATTCGTTGTGTTTTGGTGTGTGAAAACAACAATTTTATCAAAATATCAATAATTTGTCGTGAGACAAACAATCGTGAAGTAATACGAGTAAACCGTTTAGGAAAATGATTACCCCGCAAAACTTGTGAAGGTGATATTCAAATTGTGAGACCGGGAAGTGATTTCCCGGGTCGTACCCCAACGAGGTGTGAATGGAAAGCTTCGAATGAGTTTTGGATTAAAATCTTGTATGTTGAGAAAGGTTATTTGGTTTTGTGAGTACGTTAACGAAAATTAAGAACTATTAAACGGAAATTAGTTAAACGCAACCTAAACGAGAAATAAACTAAGGTATGCTAATAACGATTTTAAATTACCTAAAAAAGCTACGGGAAAACGAAGTTAGGTATCGGGAATCCTAATTCACAATTTAAACAAGTAAACGTAACGTTTATTCTAAATAAACGTCACGCGCAAATTAAAACGTAAAATTTAAGCTACGAAGGTCCTACGGGTTTAAAAATATTTTTCTTACGAACTAAAAGACAAAAGAAAATTTTAGAAAAAAAAAGAAAATTAATTTTTCAACAAAGATTTAATTTATTATGACTTAAAAACTATTTAATACTAAATAAATTGTAATAAATATTAAAACTAATCTAAAAATTTTGAAACTTTTTTAGAAAATCTAATAACTTAAAACTGATTTTAAAAAAAATAAGAACTGAAGAAAAGCTATATTGCATAAGCTCGAACGAGCAGTTTTTAAGCTGACTAGCTTATTTCACTCATGACACTCAACAAGGGTTATAAGTTAATTTTTGCAATCTCTACTTGAAAAAAGACCCAAGGGCGCTGGTAAGAGGTGTTGTGTCTGTGTCGTGGGCTATGCAAGAGGTCCTGGGTTCGAAACCCACTTTTTGCAAAAAAAACTTATTATATTTTTTTTTTCTTTTTGTCGAGCACAGAAGATTCACCAAACCACAATCCCTTTTTTTTTTTTTTTTTTTTAAACAGATGTTAAACAGAAATTCACAATCGAACCACAGTTCTTTCTTTTGCTAATAGAATCAAATTTATCTTCAACAATTTTTTTCTTTGTTTTGCCTTTTTGTGACTGCCAAGCCGAACAGTAAACCAAACAAGTTTACACAAGCCTCTTGCTTGTGTAACCAATTCAACAAATAAAACAACAAATTCAATGTCAACAAGTAATATCAAACAAGAAAAACTCCAAACATCAAAGTAGCAGCTACTAATGATAATTTCAACAAGCTCGAATGAGCATAAGATCACTGCAGTTACAGCCAATAATCGACTAACAACAAGGTCCGAAACAAGCAACTAAACAAATGCTATTGGGAAATCTTATAAGCATACACCTAAATCCTATCTAGGGGGCTGCCTAGACCAGCCGTAATCACCTTAATGGATCCAACGTTTGAGTATTTTTGGACAAAAGAGAGTGGAAAAATTCTGGGTAACAGTGCTTAGTCGAACCAAGTCATCTACTTTAATCGTATTCAGCCAACACTTATGACACAAACACCCTTTTAAACGGACTTAGCTCGAGAGTTTGCAAAGTATACAATTAATCTAACATTACTAACTTACTAACTTGCATAAGATGAATGCAAACATAACCAAGCAACAACATCAGACAACTATCATCAAGCAACAACCAAAACAACAAAAAAAAGGGACCTACTTGTCGTCCGAATTTTGAGACTGCTGGAGAACCAAGAAACAAAGAACCACCTAATGTCTCCCAAGAGACTCTAACCCACTTCTTCCATCCATTCCATTCTGCTACTGCTTCATATATATATATATATATATATATATATATATATATATATATATATATATATATATATATATATATATATATATATATATATATATATATTTCTTTTTCGAATTCTTTTCTTACTTTTCTCTCTTTTTGTTTTGTCTGACTTTTGTTTAAACCACTCGAATAAGTATCCAAGCACCAAGCAGAATATATAAAAAAAACTTTGAAACTTAAACACTAATTTAAAGAAACTCAAACTTCAACTTCCATTAAACCATAAGTTTTCAGATTACAAACTTTTAAAATAGAACTTCTAAAAAATACGATTACAGAATTAAAATAGAGATGAGAAAAAAAAAGTAGAAATCGAATTACCAATAGCTTTTTAAAACAAACTAAGAACTAACTGATGATAAATTAAAAGATAAGTTGATGATGCCTCATAAGGGCTTACAAGAATCCTATTTATACTAAAACTAGTGGTAGGTACCGAAAATACTCTTCTCTTTGTCTTCTCCTTTGTGCTTCTTCACTGAGGTGGAGCTGAGTTGGATGATTTGTTTCTTTATGAGATGAATCTCAGCCTTCGGATCAAATCTCCATTTGTCTTAGCCTTCTGATCAAATCTTTGGCGCCTAAATGGTGTTGTGGATTTCCAGCATGTCACCCCTTGAATGGTTGAGGGGAGTTAGGTATGAATTTGTGAGTGATAGAGGGTTGTAGTGGGATTGGGGAGTGGGGAATGATGGTGATGGGGAGGGATGGTGATGGTTGTGTTGGCCTGATGTGATCACGGGGGGGTTTTGGGTGGTGTTATTTTATTCAGTGGAGAAGGATGGGAGGAGATGGAGTATACGAATGTTTAGGGTTAGGGTTGGGAGTGTTAGTTTTAAACGTGAAGCAGGGAAAAGGGGGGTGGGCTTGGAGGTGCATTTGGGCTTGGGTGGTTTTAGTTGAATGATGGGCTTGGTAAGAAGGTTTTGGTTTAATTGTTTGGTCCGTATAGTCTAGTTTTAAACACAAGGACCAACTTTGTTAATTTCTTCATTCTTAAGGACCAAAACTGCCAACTTCCCAAACTCTCATTAAGGACCCAATTTGCCAAGTTAGAGAAACCAAAAGACCAAGAATACAATTTTTCACGTTTGAAACCCAGGGGACTAAAACTGTCAATTGGCCAAAGTACAGGGACCAATTATGTAATTTTCCAAATCGTTTTACCCAAAGACCATTTTTGATTTGTTTTAACTTTTAAAAACAATGGTTGACTTTTTTCTTTGAAAATGACTGACCAGGGACTAGTTTTGTAAGATTTTGAAAGTCGGGGGACTAAAACTGCCAAATATGTAACTTTTGTTCGTTTTTCGTTTGTTTTCACTCGTTTTGCATAAGAAACATATAAAATACGATCTTTGGGATTTTCTTCGCATTTTGGTGTGTTTTTGAGTGTTTTTTATCGTTTTGCAGCTTAGATTTGACTCAAAATGATGAGTATTTACACACTCATCAATCCCCCACACTAAACTATTGCTAGTCCCTAGCAATCTTCTTGAGAAAAATTAATGGATTTGAAGTCTCTTTACCAAAAGCCATCACTTCTGGAGTAGCCAGGTGTAAGAACTGTGGCTCACCTGATAGCCATGTGATTTTGAGCAAACCACCAGCTTTCAACGGATTTGATTTGTCTTTACCAGGAGCCGTTTGCTCCTGGACTAGCCAACTCTTGATGGAACAGTCAACATCTTGGTGAGTTGATTACCAATTATGGTTTTTCCACAGCCTTTACCACAAGCCATAATCTTGCGGGCTAGCCAACTCATTAGCTTTTGAGGATGATGGGGAGTTGAGGAACCATACAATTTTTGGCAAATTGCAAGCCATCAACAGGTTTGAGTTATCTTTACCAAGAGCCGTTTGCTCCTGGATTAGCCAATCCCTTTTGTCGTTTAGACAAGGCGAATTGATAACCACAAAAATTTTGAAATAAAGTGAAAAATTTTTGAAAAATTTTGGCCAAAAATGGGGGTACTAGACGGTATATTTTGATAAAATTCGCTAGAATTTTCCCCTCCCCCACACTTAGAGTTGAATATTGTCCTCAATATTCAAAGTCCCGGCGATTATGCCGAAATTTTGAATGAAAGACGAGAATATTAAAAGCTAACTGTGGGAATGTCATTTGTATTTTTCACTTTATTTATTCGAACACAAACATTTTTTTTTTATTGTTTTTTTAATAAGATATATACATCTCAAGTAGCTGCGGGGGGTGGCCACTCCCCCACACTAAGGTGTTAGAAAATAGGAGGAAATCAGATACACGGGTGAAAACCCGTGTTTGTTGTTACTTGTTTTTGTTTATCGAGTCGCTAGCTTGACTCGATCCCCGAATTCATTGGTCCATGGGGAAAGTTTGGAGGTCCGGGACAACAGGTGGTATGTCCCCTCCAAAATAGTGTTTCAACCGAAGCCCATTTACTTTGAAATTGGGACCGTCGTTTTGAGATAACTCGACGGTTCCATAAGGATAAACTTTGGCAACGGTGAAAGGTCCAGTCCAGCGGGTTTTAAGCTTACCCGAAAAGATCTTTAATCGAGAGTTAAAAAGAAGGACTCGATCACCAACGTTGAAAACGCGGTTCTTAATTTTGGAGTCATGGATCTTTTTGGTTTTCTCTTTGTAGATTAAAGAGTTTTCGTAAGCTTGATCACGAAGTTCATTGAGTTCATTGAGTTGAACTTTCCTGTGATCACCCGCAGACTTAAGATCCAAATTGGCATTCTTCAAAGCCCAATAAGCTTTGTGCTCGAGTTCAATCGGAAGATGACAAGCTTTTCCATACACGAGCTTATAAGGAGTACACCCAATGGGTGTTTTATAAGCTGTGCGAAAGGCCCATAGAGCGTCGTCTAGCTTATCCGACCAAGAGGCACGGTTTTCGCCTACGGTTCTTTCAAGAATTCTTTTCAAACCTCGGTTTGAAACCTCCACTTGCCCACTTGTTTGTGGGTGATATGCGGTAGCAAGACGGTGAGTGACACCGTACTTGAGCATGACTTTTGCAAATTGTTCGTTGCAAAAGTGTGTACCGCGATCGCTTATGATAGCGCGGGGAGTTCCAAACCTTGAGAACAACGACTTTAAAAATTTGACAACTACTCGGGCATCGTTGGTCGGGAGAGCTTTTGCTTCGACCCATTTTGACAAGTAGTCAACGGCCACGAGTATGTACTTGTTCCCTCGTGAAGACGGGAATGGCCCCATAAAGTCTATGCCCCATACATCAAAGATTTCACACACTTGGATGACGTTTTGAGGCATTTCATCCCGTTGTGTGATCTTTCCTTGACGTTGACACGAGTCACAAGATTTGACTAGGTCATGGGCGTCTTTATAAATGGAGGGCCAATAGAAACCGGACTCAAATACTTTTCGAGCGGTGTAGTTCGGGCCATGATGTCCCCCGGTGGGTCCATTATGACAAGCCTTAAGGATTTCCATGGCTTCTTGGCCATGAACACACCTTCGAATAACCTGATCCGCACAGATTTTAAACAGATAGGGGTCGTCCCAAAAGTAGTGATTGACATCTTTGAAAAATTTGCTCTTTTGGTGGGACGACATCCCTTTGACAACGAAGTTCCCCGCGTGATAGTTTGCAAAGTCGGCAAACCATGGGGTACTAGAATCATCACGAGAGGAAATCACATTGAGTGTCTCGAGAGGAAACGTTTCGTTTATTTCCTTTTTCTCGAGAACTCCTTGATGAGGATTCTCCAATCGGGAAAGATGGTCAGCAGCGAGGTTCTCGGCTCCTTTTTTATCACGAATTATGATATCAAATTCTTGTAGGAGGAGAACCCAACGGAGCAATCTCGGCTTTGTGTCTTGCTTGGCAAAGAGATATTTTAGAGCCGAGTGGTCTGTGTACACTATGCACTTAGTCAAGATCAAATATGGCCGAAATTTCTCAAACGCATACACCACGGCAAGTAATTCTTTTTCCGTTGTGGTGTAATGAGCTTGAGCTTCGGTCAAGGTCTTGCTTGCATAATGAATTGGCTGAAAATGTTTGGTTTTTCGTTGCCCCAAGACCGCACCCATTGCAAAATCACTTGCATCACACATGAGTTCGAAAGGTAGGTCCCAATCGGGGGCAACTAGAATGGGTGCCTCGGTAAGCTTTTTCTTGAGAGTTTGAAAAGCTTCGATGCACTCATCGGAGAAGAAAAATGGAGTTTCTTTTTCAAGAAGTCGGGTCATAGGCCTAGCTATCTTCGAGAAATCTTGAATGAATCTACGATAGAAGCCGGCATGACCCAGGAAACTCCGAACACCTTTGACAGTAGTGGGAGGAGGAAGCTTAGCAATGACGTCGATTTTAGCTTTATCAACCTCAATCCCACTCTTGGAAATCTTATGGCCAAGGACAATTCCTTCCTTGACCATGAAATGACTTTTCTCCCAATTTAGACTAAGATTGGTGTCTTCACACCTTTGAAGCATTTTGTCTAAATTGGAGAGACATGATTCGAATGAATTCCCAACGACCGAAAAATCATCCATGAAGACCTCCATTGTTTTCTCGATCATGTCGTGAAAAATGGCCATCATGCATCTTTGAAATGTGCCCGGAGCATTGCATAAGCCAAAAGGCATGCGTCGATAAGCAAATGTTCCGTATGGGCACGTAAAAGTCGTTTTTTCTTGATCTTGAGGATCGATGGGAATTTGGAAATAACCCGAAAAACCGTCAAGGAAACAATAGTATTCGTTTCCCGCCAATCTTTCGGGCATTTGATCCATGAAAGGTAATGGAAAGTGGTCTTTACGGGTGGCGTCGTTTAATTTTCGATAATCAATGCAAATGCGCCAACCCGTCACCAATCGAGTTGGAATCAACTCGTTATCATCATTTTTGACAACCGTTATGCCACCCTTTTTGGGCACACAATGAACGGGACTCACCCAAGGACTATCCGAAATGGGGTAAATCAAACCGGCATCAAGAAGTTTAATGACCTCTTGCTTGATAACCTCATGAATTTTAGGATTTACCCGTCTTTGTTGTTGAACCGCCGGTTTATAGTCATCCTCCATCAAAATCTTGTGCATACAAAATTCCGGGTTAATACCCTTGATGTCGGAAAGTCTCCAAGCAATGGCTTGCTTGTGTGACTTTAAAACCTTGAGAAGAGCGGTTTTGTTTTCCTCATTCAAGTCTTTAGCGATTATGACAGGAAACTTATCGTCACCCTCCAAAAACGCGTACTCGAGATGAGGCAGAAGTTCCTTGAGTTCGACATCGGGACAGTCATCAGTTTTTTCAACATCTTTGACTTCCACATTATGAAGTTCTTTTGGAGGAAGAGATGAAGGATCATCATTGAGCAACTTCTCGAGGAGAAGTAAATCTTCCTCGGGATTGATAGAATCATAATCAACATGAGAATCACACGACAAACAAGCTTCGATTTCTTCCAAAATGAAGTCACCTCCCAAAAATGGAGTAAAAGAGGGGGGAGAGACACCAATGGAAGAATTGATTGATCCTTGCACACTTAACACTTCTTCAATATGGTCATCGCATGCAACATCGATGACATCAAGTCGGTTGATTTCTTCTCGTTCAAGGTCGAGAAGATCTTTTGAAGTGTTTTCAATGTTTATGATCAATTTCTCATCGCCAACTCTAAGAGTCATTTCTCCTTCGAAGACGTCGATTAATGCACGAGCCGTTTTTAAGAATGGTCTTCCCAAAATAAGGGGGACACGAGGATCGGCATCAAAATCGACGACTACGAAGTCGGCAGGAAAATAGAACTTGCCAACCTTCACAAAGACATCTTCAGCAATACCCTTCGGAATTGAAACCGATCGGGTTGCTAATTCGAGAGTCATTCGTGTTGGTGTAAGCTCAGGAAGTGAAAGTTTTTGCCAAATCGAGAAAGGCATGAGGTTTATGCTAGCGCCAAGATCGGCCAAGGCAAAGCATTCCACAAGCTTTTGGAAGTCACACGGAATGAGAAATTTTCCGGGGTCTCCTAATTTTTCAGGAAGTTTCTTTAGGAGAACCGCCGAACAATTTTCGTTCAAACGGGTTTTGGTGCGTTCAAATAGTTTCTCTTTGTTACTTAGAAGACTCTTGAAAGTGGAAGCAAACTTGGGCATATAGAGAAGAGCATCCGCGAAACTAATATCGAAGTGTAATTTTTGAAAAATTTCAAGAAACTTTTTCATTTGATCATTAGTTTGCTCGCGGAGTCTTTGATCATTTAAACGTGAAGGATATGGTATTGAAGCTTTTTGTTGAACGGGATTTTCCGAAGGTTCAAAAACAATTCCCGGTTTTGATTTGGTTTTTGGGACAACATGAGGTTGGACGTGTGCGGTACTTCGTGTACTTGTGATTTGCACCTTGTCCTTTGTAGCCTCGTGTTCACGTTCCACTACCTCGGGAGGAGAAGAAGATGAGGTAGTAGGAACCGTGGGTCCATCATAAGAAACTCCACTACGGGTTGTGATCGCCTTTACGTCGCCCTTCGGGTTGGCGATCGTGTTGCTTGGTAGCGTTCCCGATCCCGAAGGTCGATCATTTAAAGACTTCTTAAGTTCAGAAATCTGACCGATCAACAACCTATTAGTTTCTTCTTGAGCTTTCATAAATTGCTTCAACAATTCATCGGTTGATGATTGAGGTTGAGCAACAGATTGATTTTGAGGAAAGTTTTGAGCTCGGTTGTTTTGATTGAAACCTTGATTTTGAAAATTTCCATGGTTTTGATTACCATGAAAATTGTTTCCTTGATTGAAATTACCATAACCTTGGTTTCTATTCAAGTTTCCTTGATTTTGAGAACCTTGGTTGTAATTTCTCCCTTGATTTTGATATTGATTAATAGGGGCTTGAAATTGGTTTTGAACATTCGGGTTTCTTTGTTGTTGATTTTGATTGAATCTATTTGGATTGTTGGGTTGAGAAAAACCAGGTGGACCACTTTGATTGTTAGTACGGTAATTTTGTTCCATTTGAGGACGGTATTGGTTACCTCCTTGGTTGGAATTACGGACTATTGCATTGACTTCAAAAGGATTGCCATCGGTGGCAGTACAATTGTAGTAAGCGTGTGGACCACCACAAGTAACGCAAGTGTCAACCTTTTTGACTTCAGCAGGTTGAGAAGAGACTTTCTTTGTTTTGGTGAGAACCAAAGCATGAATTGCTTCCGTGAGCTTGTCAAGTCTAGCATCGGTGCTAGATTGAGCCACGGTTGATGAGGAAGAAGGACCAACATTAATTTGCGAAACAACCGATTTGCTTCGTGGAATGCGGACCTTGAATTTGTTTTCAATTATCATCAAAACATCTTTGGTGGTTCGATTCAAGAAGTTACCTCCCGCGGAGGCATTAAGAGAGTCTTGATCGACTTGGCTCACACCATTATAGAAAGTGTCGAGTTGCATCAACTCAGAAAAACCATGATGAGGACATTTACGAAGCATGTCCTTGTAACGATCCCATGCCTCACCGAATGATTCATCAAATTTTTGAGTGAATTTCATGATCTCATTCTTGAGGGCGGTGGTTTTGGATGGAGGAAGGAATTCGTTCACAAACTTCTTGACCAAATCTTCCCATGTTTCAATCGATCGAGGGGGTTGTTTGTCTAGCCAATTTTTGGCAGCCCCATCGAGGGAAAATGGGAAGAGAAGAAGTTTGATAGCTTCCTCAGGGACATTTTTGCATTTGATGGTTGACGTAATTTTGTTGAACCATCGAACGTGATCTTGAGGATCGTCCCTCTCGAAACCATAGAATTGACGCGAGGTGACTAAGTTAATCAACCCCGTCTTAAGTTCGAAATTGTCAGCCACGATGGCTGGAATGATGATAGCATCTCCGTAACCCTCGATGGGTGCTTGGAGAAGCTCATTCATGGTGGGTTCGGCCGCCATGATTGGAATAGCACGAAACTCGGGTTCGGCTATTCGATTGGTACGTCGTCGATTACGCCTTCTTCTCGGAATGTTATTTAGCGTTTGCAAAGGACTTGTTGACGTAGACGAACGTGTGCGCATGCACCACAAAAAAAATCAATTAAAACAATACCACTTTAAATACAAGGGAACTTAAACCAATAATCAAGTACGCAAGGTTAACTTCTAAGGAAAAACGCACAAAGGAGCGGGAGAGAAGAATGGATCTCTCACTGGGCGAAGTTCGTTGGATCGCCACATACCGTTTCGACTCCTCTTAAAGTGTGAATTTCGTTTAAAAGTTTTCCAAAACGCAAGTGATACAAAGGCAAGTTTTGATCTTTGGTTTGGGAACTTATTATGGTCACACCCCCAGTTGGTAGGTGTTCTGCCTTGGTTTGCGGTGGTAAGATTTTAACATTGTATTTATTAAACAATGAAACGGGAAAATCTTTTTGTGTTTTTCTTTATCTTATATAGATATAATACATATACTAGAAACAAAAGAAAAATATTTTTGGTTTTTTATACGTTTTATAAAAGCGTAACTTCTTGCGAAGGTTCTACAAGACTAATCGTCTAAACCTTATCGAGACTTTCGACACACAGCCTCCCCGGCAACGGCGCCATTTGATTCGTTGTGTTTTGGTGTGTGAAAACAACAATTTTATCAAAATATCAATAATTTTTCGTGAGACAAACAATCGTGAAGTAATACGAGTAAACCGTTTAGGAAAATGATTACCCCGCAAAACTTGTGAAGGTGATATTCAAATTGTGAGACCGGGAAGTGATTTCCCGGGTCATACCCCAACGAGGTGTGAATGGAAAGCTTCGAATGAGATTTGGATTAAAATCTTGTATGTTGAGAAAGGTTATTTGGTTTTGTGAGTACGTTAACGAAAATTAAGAACTATTAAACGGAAATTAGTTAAACGCAACCTAAACGAGAAATAAACTAAGGTATGCTAATAACGATTTTAAATTACCTAAAAAAGCTACGGGAAAACGAAGTTAGGTATCGGGAATCCTAATTCACAATTTAAACAAGTAAACGTAACGTTTATTCTAAATAAACGTCACGCGCAAATTAAAACGTAAAATTTAAGCTACGAAGGTCCTACGGGTTTAAAAATATTTTTCTTACGAACTAAAAGACAAAAGAAAATTTTAGAAAAAAAAAAGAAAATTAATTTTTCAACAAAGATTTAATTTATTATGACTTAAAAACTATTTAATACTAAATAAATTGTAATAAATATTAAAACGAATCTAAAAATTTTGAAACTTTTTTAGAAAATCTAATAACTTAAAACTGATTTTAAAAAAATAAGAACTGAAGAAAAGCTATATTGCATAAGCTCGAACGAGCAGTTTTTAAGCTGACTAGCTTATTTCACTCATGACACTCAACAAGGGTTATAAGTTAATTTTTGCAATCTCTACTTGAAAAAAGACCCAAGGGCGCTGGTAAGAAGTGTTGTGTCTGTGTCGTGGGCTATGCAAGAGGTCCTGGGTTCGAAACCCACTTTTTGCAAAAAAAACTTATTATATTTTTTTTTTTCTTTTTGTCGAGCACAGAAGATTCACCAAACCACAATCCCTTTTTTTTTTCTCTCTTTTTTTTTTTTTTTTTTTTTTTTTTTTTTAAACAGATGTTAAACAGAAATTCACAATCGAACCACAGTTCTTTCTTTTGCTAATAGAATCAAATTTATCTTCAACAATTTTTTTCTTTGTTTTGCCTTTTTGTGACTGCCAAGCCGAACAGTAAACCAAACAAGTTTACACAAGCCTCTTGCTTGTGTAACCAATTCAACAAATAAAACAACAAATTCAATGTCAACAAGTAATATCAAACAAGAAAAACTCCAAACATCAAAGTAGCAGCAGCTAATGATAATTTCAACAAGCTCGAATGAGCATAAGATCACTGCAGTTACAGCCAATAATCGACTAACAACAAGGTCCGAAACAAGCAACTAAACAAATGCTATTGGGAAATCTTATAAGCATACACCTAAATCCTATCTAGGGGGCTGCCTAGACCAGCCGTAATCACCTTAATGGATCCAACGTTTGAGTATTTTTGGACAAAAGAGAGTGGAAAAATTCTGGGTAACAGTGCTTAGTCGAACCAAGTCATCTACTTTAATCGTATTCAGCCAACACTTATGACACAAACACCCTTTTAAACGGACTTAGCTCGAGAGTTTGCAAAGTATACAATTAATCTAACATTACTAACTTACTAACTTGCATAAGATGAATGCAAACATAACCAAGCAACAACATCAGACAACTATCATCAAGCAACAACCAAAACAACAAAAAAAAGGGACTTACTTGTCGTCCGAATTTTGAGACTGCTGGAGAACCAAGAAACAAAGAACCACCTAATGTCTCCCAAGAGACTCTAACCCACTTCTTCCATCCATTCCATTCTGCTACTGCTTCATATATATATATATATATATATATATATATATATATATATATATATATATATATATATATATATATATATATATATATATATATATATATATATATATATATTTTTTTTTTTTTCTTTTTCGAATTCTTTTCTTACTTTTCTCTCTTTTTGTTTTGTCTGACTTTTGTTTAAACCACTCGAATAAGTATCCAAGCACCAAGCAGAATATATAAAAAAAACTTTGAAACCTAAACACTAATTTAAAGAAACTTAAACTTCAACTTCCATTAAACCATAAGTTTTCAGATTACAAACTTTTAAAATAGAACTTCTAAAAAATACGATTACAGAATTAAAATAGAGATGAGAAAAAAAAGTAGAAATCGAATTACCAATAGCTTTTTAAAACAAACTAAGAACTAACTGATGATAAATTAAAAGATAAGTTGATGATGCCTCATAAGGGCTTACAAGAATCCTATTTATACTAAAACTAGTGGTAGGTACCGAAAATACTCTTCTCTTTGTCTTCTCCTTTGTGCTTCTTCACTGAGGTGGAGCTGAGTTGGATGATTTGTTTCTTTATGAGATGAATCTCAGCCTTCGGATCAAATCTCCATTTGTCTTAGCCTTCTGATCAAATCTTTGGCGCCTAAATGGTGTTGTGGATTTCCAGCATGTCACCCCTTGAATGGTTGAGGGGAGTTAGGTATGAATTTGTGAGTGATAGAGGGTTGTAGTGGGATTGGGGAGTGGGGAATGATGGTGATGGGGAGGGATGGTGATGGTTGTGTTGGCCTGATGTGATCACAGGGGGGTTTTGGGTGGTGTTATTTTATTCAGTGGAGAAGGATGGGAGGAGATGGAGTATACGAATGTTTAGGGTTAGGGTTGGGAGTGTTAGTTTTAAACGTGAAGCAGGGAAAAGGGGGTGGGCTTGGAGGTGCATTTGGGCTTGGGTGGTTTTAGTTGAATGATGGGCTTGGTAAGAAGGTTTTGGTTTAATTGTTTGGTCCGTATAGTCTAGTTTTAAACACAAGGACCAACTTTGTTAATTTCTTCATTCTTAAGGACCAAAACTGCCAACTTCCCAAACTCTCATTAAGGACCCAATTTGCCAAGTTAGAGAAACCAAAAGACCAAGAATACAATTTTTCACGTTTGAAACCCAGGGGACTAAAACTGTCAACTGGCCAAAGTACAGGGACCAATTATGTAATTTTCCAAATCGTTTTACCCAAAGACCATTTTTGATTTGTTTTAACTTTTAAAAACAATGGTTGACTTTTTTCTTTGAAAACGACTGACTAGGGACTAGTTTTGTAAGATTTTGAAAGTCGGGGGACTGAAACTGCCAAATATGTAACTTTTGTTCGTTTTTCGTTTGTTTTCACTCGTTTTGCATAAGAAACATATAAAATACGATCTTTGGGATTTTCTTCGCATTTTGGTGCGTTTTTGAGTGTTTTTTATCGTTTTGCAGCTTAGATTTGACTCAAAATGATGAGTATTTACACACTCATCATTGAGGTTAATAAAGGAGAGGAGTTAGAGGAAGTAGAGACCATAGAAAAGCACTTTGATAAGTTGCCCACCAAGGAAGAACGGGAATACCATAATGATTTATTCGATGGCCCCGAGACACCATATATCCTTGGCACACCCCTTATCAAAATGGGAGACCCCTCTAAAATCAACATACCATGCAACATTGGGCATATGCATATATGGAAAGCTTAAACCGATCCTGGATCTCCTATAAACATCATGACTAGGACTTATTACAATTGGGTGATGAAGAAACAACTTGATTATAGGATGATGCCCAATAAAAATTTGATAAGTAATTTTGTAGGAAGAGTGAAGGGATTGCATGTGATTATAGGTAATTTCACCTATGAGATCGATTTTATGATAGTAGAAGATACTCGCCCGGTGATAGATGATTGCCTATGCCAAGTAGTATTCGAAACACCATTTGTTGAGGCCACTAAGATGAGTTATCTAGAGAGTGAAACCAACGATGAGGTCACGTAGTAACCCATGACCTTGAGTCTAGCTACAAGACTCGTAAATAAAGAAAAGCGCTTTTTGGGAGGCAACCCATGATTGTGTGTGATTTTTATTTTGTTTGTTTGTTATTTGCTTCCGTAAGCATGCTTTATTTTTATTGTTGGTAGATCATGTTTCAAAACTAAATAGTGGAAATACTTTACTTTGTTGTTTGGCCTAGTCTTAACTTCATCCAAAGGTATTTTTGCAAAAGATAAGTGTAAGAGGAAACCCCAAATATATTTTTAAGAAACAAAACCGATCATGATTCTCCACAATTTTAAATGAACATGTATATTCGTATTTGTTAGAGTCAAATGCTTGTATCGAGTCATAATGATGTTTTGCAGGATTTTCCCGGAAGTAGGACCAAGTTTTTCCAGAAATTTTCCGGAAACTTAACATAAGAATTTCTGCAGGTCACTTCTGATGGCGTCACAAGTTTACTCTTGACGGCGTCACGTGTAAAAATCTGGAAATTTTACCAGTTTGTTTTTCTAATGGAGTCTCAAAGTTTTTGTTGAATTATTAGTTTTATAATCTCCAGGAAATCTGTAAACATCATTCCACAAGCATTATATCTTATTTTGTTTTCTAGGTTTTATTAGCATATGTAGATTGCTGCCGATTTTATGCGAGGTTGCCTTGTCTGTTTTCTCAGGTTTTACAGGTTATGTATGACAAGAAGATGATTATTATTCTGGAAGGGAAGTTTTGATTGTTCATTTTCTTGGAGGAAGATCTAACCTGGCCACCTTATTATCCATACTGAGCGAATCAGGGGAGTATTTAATTTCATTCATTTTACTTATTTCACTTTTACATTCTTTACTTGAACATTGGGGACAATGTTCATCCTAAGTGTAAGGGGAGGGTAAAATGATGATACCTTACAAATACACTTTCGCTTGAGTTTGTTTGTTTGATGGTAGATGTGTAATAAAACTATGAGAAATACTTGTTAGTGCAATTTTAGCGCCAAGTTTAAATTTTTTTACAACATTTAGGAGTGAAACTTTAGCCATAGCAAGCGTCTCATGGATAGGAGATTGTATGACTAGCACAAAAACCATACCACTCAAAAATTTCCACCCCAAATATGTGAGGTTCGCCCTTAGATCTTTAGGAAAAAAATTAATTGTTGGTCCTTATGAGTGTACCGGTAGTATTTAGATTCTAGAACTTGTGATAGCGATGCATCCCGAGACCGCTAGTGAGACTACATTCGTGTAGTTAGGATTTACTACATGATAAGAGGCATTATGATAACCCTTGTTCTACACCTGTAATATAATTACATTGACTTCATAGGTCAAGTAATTCTCCCACACCTTAGCGTTGTACTCATTTTTAGTACATGAAACCCCTAGTACACCCCTCCGAACCTATCTTTTAGTTTCTAACTTTAAGCATCTTACTTAAAGGAAGAATTTGTTACTCCCCACTTAAATGTACACCCAAATCACCTTAGCCTTTCGTGTATGCACTCATCTTTAGTGCATTATTGTTATTTGTTAAACCCTTAGTTAATTATCTAATTGATTACATGGTTGCTAAGTCGAGTCATATCCTTGTACATATTGTTTTGGGACGATTGGGACTCATGGGTAAAGTACTTGTGTTACGGAGTAATGGGGAAGAACATCATATTATTACCCCCATATGTATGTTAATCTTAAAAGTACTCCAAGTGTTTTGATTTTCTTAATTCGAGTCATTAGATTAGTTTATTGTAAAGTATGTAAAAATTCAAGTGTAAGGAGAATGTTCATTCCCTATGATGTATTATTTTGGATGGTAGGGTAAGAGTGTATAAAAAAAATCAAAAATATATAGAAAAAAATAGAAAAAGAAAAAGAAACATACGGACTACCATCCCTTTTCATTCTATGTTCATTTTATGTTTTTGTTATTTTTCATTTAATAGCTTAAGTCGAGTCTAGTCTTGGCTTAGCAACGCCATATTGTACATGTAATTAACCAAGATTGTTAACTCGCCACCAGTAAAGACTGCCTATATCCAACAAAACCGTGTATTCCATATCCCTACACCTAACGTTACAACCCTTTAAAAGACCTCTTTGATAGTTTATCCTAGGTGCTTACGCCATGTGGTGGAGGTTTGATCCTTTCCCAAGCCTATGGTAATCTATTTTGCTATGACAGGTAGTGAGAGATGTTTTCCATTTCCATATTGTGATATTACTTTATTACACCCGAGAGATGTGAGTATCTAAACACTATTTGTGAGATGCTAGTATATGACCTCCGTGATTGTCTATTGGTCTTTAGTGGAACGATTATTTGTTGTAATTACTTTTATATTAGTGTTAAATGACCCCTAACTTGTATTTTGATTAGAATAAAAGCGCATTTGCTTGAGGACAAGCAAATCTCAAGTGTAAGGGTATATGATGAGGCGAAAAATGAACCACTTTTAAGGGGTCATTTAAGCCCGGAATTTAATTTATTTGATCAAATATTGCCCTAAATCGTTCCTTTTGTGATTTTAGGTACTTTGGGAGTGAATTCTGGAAAAGGAAGCAATTCGGACGTTTTTGGAGCATAAAAGTGATTAAAACGGCAAAGTCTTAATTTTCCAAGCTGAGAACAGTACCTGACGGCGTCAAGAGGAAGATCCTGACGGCGTCAAGAATACAAACCATGACAACCCAGTGCAAACCTGACAGCGTCACAACAAGGGCGTCAAGAGTTAAATTGGTGACGGCCTGCGTAAGGAGAATACATGACGGCGTCAGACCCAGATCTAGGCAGTCCGAGAAACTATTTGGCGGCGTGATGACGACGTCAGACATTTGTTCTTGACGCCGTCACCTATCAAAATCTATATATAGTTTTCTATTTTTCATTCATTAGAGAGGAACTTGTGTGGAGAAAACTAGGGCCGAACTTTGTAAACCCTAGGTCATAATTTACATTGTTTTCAAGGGTTTTCACCCCTTGAATCCTTTCATGTTCTATTGAGATAAGTCTTCTCTTAATTCATTCAATATTTCTATGTGTTGTTTGAATATATCTTTTACTTGTCTTGATTCCAACATGCTAGGCTAGATCTATCTTGTGTTTGCTTAGATCTAATGAAACCTAGATGTTAATTATGTGTTGATTACTTGTTTATGGTTGTATTAGATGAATGATTTCAATGTTAGGCTTAAGAAAACTGGCAGATCTCCATTGTGTAACATGCTTGAACGTCTTAGGAAACATGAACCGATGTGTACTAGGTTTTATTGGTTGTATTTAATGTATGACCAAATTCTAGTGATCCCATGTTAGGAGCTTCTTAGCTGGCTCGACATAGGAGTGAAGTAGGCGCTCATAGGATTGGGGAAGTAAGTACGCCACCCCATGAATGGTATTAAGGAATACAATCCGTCATCCACGCAACTATAACAAGTAATTAACATGTAAAAGATATCTAGGGAGTAGTGAAATCTAAGTAAACACAATTCTCCCACATATTGCTCACAACTTTAGTATAATTTAGTTTATTTTCATTTCTAGTATTTTATTTTGATTGCATCTTAGTAATTGTGTTAGTTGACTAGCAACTAATTCCGCCCAACTCCTTCAAACCCGAGATTTTTAATTTCTTTCATAGAAATATAAAAAAATATAAAAAGAATCATCCCTCATCTCTAGAGCTAGTCTTTAGGTTTTCTAATCCTAGCGACACTATTCCTAGCTGAATGATCAATCCCCCTGTACTTGTCATTATACTATACTACATCGATCAGGTACACTGCCTGGTGGGGGTTGCAAGCTACTCGAGATCCCTCGAGAGGTAAAGCTTGGTGCAAACCCTATGTATCAAGGAGGTAGGAGGATGAGAACGTTTTCCTTGGGCTTTGTAAACTCTCTTATCACTTAGTGGGACAAAGGTGTGTGGAATGAGAGAGTAGTCAAGGCGAAGACCATTAGGAGTTGGTGGAATGGGTGAGATGAACCTAAAGAGACGGGTCAAGAGCATTCCAGACGGCATAGCCGTTGTGCCATGCACGGGAATGTCGGCCATTCTCTTGGCCATGTAGTAGGCAAGGTTGAAGGGTTGCCTAACGGACAAGGAGTAGAGCATGTAGCAAAGGCAAATATTTATATGATCTCGGTTTCCTATTGTGCTAATGGCATTGGCTCTAAGGACTTCCTCCCATTTCTTGAATTGGGGCTTGAGTTCATTAAGTTCCATTCCATATGGATCCTTATCGAACTCATTTCCCGAACGGGTTCTCCTAGTGTTGGTTGTCCTAACGAAGAGGTGGTCACGAAGTTCATCTTTGGACACAAGAGGGGTGTCATAGGGATGGATGCGGTCAAAGAGTGTGTCAAGAGTTGAGAGGGAGTGCAAGTCAGAGTAGATGCAAGTACCACGGTTTAGGACACCAAGGATTTGAGCAAACTCCTCGAGAGTGAAGGAGTATTGATGACTTATGCGTGGGAATTGCACCAGGCTTTACCTCTCGAGGGATCTCGAGAAGCTTACAACCCCCACCAGGCAGTGTACCTGATCGTTGTTGTATAGTATAGTGACAAGTACCGGGGGATTGATCGTTCAACTCAAGAATGGTGTCGCTAGGATTAGAAAGCCTAAAAACTAGGTCTAGAGGTGAGGGATGATTCTTTTTGTATTTTTTTTTTATTTTTATAAAAGCAAGTAAAAAACTCGGATTTTGGAGGAGTGGTGTTGGGTCTGAAACTGCTGCTGAGTGAAACTGCTGCTAAGTGAAACTGCTGCTAGTGGTAATGATTCTGCTGCTAATGTCAAAGTACTGCTGAGGATAAATACTGCTGACAGAATCTGCTGCTAATGGGATAAGGATGTATACGGTTTAGATAAATATAGAATAGATTGTGTAAATATTATATTTATCTAGAATATACTTATCTTGTAGAGAAAGGTATTGTAAACCTAGTAGGACTCCTTGGCCTATAAAAGGAGGATCCTAGGGTTAGTTTATGTAACGTGTTATTATTCTCTTCAAGGTTGTAAAACCCTAGCATTGTTGAGTGCTCGTATTAATAATATTGAAGTGTTGAAAGAGAATCATAAGTCTTCTTAAGTTAAGCTTTTATATTCCGCGTATTAGTTTAAGTATTTATTCAAGTTAACTTCTATATAAGATCGTTTAAGCTCAACTGGGATCAACAAGTGGTATCAGAGCTTGTGATCTAGAAGTTATAATCAAGAAGATTTTGTTTCTTTAAAGTTTGCTGTTCCAAATCGTTTGCTTAAGATGGGTGATGAAACTCATATGGTGACTGCTTCAAGGGTACCTATGCTCAATCCTTCTGAGTATGAGCTATGGAAGAGGAGGATCAGACAATACATTCGCATGATCGACTTCAACATGTGGAATGTGATTGTTAATGGTGATTCTGAACCAGAGAAGAGTGCTGATGGTAAGGAGATACCAATCAAGTCTGCTGAAGCTAATGCAACTAGGAAGCTGGAAATCAAGGTTCATAGTATTCTCTTAATGGGAATACCTAATGAATTTCAAATGGACTTTGATGATTGTGAAACAGGAAAAGCATTGATGGATGCTGTGGAATTCAGGTTTGGAGGGAATGATGCTACTAAGAAATCCAGGAAGAACATGTTGAAGCATCAGTTTGAAAACTTTACTTCTGAATCTGGAGAAAAGATAATTGGCACATACAACAGGCTAAATCAACTAGTTAGTCATCTAAAGCTGGTTGGTTATGTTGTTCCACAGGAAGATGTGAATCTCAAGTTCCTAAGAAGTCTTACACCTGAATGGAGTATGCATACAGTGGTGTGGAGGAATAAGCCTGACTTTGAAACAATGAAGTTGGAGAGCCTCTACAACAATTTAAGGGTGTATGAATCTGAATTGGCTACTTCTTCTACTTCATCCTCTGGTACTCAAAATCTTGCCTTTGTATCCTCTAAAGGAAAAGAATCTCACTCTGCTACTCATTCTACTACTTATGGAGTCTCTGCTGCTGATGGTTCTGCTGCCAGTTCAAATGATAAGATCTCTACTAGTGATATTGCTTTGTGTGCATTCTTGGCTGAGCTCACAACTACTATAAGGTCACATGTCTTAAATCAAGATTTGGATTACATTGATCCTGATGATCTTGAAGAAATTGATCTTAAATGGCAAATGGCTATGTTAACTTTGAGGGCAAGAAAGTTCTTGAAAAAGACTGGAAAAGAAGTCAAGTATAAAGCTAAAGACAGTCCAGGCTTTGACAAATCAAAGATAGAATGCTACAACTGCAACAGGAAGGGACATTTTGCTAGAGAATGTAGAGCTCCAAAGAAGAATGCTGATGCTGCAAAGAAGGTTACTGAAGAATCAAAGACTACTGCACTTGTATCATGTGATGGGCTGGGAGATTATGATTGGAGTGATATGGCTGAAGAAGAACCAAATTTCTCTTTGGTTGCTGCTGTTCAACCCAAAGTGCATAACTTTGCACTTATGGCATATGGTTCATCATCAGGCTTTGACTCTGAGGTATCTAATGACTCTGAATCATCTGGTTGTTCTTTTAAATCTTGTTCTGACACTATAGAAGTTCTTAAGGCTAGGAATGAGAGTTTAAATAAAGAAGTTGAACACCTAAAACTTGATAACTTAGGTTACAAAGTAGGTATTCAAAATGTTGAAAGAAGATTAGAATATCTTAAAGAGTGTGAGAAGGAATATGTAGATCAACTTAATCTCAGAGATATAGAAATTTTTAAGAAAAACAGTGAAGTAGAAGTTCTTAAAAATAAGTTGGTAGAAGCAGAAAAAGAAAAAGAGGAAGCTCTTGCTGAAAAAGATAAACATGTAGTAAGAGTACAAAAACAACAATTTGCTTCTGATATGGTTCATAAATCTATTGAGAATAACTTGATGAGAAAAGGTAGTGGAATTGGGTATAATGAAGTGGCTCCTCCAGCCAAAAGTGCTTTTGCTCCACCAGGAAAAGAACTATCCTTCATTAGTGAGCTAAATATTGAAAAACCTTTAGGTGAAAGTAGCACAAGTGTTAATGAGACACCTAAGGTTGAAGCTAGAAATTTTCCTGAAGCTCCTATTATAGAAGATTGGTATTCTGATGGTGATAGTGATGAGGAACAGGTTAAAAAGAATCAAAGTGTGAAAAAGGAAGAAATTCCTACAAAGTTTAAACCTAAAATTGAACAGGTTAAGTTTGTCAAACCTGTGTTAGGAAATAACTTCTCTAGGAAAATGGTAGAATACAATGAGATACCTAGAGAACAGATGGATAGGTTCTATAATAAGCCTAGGGGTAATCAGAGAAACTTCAATAATCTAGTTTCAAAAAGGTTAGGTGATCAGTTTCAATTACAAAAGAAGGCTTGTTATAAGTGTGGTAGCTTTGACCACTTGATTGTTAGATGTCCTGAACACCAAAAGCCTGTTTGGAATCAATACACTAGGGTGAATCACAAATATGTAACTAAACAAACTCACCCACATCCTAATAGAAATATGGTTCCAAGAGCTGTTTTGTTGAGATCTGGTGCTACTAGATCTATTTATGCTGCTAAATCAAATGGTGTTTTCAAATCAACAACTAGTTCTTCTACTGGCTCTACTGCTAGTAAGCATTCTGCTGCCAGTATGCACTCTGCTGCTAGCAAGCAACCTGCTGCTAGTACAAAACTTTCTACTTCTGAGCCAAAACATCTTCCAAATACAATTGTTGGTAATCACTTTTATGCTGTTAAGGCCTCAGCTTGCTGGACTTGGAAACCAAAAACAAATGGTTCAAATTATGTTTCCAAGGATAGCAGTGCATCAAGTGATTTAAAGAAATTTGATTATGTTGATGCACAGGGCAGATCCAAGTCAGTAATGGCTTGGGTCGTCAAGAGGAACTAATGTCTCTACTTTTCATGTGCAGGTCAATCTACTGGATGAGCTTAAGGATATGGTTATTGTTGATAGTGGATGTTCTGGACACATGACAGGTGATGAGTCTCAACTTGAAGACTTTGAGGCTTTTGATGGTGGTTATGTTGCATTTGGGAATGATCCAAAAGGTGGAAAGATTGTTGGAATAGGAACTCTTAAAACTGGAAATTTGGACTTTGAGAAGGTGTTTCTTGTGAAAGGACTTAAGTTTAATCTTTTTAGTGTCTCACAAATGTGTGACAAAAAGAACTTTGTTCTTTTTACAGACACTGAGTGTATGATCCTTTCTCCTGACTATCAGTTGCCAGATGACAAATCTGTGCTTTTGAGGGTCCCTAGAAATGAAAATATATACAGTGACCATATTAAGAACATTGTTCCTAAGAGGACTTTGACTTGTCTAATTGCAAAGGCCACTGTTGATAAGTCCAAATTATGGCATAGGAGATTGGGACATCTGAACTACAAGACAATGAACAAATTGGTAAAAGGAAATCTGGTCAGAGGAATGCCTACTAAGACTTTTGAGAGTTGTGAAACTTGTGTTGCCTGTCAAAAGGGTAAACAACACAGAGTTTCATTCAAGTCCAAAACTGTGAACAGAAATACTGAGCCATTACACCTACTGCACATGGACTTATTTGGGCCTGTATTTGTCAAAAGCTTGAACAAAAAGTCATATTGTCTTGTTGTCACTGATGACTTTAGCAGGTTTACTTGGGTATTCTTTCTTGCTACAAAAGATGAAACTCCAGAAATACTCAAGGCATTTATTACAAGAGTTGAAAACCTGTACAATCACAAGGTGAAGATAATAAGATGTGACAATGGTACTGAGTTCAAGAATAGTGTTATGAATCAATTCTGTGTGGGGAAAGGAATTCTTAGACAGTATAGTGTAGCAAGAACTCCACAACAGAATGGTGTTGCAGAAAGAAGAAACAGGACACTTATTGAGGCTGCAAGAACAATGTTATCTGATTCAAAACTACCAATTCCTTTTTGGGCTGAAACTGTGAATACTGCATGCTTTGTGCAGAACAGAAGTAAGGTAGTCAAGCCTCATAATAAGACTCCATATGAGTTATTTCATGGAAAGAAGCCACTGATTGATTTTCTCAAACCATTTGGATGTCCTGTTACAATTTTGAACACTAAGGATCAGCTAGGCAAATTTGATGAAAAAGCTGATGAAGGGAATTTGGTTGGTTACTCTGTGATTAGTAAAGCCTTCAGGGTATACAATAAGAGAACCAAACATGTAGAGGAGAATTTGCATATCAAGTTTTCTGAGAACACATCTAATCCTGAGGGAAAAGGACCTGAATGGCTGTTTAATGTTGATATGCTTACCAAAACAATGAACTATGTACCAGTCATTGCTAGTATTGACAAACCACAAGAAGAATTTGTTGTGATTGAAAAGATAAAGGTTGGTCCTACCTTTCAGTCAGTTTCCAGTCCTAAAGAAGATGTGGTCACTCAAGAGAAACCAAAGGAAACTAAAGAAGGTTTTGAAATACCTATTGAAGCAGAAAAAGATAGTAATGAGCCTCTCAAAGTAGTTGTTGATGTCTCTCCTACAAAGCCAGAAGACTCTGCTACTGACTCAGAAGACTCTACTGCTAGGCCAAAAGTTACAACTACTGCTCCACCACATTCTGCTTCCAAGCCTACTAACTCTACTGCTACTTCAATGTTTCCTAATTTGGACTCTCAGGGTAGACCTATTGCTGACTCTATCTATCCTGATGATCCAAATATGCCTCCTCTTGAGAATATTTACTATGACACAGATGATGATGTTCTTGATGGTCAGTTATTTGGAGCTTCTGCAGATTTTACTAATTTGGAACTCAATATTCCTGTTAGTCCTACAACTACCACAAGAATACACAAGGATCATCCAAAAGATCAAATTCTAAGTGATCCACAATCATCTATTCAAACTAGGCAGATGACTAAAGCACTGAAAGATCTTCAACATCAAAGTTTCTTTGCCAGATCTCTACATCAAAGAAATAGTCATAAAAATCTTCAAAATTGCCTGTTTGCATGTTTTCTTTCTCAAATTGAACCCAAAAACACTTACAAAACCTTACAAGAAGCAAGTTGGGTGGAAGCAATGCAAGATGAGCTTCTACAATTTAAGCTGCAAGAAGTTTGGACTTTGGTTGAACTGCCAAATGGAAAAAGAGTGATTGGCACAAAATGGGTTTTCAGATGCAAAAGAGATGAGAGAGGAATTGTCATAAGGAATAAAGCAAGGTTAGTAGCATAGGGATACACACAACAAGAAGGTCTTGATTATGATGAGGTATTTGCTCCAGTGGCAAGAATAGAAGCAATCAGAATATTCTTGGCTTATGCTTCATACAAAGATTTTGTAGTGTATCAAATGGATGTAAAAAGTGCCTTTCTGTATGGGACCATTACAGAAGAGGTTTATGTGGCTCAACCACCAGGCTTTGAAGACCCTGATCATCCTGACAAAGTTTACAAGGTAAATAGAGCAATGTTTGGTCTACATCAAGCTCCTAGAGCTTGGTATGACACTTTGTCAACATACTTGCTAGACTCTGGGTTCAGCAGAGGAAAGATTGATAAAACTTTGTTTCTCAAAAGACAAAAGGATGATATTTTGCTGGTTCAAATCTATGTTGATGACATCATCTTTGGGTCTACTAACAAAGCTATGTGTGTTAGTTTTGAAAAGCTTATGAAGGACAAGTTTGCTATGAGTTCAATGGGAGAACTCACCTTCTTCTTAGGTCTGCAAGTTACACAGAAAGAAAATGGCATCTTTATCAGTCAGGATAAGTATGTCAATGATATTTTGAAGAAGTTTGGATTTGAAGATGCTAAACCTGCCAAGACTACCATGGACACCAGTAAACCATTGCTGAAGGATGAATATGGAAAGGAGGTGGATATACACTTGTACAGGTCTATGATTGGCTCATTGATGTATCTTACAGCATCAAGGCCTGATATCATGTTTGCTGTGTGTGCCTGTGCAAGATTTCAAGTGTGTCCCAAGGAATCACATCTCAATGCTGTGAAGAGAATTTTTAGATATCTGAGGCATCAACCAAAATTGGGCCTTTGGTATCCTAAGGATTCCCCATTTGATTTGGTCTCCTATTCAGATAGTGACTATGCTGGAGCTTCTTTGGATAGAAAGTCTACAACAGGGGGTTGTCAATTTCTAGGAAGCAGATTGGTGTCATGGCAATGCAAAAAGCAAACAGTGGTGGCTAATTCAACAACTGAAGCTGAGTATGTGGCTGCTTCAAGTTGCTATGGAAAAGTTCTCTGGATGCAGAATCAATTATTGGATTATGGGTATAATTTCATGAATACCAAAATTCATATTGATAACAACAGCACACTTTGCATAATTAAAAATCCTGTTTTTCATTCTAAAACAAAACATATTGAGATAAGACATCATTTTATCAGGGATTGCTATGAAAAGAAGTTGATCCAAATTGTTAAAGTTCATACTGATAACAATGTTGCTGATCTTCTCACTAAACACTTTGATGTGGGGAGGTTTCAATTTTTAATTGCAAACATTGGTATGATAAATCTTTGAAAAGCTTATCTCTTTGTTTTTGTAAAAGTGTGTAAAGGAATTGTGCTGCTTGTTACTCTGCTGCTTATCATAAAGCATATATTTGTATTGCTATGTACTATGCTGCTAACTCTACTGCTAGTACATATGTTTGTTTGCTTTGTGGTGTTTTGTCTAATATTGTGCAGGAATAAGTCTAGATGATGATTTGCAAACAACAATATTCAGGCAACAAAAGAAGCACACTTATCATTCATTCAAATCAGAAGTTTTTACATCAAAAGAGATTACAAAAACTACTTCTGAAACTTTAAAAGTGTGCAAGAACATCAAATGACTACAACTACTACTTCCTAGGGCATGGCAGTCCAAGAACTATCTTTCTTTCCTTTGGAAGAGGAGAGTTTGTCTTTCTTGTCTTCTTTGCCTTGTTGGACTTCTTTGGACGTGGCCTTGATGACTGAGGCCTCTCAGGAGTGGAAGGTGGTTCATTTGGAGGCTTATCCTCATCTGATGAAGTATAGATGAATGGGGAAACAAGCTCCCTTGGGGATGGTTGCCTGACAGGGATCCAAGCTGTGTCTTCTGATGATTCTGAAGCCGATGGAGATTTTGGGGACATCACAGCTTTACCCCTGGAAGTGCTGGGGGTTTGATTCAAATTGAGGAGATCTTTGAACACCGGAAGATCATGTTTTCTCTTCTTTGCCTGCTCTTTGGTTCTACAACCACCATGAGGAGGACGGAATGGCGGTATATAGGTTTCAAATGGGCTCTCATCTTCGGATGATGAATCAGAAGAGATATTGATGATTTCGGGGGATGATTTCATGATTAGTTGATTTGATTTGGGTTAAGTGAAGATTTGATTTGATTGATTGGCGTTTTGATTACGATTAGGGTTTGTTTGTGATAAATTAGGGAAAATATTTGGTCCGTTTTTATAGGGATTACGGTATATCATCACATTAAATGCTGAGGATCTTTGAATTTTTGACCAAGCTTATTTAGTCAACTCTGCTGCTGGAATATTTCACTCTGCTGCTAGTTATACAACTCTGCTGCTAGTGTTATTGTGCTGCTACGGTTGAAAGTGTGAGGGTGAGATGTGTAACTTCTTAAATCAGTTTAAAACCTAATTGATCTTTCTAATTGGTTTTCTCATATCACAAATTGAAGTTATCACACACACTATTACTTTATTTCTCTCAAAGTCAATAATTCCCAATTTCCCTAAACCCTAATTCATGGAGTGCGTTCGTACCTGGGCACCGCAACACAACAGTGTGGTCGTTTTGGATGCTAAATCAGTTAAAGAAGAATTCACAGACATGGTAACATTTTTGAATGCTACTTCTCTTAGGTATGCACTCACTGTGAATCCTACTATATTTGTTTCCCACATCAAACCGTTTTGGCTTACTGCAAAAATCAAAACTATGAATGGGGAAAAACATGTTAGTGCCTTAGTAGATGGGCAAAAGGTTCGTGTATCTGAATCATCAATAAGAGAAACTCTTCTCTTAGATGATGAAACAGAGACCACTTGCCTGGCCAATTCTGCTATTTTTGCTGGTTTAGAAGCTTTGGGATATGAGGGGAATCATACAAATTTAAAATTTCAAAAATCTCTCCTCTGTCCTCAATATAAGTTTTTGATACATCTTCTTCTTCATTGTTTGAGTCCTAAAACTTCTGGATGGCATTAGTTTAGTGCTACTATTGCTTCTGCGATGGTATGCCTAAGCAAAGGTAAACCATTCAATTTTTCAAGAATGATTTTAGAAGGGATGTTTCAAAGTATCAAAGAGTCTGGTTCATATTTGCTTTATCCAAGGTTTATACAGCTCTTTGTTCAACAACAACTTACAAAGTTTAGAGGTCATATTGCTACTTATGATGCTCCAAAATTGGTCTCTAAAACTTTTACTTTCTTGGTTAAACATGGCAAAGGTTTTTCAGGCACACATACTAATCTTACACCTAAAATGGTGCAACTTGTGCAAAACAATCAGGGTGAAGGATCAGGAAATCCCACTGACTCCCATCACACACCCAATTTTAGTGCATCTGCTACACAACCTAAAATACTCTATACCCGTAGGAACACCAAAAAGAACACTGATCTTCCTCAGGATAGTGTTAGTATGGCTGTACCAGATGAGGCTGTCCTAGGTGATGGAGAGGACATGTTGGCAAGGGCTGTCACTACTGCTTCTAGCTTAGCAGCAGAGCAGGATAGTGATAACATAAATAAGACCCAAACCAAGGCAACATCTAGAGATGATGATTCTTCTGAATCAGATTCTCAGGATGGTAACCCTAGCCACATGGCAAAAACAGGGGGCTCAGATGATCAAACTAGGTTTGATACTGAGTTTATGTCCCAAGATTCACCTCTCGGACCAGGTTACACAGGTCAAAGTGATGAGGACAGACCAGTGACCAATGAATTGACGGAAAATCTTGTACATGATGACAATGTCCATGATTCACCTCTCGGACCAGGTAATACAGGTCGAAGTGATGAGACTATTATGAAACTTATTCAGGAATTGACGGTTACTTGTACTAACTTGGGGCTGAAATGTACTACCTTGGAGGACAAAGTTGTTACTCTTTCATATGTTGTTGCTGATCAGGACAAGACCATCATCAGTTTGCAAAAACAGCTAAAGAAGTTACAAAAATCTAAACCTTCAGCCTCATTGAAAAGATTGAAGAAAGTGGGCACTTCTCAGGTTGTTAGTTCTCCTGAAGTCTCTACTCACTTGGAAGATGATGCTTCCAAACAGGGGAGGAATGAAGAGGCAATGGGTTCAGGGGAGGCAAATGTTGAAAAAGCTGATTGTGCTCTGGGTTTAAATGATGGAATGGTTTCAGGGGAGGCTCCAGTGATTGGTGATATGGATGTTGATAGTCCTCAGGATGCTGGAGATTTTGTAGTTGCTGATAAATCAGGGAATGAGGTTGTTATGGAAGAGGTGATTGCTTCACAAGAGAAGGTGGTAGAACAACTTACAACTTTGGAGCCTGAGCAATTAGTAAAGGCAACAGGGTTGATGGGTGAAACATTGATGAATTTGGGAGATAATCTTGACTCTGCTGCTCAAGAATCTACTGCTAAGGAAATCACTAACTCTGTTGCTAGTGGATCTGCTGATGCACAAGACTCTGCTGTTGGGTCTGGTGACAATGCTGCTGCTGAAGCTATGGTTTTGCTGAGCAAGAAGACTACCCCATTACCAACTCCTTCACTATCACAACTCACAACAACAACAATCAAATCATCAGCCTCTAGAAAACCTGAAAAAGGGATTGTAATTAAAGAACCTGCTGCTCAACAAAAGAAGACTATTATTGCATCTTCTACTGATAAAGGAAAGGGTAAGCAAGTTGAAAAGGAGAGGATAATGTATAAGGGAATTGATTTCACTGATGTACCTTTTGATTCTTGGCCTAAGCCATTGCAAGTTGAACATGATGAAGCTGCTGCTATTAAAGCACAAGAGTTGATTAACTTGGAAGATCAACAGCTGGCTGAGAAGGAGGCTGAAGGCTTAAAGAATTATGATGAATGGGTAGATGAAAAGATCAGAATTGCTGCTGATATTGAACTAAACAAGCTGATCAAGATTGAAAATAATGAAGTTCCAACTTTTAATGTGCAATCTTGGTATAGTGACTTTACTTCTAAGAAGAGAAAAGAAAATGCTGCTGCTAGAAGAAAGATAAAGATATTCAAAGGTCCAACTGTTAAACAGCAAAGGAAAGAATATGAAAGGTATATAAAAAATATGGGTGGATGGACATTGGTGCAGTTGAAAGCTTATTCTGATAAAGAAGTTTTTGACTTGTATCAACAAACAAAGAAGAGAACAGATACTTTTTATGCTATGGGATGTGCTGAGGATTTGGAACAAATTGCTCAAATGAACAAGAAGTTAGTATCTGAAAAGATAGCTGAAGCAGAGCAAATTCAAGAAGCTAATGTTGTTGAACAGCTTGAGGGTGATGCAGCAAAGACTACTTCTTCTATGCAAGGTGATAAGAGAAAAGGTGTTATTTATAAGTCAGTTGCAAAGAAGAAGAGAAAGATTGGAGAAGGAAGCAGTTCTATGCCTGAAGGAGATGAGTTTAAACATGGTCTTGATCACATTCCTTCTGAGCATCAAAAAGAACAATTGAAGGGTTATACTGTGGTTGGCAAGATGGAAGATCCTGAAGTAGTTGATGCTAAACCATTAGGAGTTAAATATCCTATTGTCAAAGTAACTACAGGGTATGATACTAACATTGGAGCATTTCATGATGTCCAGAGATCTGATGGTAAGACTCATAGATTTCTCAGATTTCAACAGATGCTATACTACTTTGATAGAGAGGATGTTGAAGACTTGTGGAAGTTATACAAGGAAAAGTTTGGAGCTAAGAAATTTGATGGTAAAAAGTATGAGATAAATCAAATTGATCATATCTTAACTGCTTCTGATAATGTTATGTGGAGAGCTCTTAAACTTATGTTTGAACCTTCAATGGATGATTCTGAATGGACAGAGATACTAGAATACAAAGTAAGAAAATGGAGACTCTTTCAAGATTCTGGAGTTCATGTGCTAGAAATTGGACCTATTACTTTGTATATGCTAGCTGAAGTAGATTACCCAGTGGCAAGATACTGGAATATTGTCAATCAGATGGTTAATGGTGATAGATCACTTAAGCTGCAGAAAGATTATGATTCTGATGATCAAGCATTCAATTTGCTGTCAAAGTATAAGAAGATATTTGATCAACTGAATTTTCAAGAGTTGAAGTGTTTGGAAGCATCCTCCAAGTGATTAATTGAGCTTAGAAGAAACTTACTTATTTAGAAATAAATAATAAGTTTAGGGGAGGATTGTTGGGTCTGAAACTGCTGCTGAGTGAAACTGCTGCTAAGTGAAACTGCTGCTAGTGGTAATGATTCTGCTGCTAATGTCAAAGTGCTGCTGAGGATAAATACTGCTGACAGAATCTGCTGCTAATGGGATAAGGATGTATACGGTTTAGATAAATATAGAATAGATTGTGTAAATATTATATTTATCTAGAATATACTTATCTTGTAGAGAAAGGTATTGTAAACCTAGTAGGACTCCTTGGCCTATAAAAGGAGGATCCTAGGGTTAGTTTATGTAACGTGTTATTATTCACTTCAAGGTTGTAAAACCCTAGCATTGTTGAGTGCTCGTATTAATAATATTGAAGTGTTGAAAGAGAATCACAAGTCTTCTTAAGTTAAGCTTTTATATTCCGCGTATTAGTTTAAGTATTTATTCAAGTTAACTTCTATATAAGATCGTTTAAGCTCAACTGGGATCAACAAGTGGGCGGAATTAGTTGCTAGTCAACTAACCCAAGATGCAATCAAAATAAAATAACAAAAATGTAAATAAAGCTAATTAAACTAGTGGTGTGAACAATAAATGGGAAAGTTGTGTTTACTTAGATTTCATTACTCCCTATATATCTTTTACAGGTTGATAGTTTGTTACAGTTGCGTGGATGACGGGTTATATTCCTTAATACCAATCGTGGGGTGGCGTACGTACTTCCCCATCTCTATAAGCTCCTACTTCACTCCTATGTCGAGCCTGCAAGAATCTCCTAACACGGGATCACTAGAATTCGCTCATGGATTAAATACAACCATATAAACCTAGTACGCATTGGTTCATGTTTCTTAAGACGTTCAAGCATGTCACACAATGGAAGTCTGCCAGTTTTCTTAAGCCTAACATCGAAATCATTCATCCATTACAACTATAAACAAGCAATCAACCCATAAACAACATCTAGGTTTCATTACATCTAAGCAAACCACAAGAGATCTAGCCTAGCATGTTAAAATCAAGACAAGCGTTAGATATATTCAAACAACACATAGACATATTGAATGAATTGAAAGGATATTTATCTTAATTGAACATGAAAGGTTTCAAGGAGTGAAAACCTTTGAAAATATTGTAAAAGTCGAGCTAGGGTTTATTCAAGTTGTCCCTAATATTGTCCTCTCCTATGAATGAAAATTACAAAGACTATATATAGATTTCCTAAGGTGACAGCGTCAAGAAGAAAATTCTGACGTCGTCAACCCGCCGCCCATAATAAAATCGGATTGCCTAGATCCAGATCTGACGCCGTCAAGACCATTTCTCCTCTGGGCCGTCACGTGTAAAGGGGTCATGACGGCCTTGGTGACGCCGTCATGCCCTTAGTGCAAAAGTGTTCTGGACCATCATGGACTCCAACCTCTTCATCTCTTGTTTTTCCTCTTGACGCCGTCATTAAGAAATTGGTGACGCCGTCAGGTACTGTTCCAGCAAGAAAAATTAAGACTTTGCCGTTTTCTTCACTTTTATGCTCCAAAAACGTCCAAAATGCTTCCTTTTCCAGAATTCACTCCAAAAGTACCTAAAATCACAAAAGGAACAATTTAGGTCAATATTTGATCAAATAAATTCAATTCTGGGCTTACATGACCCACTAAAAACGGATCATTTGTCGCCTCATCATATACCCTTACACTTGAGATTTGCTTGTCCTCAAGCAAATGTGCTTTTATTCTACTCAAAATACAAGTTAGGGGTCATTTAACACTAATATAAAAGTAATTACAACAAATAATCGTTCCACTAAAGACCAAAGACAAGCACAGAGGTCATACACTAGCACCTCACAAATAGTGTTTAGATACTCACATCTCTCAGGTGTAATAAAGTATATATCACAATATGGAAATGGAAAACATCTCTCACTACCTGTCATAGCAAAATAGATTACCATAGGCTACGGAAAGGATCAAACCTCCACCACATGGCGTAAGCACCTAGGATAAACTTTCAAGGAGGTCTTTCAAAGGGTTATAACGTTAGGTGTAGGGATATGGAATACACGGTTTTGTTGGATAAAGGCAATCTTTACTGGTGGCAAGTTAATAATCTTGGTTAATAACATATACAATATGGCGTTGCTAAGCCAAGACAAGACTCGACTTAAGCTAATATATGAAAAATAACAAAAACATAAAACAAACATAGAATGAAACGGGATGGTAGTCCGTATGTTTTTTCTCTTTTTTTTATTATTTTTATTTATTTATTTATTTTTTGCATACACTCTTACCCTACCATTCAAAATAATACATCATAGGGAATGAACATTTCCCTTACACTTGAATTTTTACATACTTTAAAATAAACTAATCTAATGACTCGAATCAAGATAATCAAAACACTTGGAGTACTTTTAAGATTAACGCACATATGGGGGTAATAATATGATGTTCTTCCTCATTACTCCATAAAATAAGTACCTTACCCATTCGTCCCAATCGTCCCAAAACAATATGTACAAGGATATGACTCGACTTAGCAACCATGTAATCAATTAGATAATTAACTAAGGGTTTAAACAAATAACAATAATGCACTAAAGATGAGTGCATACACGGAAGGCTAAGGCGATTTGGTTGTACAATTAAGTGGGGTGTAACAAATTCTTCCTTTAAGTAAGATGCTTAAAGTTAGAAACGAAAAGATAGGCTCGGAGGGGTGTACTAGGGGTTTCGTGTACTAAAAATGAGTACAACGCTAATGGTGTGGGAAAAATTAATTGACTTAACTAGCCAAGTAATATGACTTAAATAGTCAAGTAATTATGATACGAGTTTAACACAAGGGTGATCCTAATTCCTCTTATCATGTAGTAAATCCTACTACATGAATGTAGTCTCACTAGCGGTCTCGGAATGCATCACCAACGCAAGTTCTAGAATCTAAATGCTAGCGGTATACTCTTAAGCACTAATAGTAAATGCTTTTCCTATCAAATCTAAAGGCGAACCTCACATATTTGGGTGGAAAATTTTTCTGAATGATATGGTTTCGTGCTAGTCATACGACTCCTATCCATGAGACGCTTGCTAAGGCTAAAGTTTCACTCCTAAATGTTGTAAAAAAATTTAAATTTGGCGCTAAAATTACACTAACAAGTATTTCTCATAGTTTTATTACACACCTACCATCAAACAAACAAACTCAAGTGAAAGTGTATCCTATAAGGTATCATCATTTACCCTCCCCTTACACTTAGGATGAACATTGTCCCCAATGTTCAATTAAAGAATGTAAAAGTAAAAATAGGTAAAAGAATGAAATCAAATACTCCCCTGATTCGCTTGGTATGGATAGTGTGGTAACAAGGTTAGATCTTCCTCCAAGAAAATGAACAATCAAAGCTTCCCTTCTAGAATACAAATCATCTTCTTGTCACATATAACCTGTTAAACCTGAGAAAACAAACAAGGCAACCTCGCGTAAAATCGGCGGCAATCTATATATACTAACAAATCCTAGAAAACAAAGTAAGATATAATGCTTGTGGAATGAATGTTTGCAGATTTCCTGGAGTTTATAGAACTAAAGAATTAACAAAAACTTTACGACTCCGTTAGAAAAACAAAACTAGCAAAATTTCCAAAATTTTACACATGACGCCGTCAGGAATTTCTTCCTGAAGCCGTCAGAAGTGACCTGCAGAAATCTTTATGTTAAGTTTCCGGAAAATTTCTGGAAAACTTATGTCCTACTTCCTTGAAAATCCTTCAAAACATCATTATGACTCGATACAAGCATTTTACTTAACAATTACGAATATACATGTTCATTTAATATTGTGGAGAATCATGATCGAGTTTGTTTCTTAAAAACCTATTTGGGGTTTCCCCTTACACTTATCTTTTGCGAAATACCTTTGGATGAAGTTAGGACAAAGTGAAACGACAAAATAAAGTATTTTCACCATTTTAGTTTTGAAACATGATCTACCAACAATAGAAATAAAGCATGCATACGGAAACAAATGACAATCAAACAAATAAAAATCACACAAATCATGGGTTGCCTCCCAAGAAGCGCTTTTCTTTATTTATGAGTCTTGTAGCTAGATTCAAGGTCACGGGTTACTACGTGATATGGGTGAGTTCCTCATTGAGGACATCTTTGGGATCAAACTTAGGTTTCAACTTCCTATCGGTTTTCTTAGTACGGTATGACCTTTCAAACTTTTCTCCATCTGGATCATACAAAATCATCTTCATATGCCATGATCCGTCACCTTCCTTAGGTGGCTTGTCCCACCTCCATTTACACTTATCCCCCTTTCTCTTCCACTTGTTCATCTCTATGTTAATAGGCATTACGCTTAAGAACTCAATCATTTTCCTAAAGACTAGGGGGTCCTCAAAAGGGTCTAGCTCTTCATCTCTAGCTTTGAGTTGTTCCACCGAATGTGTTTTATCGATGAAATCTTTTTCTAGATAGAATGGGCGTTGAGGTCCTATAAAGTTTCTTTCTATCCAAGGTCCATATCTAGATGGTCTCCTATTCATCTCTACCCAATGTGGTGTCGGTTCATCCTCACAATCATAGCTATGTTTCTTAACATCATATACTGACCAAGTATCGCCCTCACCTACCGCTATCTTAGACTCCTTACAAGCTATCATGGCGCTAGCGGTTGCTAAAAATCCTCTTCCTACTAATAGTGGGCATGTAGTATCACTAACCATATCTAGGACGTGAAAATCCGCTAAAATAGTTAACTTCCCTACTTGAACAACTACATCCTTGATCATCCCAACCTGGTGGGCAATACTTCCATCCGCTAGACCAATTAATACCTCCATCTCCTCTAACTTTCCAAGCTTGAGAGTGGTGAAAAGGCATAAGGGAATCAAGTTGAGGCTTGACCCTAAATCGGCTAGTGTGTCGAAAGCTTCAGATGTTCCTATCTTACAAGGCAAAACAAATATACCCGGATCATCAAGCTTTTAAGGCAACTTCTTTTGAACGAAGGCGGTCCCATTTTTACCTAGTTTAAATTTCTCATATTTTTCTAGGAGGGCACTATAGTAGGGAGCACGGGCTAAGACATCAATGACGGGACGTTCAAGGTGAAGCTCCTTGAATTCATCGTCAAGGTCTTGTGTAGGAGGTGTTTTAACTATGCTTTTGACCGGTTTGATATCGGGTGTTTCATTTGATTGGTCCTTTTGAAGAATTTGGTTTTGCTTGAAACATGTGCTCATTGGTTTAACCGAGTAGTATTGCGGACAAGAAGTGGGTGACGAAACTGAAGATATGGAATTAACATTAATTTCGGGTTCTTGACCGTGTCGCTTGGGAGTGCTCCCATTTCTCGGTCCTTGAGAACTTTTAACAATGTGTCAATTTTGGTGGTCATCTCGCTTTGATTTTGTTTGGAATCGGCTTCAAACTTAGATATGCGAGCTTCTTGAGATACCATAAACTTGGACATCAATCCTTCAAGATTGTTGGTACTACCATAGTTGTTAGAAGGATTGTTGTTGAAAGTACGCTTGAAGGGTGGACCGTTTGGTTGGTAAAGATCAGGCGGATTGGAAGAATTGTTTTGGTTTTGTTTCCACCTAAGGTTCGGGTGATTTTTCCAAGAAGGGTTCTAGGAATCACCGTAAGGGTTTGGCTCGGGTTTGAAAGTGTACCACTTATCTCCCGCTTCGTCGGTACGCGAGGATGCGTAGTCCGCAAAAGCTGTTCTGGGAAGTTTCACGCAATCACGAGTGTCATGGGGACCACTACATAATCCACATGAAGAAGTGATTTTGTTCACTTGGCTTGAAGGCTTAGGAGCTTCATAAGATTTCATGAGAAACTTAACTTGGTCCTCAAGTTCCATGATCCTACGGTCGGGAGTGCTAGAATTGTTCGAAGGCAAAGATATTGCCTTGACCGTTTTGTTCAAATGACGGGGATCATTCCAACTTTTGTTGTCATAGAGAGCAAGATCTTCTATGAGTTCCCATGATTCTTCCGCACTTAGATCACGTAGCTTGCCACCGGCCGATTGTTCAATGGTTCGCCTTGTGGAGAGATCGATATGGTCATAGAAGATTTGGACTTGGAGCCAAATATCTATGCCATGATGAGGGACTTTTTGGAGTAAGTCCTTGAAACGAGTCCATGCTTCATATAGAGTTTCACCTTGACGTTGTTGGAACATCAAGATATCATTTCTAAGCTTGGTAGTTCTCCCCGGTGGGAAAAATTGAGCAAGGAAACGAGTGGTGAGATCATCCCATGAGGTGATGGATCCCGCGGGTAAACGTTCAAGCCATTGACTAGCTTGATCACGTAGAGAGAATTGGAATAGGCATAATCGGGTTGACTCTCTAGTTGTAACATCAAGGTCTATAGAATCTACGATTTTAAGGAAGTCCTTGAGATGTTGATTAGGATCTTCGGAATGAAGTCCATGGAATGCACATCCGCTTTGCACCAACCGGAAGGTGTTGGATCGCAAGGGGGACACATTGTCTCCTTGGGTGAGCTCAATAGTGTTTCGATAGCCTTGGTGGCTTGGTCGGGAATACTCTTCTAGGGTTCGGGGCCTAAGAGGTTGGTTTGCTAGTGGTGGGTTTTGTGGGTGGCCTTGTTGTGGTGGGTTGATGGGTTCAAAGATGTTACCACCTTCCATGATGTCGAATGGTAAAGGTTACGAACAAAGATACGAAGAAATAAGATAGACTAAAGAAAACCTAAAAATAAAAATAAAATCTTACTAGAAAGGAATCTAGCAAGTAGACCGAATAAAAAGAAATTCTAACCTAGACAATAACTATTCCCTGGGCTGCGGAGCCAAAAACTTGATGCGTGGGAATTGCACCAGGCTTTACCTCTCGAGGGATCTCGAGAAGCTTACAACCCCCACCAGGCAGTGTACCTGATCGTTGTAGTATAGTATAGTGACAAGTACCGGGGGATTGATCGTTCAACTCAAGAATAGCGTCGCTAGGATTAGAAAGCCTAAAAACTAGGTCTAGAGGTGAGGGATGATTCTTTTTGTATTTTTTTATTTTTATAAAAGCAAGTAAAAATCTCGGGTTTTGGAGGAGTGGGCGGAATTAGTTGCTAGTCAACTAACCCAATAACTAAAATGCAATCAAAATAAAATAACAAAAATGTAAATAAAGCTAATTAAACTAGTGGTGTGAACAATAAATGGGAAAGTTGTGTTTACTTAGATTTCATTACTCCCTAGATATCTTTTACAGGTTGATAGTTTGTTACAGTTGCGTGGATGACGGGTTATATTCCTTAATACCAATCGTAGGGTGGCGTACGTACTTCCCCATCTCTATAAGCTCCTACTTCACTCCTATGTCGAGCCTGCAAGAAACTCCTAACATGGGATCACTAGAATTCGCTCATGCGTTAAATACAACCATAAAAAACCTAGTACGCATTGGTTCATGTTTCTTAAGACGTTCAAGCATGTCACACAATGGAAGTCTGCTAGTTTTCTTAAGCCTAACATCGAAATCATTCATCCATTACAACTATAAACAAGCAATCAACCCATAATCAACATCTAGGTTTCATTACTTCTAAGCAAACACACAAGAGATCTAGCCTAGCATGTTAAAATCAAGACAAGCGTAAGATATATTCAAACAACACATAGACATACTGAATGAATTGAAAGGATACTTATCTTAATTGAACATGAAAGGTTTCAAGGGGTGAAAACCTTTGAAAATACTGTAAAAGTCGAGCTAGGGTTTATTCAAGTCGTCCCTAATATTGTCCTCTCCTATGAATGAAAATTACAAAGACTATGTATAGATTTCCTAAGGTGACGGCGTCAAGAAAAAAATTCTGACGCCGTCAACCCGCCGCCCGTAATAAAATCGGATTGCCTAGATCCAGATCTGACGCCGTCAAGACCATTTCTCCTCTGGGCCGTCACGTGTAAAGGGGTCATGACGGCCTTGGTGACGCCGTCATGCCCTTAGTGCAAAAGTGTTCTGGACCGTCATGGACTCCAACCTCTTCACCTCTTGTTTTTCCTCTTGACGCCATCATTAAGAAATTGGTGACGCCGTCAGGTACTGTTCCCAGCAAGGAAAATTAAGACTTTGCTGTTTTCTTCACTTTTATGCTCCAAAAACGTCCAAAATGCTTCCTTTTCCAGAATTGACTCCAAAAGTACCTAAAATCTCAAAAGGAACGATTTAGGGCAATATTTGATCAAATAAATTCAATTCTGGGCTTAAATGACCCCCTAAAAACGGATCATTTTTCGACTCATCAATGACTACTAGCCCTAAAGTTAATAGAAATGCGACCATAATCATCCGTGGAGAGGGTGACGGATGCATAGAATTCTAAAATGAACCTAGGACAAATAGGCTCATCGATTTCTAAAAGACACTCAAAGTTGATTATGGCAAATTCCGTGTAGAGGTTTGTGCCTTCTAGGAAGGACGGGTCAATGGTTCTACCCTCATGGACATAACGTTTTTCTAAGGCTTTGAAAACGTCGATTTGAGTTGGAGTAAGACCTTTGGTTTTGTGGTGTTTGGGTAGGTACTTAATGGTGTCCTTGTGGTCGTAGTGGGTTAGAGGAGGCATGATGATTCCTAGAAAAACAAAATTTCACATTTTAGTCTAAGTAAACGACTATTGTAATGTGGGTGTTCTAGTGTGTACCTATATGAAAACAATGTGGAGGTGCGGTTATCTTGACTCATTTTTGATGCTTCAAAAACGTTTTATAATGCAAGTTTTGTTATAAAACAAAAGATAACCCAAGCTCTCCTAGTTCAATGTAGCTTCGTTTGAATGTACACGAAAATACATATTGGTTATGTATTCCCTTTAGTATTCAAGAGACATTATGCAAGTGATGTTTTAAACATAACGTTTTGATTTTGTATTCACAATGTGAGGCGAAAAAATATTTGTCCTATTTGTGAGAAATTTTTGGAAGAATTTGACATGGGGTGTTTTAGCAAACATGTTTACACTTAGTAAGAATGCATATCCAAACTATGGGGAACATGTTTAGTTTTGTTAAATACCTAATTTCATGCATGAGTTTCTCAAGTTAATGCATAACCCCAAGTTTTTGTTTTTGTGCAAAAATAGAATTCCTAGACTTAGATCAGGATTGTAATCAAGTTTATAATACTTACAATGATGATTGATTTGCAATGTAAGTGAAAGGAAGACCAAGAAATCGTAGGTATGGATGAATGGTAAAGTGAATAGTAGCAGTTTGGAAGTGGTGGTATGAGATAATGGGTGTTTGGTTTAATATAAACAAAGTAAATGGTTCTGCAGGTTGGCGGATACGGCGGAACCAAAACTTGGGTTTCGTCCGTTGTGGCTAAAGGCTCCGCCGACCCTGCTGAGAAAAAGAGTTATTAATTTGTTTTGATTTTTGTGATTTTCGTCTAATGTCTAGAACTACAACGTAGGTTCCATGAGTCCTAAGCCTAGCCTAAGAAGGTTAAAAAGTTCTCGTTTAAGGGGTTTTGTGAGAATGTCGGCTATGTTTTCTTCGGAAGAAACTTTCTCAATTTAGATATTTCCTTTTTAAACGTTGTCACGAAGGAAATGATGACGGATTTCAATATGTTTGGTACGAGCATATTGAACCGGGTTTTTGCTAAGATCAATAGCTCCTTTGTTGTCATAAAGAATGGTGATGTCGTTAAGTTGAATTTCGTAGTCGACAAGAGCTTGCTTCATCCAAAGAGCTTGTGACACGCCTTTCTGGCCGAAATGTACTCGGCTTCCGTTGTTGAGATAGCAAGAGCCGTTTGCTTCTTAGAGAACCATGAGGTGAGACAATGTCCAACAAAAGTACAAATACCACTTGTGCTTTTTCTATCAACATAGTCATCGACATTATCCGAGTCGGCATACACTATGGTGTCTATTCCCGTTCCTTTGGGATACCATAAACCTAAATGTGTAGTGCCCTTGATATACCTAAAAATCCTTTTAACGGCTTTGAGATGAGTGTCTTAGGATCTTCTTGAAAACGAGGACATAGACAAACACTAAACATAATGTCGGGTCTACTAGCCGTTAGGTAAAGTAGACTTCCAATCATACCTCTATATTTAGTTCCATCTACGGATTAACTTTCCTCATCCTTGGTGAGTTTAGTTTTCGTGTACATGGGTGTTTTGATTGGTTTCGAATCTTCTAATCCAAATTTCTTAAGCATGTCCTTAATATATTTAGATTGGTTAAAGAAGATAACATCTTCTAGTTGTTTAATTTGGAGTCCTAGGAAAAAGTTGAGTTCTCCCATCATACTCATTTCAAACTCCTCATGCATGATTTTTGAGAAATCCACACATAATTCTTGACAAGTTGATCCGAATATAATATCATCAACATAGATTTGGACTATGATAATATGTCAATCTTTCTTCTTAGTGAAGAGAGTATTATCAACTAAGCCCATGGTATACTTATGGTCAACTAGGAAGGTTTTAAGTCGATCATACCTTGCTTTTGGAGCTTGCTTAAGTCCGTAAAGAGCCTTTTTAATTGTAAACATGATTTGGTTTTTCCAAATCGATGAAGCCCGGTGGTTGAGCAACATACACTTCTTCATTAATGACTCCGTTTAGAAATGCACTTTTGACGTCCATTTGAAAGAGTTTAAAATTATGTGCACATGCATATGCAAGTAAGATTCTAATTGACTCGAGCCTAGCAACCGGAGCAAAAGTTTCATCGTAGTCAATGCCTTCTTGTTGATTATATCCTTGTGCAACTAGCCTAGCTTTGTTTCTAGACACAATTCCATTTTCATCCATTTTATTACGAAAGACCCATTTTGTTCTAATTATTGTTTGACTCTTTGGTTGAGGAACTAATGTCCATACATCATTCCTAAAAAATTGGTTTAACTCTTCTTGCATTGCGATTACCAAAGACTCATCTTTAATGGCTTCATTAATGTTTTTCAGTTCAATGGTTGACACGAAACAAAAGTAGTTGCTTTCATTTTGAACTTTTGATCTTAGTGTTCTTTCGTTAATGTTGCCTATGACACCATCTAATGGATGACTTTTAGATTCTTTGACATTGACAAGTTCTTTGTTTAATAGTTCATTTTCCTTGTCATTACCTAAGATCTCTTGACTTTCTATTGCTTGGCTTTCAACTAAGTCATCATCTACCAAAGGTGATGTCTTAGAGGGAGGTGGACTCTCGTCAAATTTTACGTTCAACGATTCCTCGACTCTTAAGGTTTCTTTGTTCAAAACAATGTAAGCTTTACTATTTTGTGAATATCCAAGAAATACACCTTCATAAGACTTTGGGTCAAATTTGGTGAGATAATCCTTGGTGTTAAGAATGAAGCATTTACTCCTAAACACTCTAAAGTATCCTAATGTAGGCTTTTTACCTTTATATAGTTCATAAGGAGTTTTATTCAAAAATGGTCTAATTAAGACTCGATTTAAAATGTACGTTGATGTGTCAACGGCATTACACCAAAACTTTTGTGGAATGTTTTGTTCATTAAGCATTGTTCTACTCATCTCTTGCAACGTCCGATTTTTATGTTCTACTACACCATTAGATTGAGGGGTACGTGGAGCCGAAAAGTTATGAGTAATACCATTAATATCACAAAAGTTTCCAAATTGAAATACATTATCAAATTCACGATCGTGATCCATTCTAATAGACACAATAGTAGACCCTACTTGATTTTGAATTTTCTTACTTAGAATATAAAATTTATCAAAAGCTTCATTTTTACTTTTCAAGAATTTTGTCCAAGTATATCTTGAGTAATCATCGACTATGACCAAAGTGTAGAAGTTACCTCCATAACTTTGTATAGCGGATGGACCAAATAAATCCATATGCAAAAGTTCTAGACACCTAGATGTAGAAACCAAGTTTTTAGCCTTATGGCTACTATGGACTTGTTTACCGACTTTACAAGCATCACAAAAGTGTTGGTCATATTTCAACTTAGGTAGGTTTCGAACTAAGTCTTTGGAGGAGAGGTTTTGAATTAGTCTCATGTTAGCGTGTCCTAAACGTCTATGCCATAAAGTTGAAGATTCATCTAATGAAGTAAGACAAAGTTTGTCTCTAGATGTTGAATCCATCTTCATGACGTATACGTTGTTCTTAAGAACACCTTTGGCTACAGTTATACCATCTCTAAGTATTTTACTTCCGTTTTCACTAAAAAGGACATTATACTTATTACAGCAAAGTTGACTAATACTAAGGAGATTAAATCCTAAGTTATCAACATGAGCTACATCATCTATAAAAAGGGAGTCATGAGAGATTGTACCTTTTCCGATGATTTTGCTCTTAGCTTTACTATCAAATGTAACATTACCTCCATCACATTTGTGATAAGTAGTGAAGAGGCTTTTATTACCCGTCATGTGCCTTGAACAACCGCTATCTTTAATCCATTCATCCGGTTCCAAACAAACTTTAAGGCACACCTATTTTACGAAAAACACTCAAACATTTGGTCCCCAATTTCTCATGGGTCCATTTTGGTTAAGCATACCATTAACTTGTTCCAAGTATGAAAGTAGAACATAAGGGTTCCATGACATGTAATTTGGAGTTTGGTAATGTCCAGGAGTGTTTTGGTTCCAAACATGTTGGTAGTTTGGTCGTGTGTTGAAGTTGCTCTTTGGAAAGAGGCGTTTAGGAATTGGAGTCTTAGGTCTTGGTTGAGTAGTTTTAGCTCTAAATTCGTTTTTACTAAGTCCTACTCCAGTTTTAAAGGCAGGTTTTGTTCCATTTTTATATGTGACTTTAATAAATTTTGAACGATCCGATGTGGAGGATGTTACTGCTGCAGCAGACCTGGCGGAACCTTTGGGTTCAACGGGCGGAACCCTGAATTGGGTTCCGTCTGTTCCACGGGCTGCTGTAGCAGTTTTGTTAGTTTCTTGTGCATTCTTTTCTTGTTTCGTTTGACCCTTTGAAGTTTCTAATTTCATGAAACCTAGTCATGTTTTATCAAAGGGTGACTTTTGAAGTTTCATAATTTTGTCCGCACAAGAAACGCTCTTATCGAACTTCTTAAACTTTGTGGTTTGTTTTATTAGATCATTTTGAGTAATTTTAAGTTTCTCAACTTCGAGTTTAAGCTCTTCACATGATTTGCATGATGTGTCAATACCTTTACTCTTTTCTAATCGATTAGCTTTTTCTTTTAGCTCATAAACTTCATTTTCTAAAAACTCCTTTTTAGTTTTCAAAAACTTATTTTTGTTTATGATTTTTAAGCTCAATTCACAAAGTTTGTTATATTCTTTTCGTAAGGTGTCATCATCAATAGAGGAATAATATGAGTCGAAGAGTACCTCATTTGAGTCGTGAGCCATGAGAGCAATATCATCATTCTTTGGCTCATCGTCATCTCCTTCATAGTCACTCCAAGCACCACCCACAAAGGCTTGTTGAGGCTTGTTCTTGGGTGGTTTTGGACATTCTCCTACTAGATGACTTGTGTCTCCACACCTATAGTATTTCCTTTCAACCTTTCCTTTCCTATCATCACGATCTTTTCGGAAGGTTTTCTTGTCATCCTTAGGTTGCCTTACAAACTTCCCTCTTCTACGAAAGAACTTCTTGAAGTCTCTAACGGCCATAGCATATTCCTCATCATCACTATCCGAAGTAGATTCTTCATCATCACTTGATTGGACTCTAGCTTTCAAGGCAATGGACTTAACTTTTTCTTCCTTGCCTCTAACTAATTCCAAATCTTTTTCCATTACCATTTCATGAACTTTGAGGTTTCCAATTAGCTCGTCAAGTGACATGCTTGAAAGATCCTTGGATTCTTCAATTGCTGTCACTTTTGCTCTCCATTTCGGATGGAGTACTATAAGAAATTTCCTGACAAAATTCTTACTACAAAAAGATTCATCAAGTGCTTTATGTGAAGTAATAATAGTGTTAAACCTAGCAAATGCATTAGCAATAATCTCATCTTCGGGAATAACAAATTGTTCATATTGTTGAACAAGAAGATCAATTTTGTTATCCTTAACTTGTGAGTTTCCTTGATGAGTGACTATTAAAGATTGCCAAATATCTTTGGCGGTTTTACACATAAAGACTCTTTCATATTCTTTCTTAGGCAAAGCATTGTAAAGCATCATTTTAGCTTCATTATATTTAGCAATCAATTTCTTTTGATCATCATCTTTACTATTAGAAGCTATATTATCACCATCAATGATTATATACCATAAATCTATATCTTTAGATTTCACATAAGTTTCAAAAAGGTTTTTCCAATATATAAAACCATTTGCTTCAAAAAGTGGTGGTCTTTGCATAGATTTCCCTTCTTTGTAATTTTCAAAATCCATAGATCGTTTCAAGTTTTAAAACACAATATATTTTAAAAGCTTGAGTAACGTAGCTCTTGATGCCAATTGTGGAAAACTAGAAAGGGGGTTGAATAGTTTAGCGTTTAAAATCTTTTTAACTTGTTTAATTATCTTTTGAAACTTTCCGTTTGATCAAAGATATATACACAAACACAATATATAAGATGCAATTATAAAGAAAGAAACGATCAAACCACAACACGAGTATTTATCGTGGTTCGGCTACAAGGACTCTTTTTCCTTGCCCTACGTCCACGCCCTGAGTATCCAACTCGAGAGTTTCTTTCACTAGTCAACAAGCTCCTTTCACCGGCGGAGAAAACCTTACACGTCGCTTATACACGTTTACCGACACTAAGCTAGATGTCGAGTTCTTTTACAAGGGTACAACCACTCCCATTAGTTCTTTTACAAGGGTACAACAACTCCTGTCACACTTTGTATTTTGAGGACTAAAATACTAACCGATCACTACTGAAAATACACAATCAAATGAGGTGTAAACTACACAAGTCTACACAATGCTAAGCTAACAAGTCTTGCAACGTTGTGTTGAATACTTGTAACTTTTTATGAACTCGTGAACTTCTTTGCTACAAAAAGAAACTTCACATATGAGATGTTAAAGGGTTAGATGAAAGAATGAATGAATGTGTGTGAAAATATGATATAGAGTAATAAGCCAAAAATAAAACATGTGGCTTGGTATTTATAGCAAAACCTTCTGCAGGTCTGGCGGATACGGCGGAACCCTCAGATGGGTTCCGCCCGTGTACCCCCAGGGTTCCGCCAGGCTTGCAGTTGGTTTTGCAATAAATCATGCAAACCAAACAATGTCACATCTCATAAAAACTAGTCAAACACAAACTTGTGCAAGAAAACTTATGGTTAGTCAAACACACTTTCTTTCCATAAATGTATATAGACAAAACTTACCATAAATGTGATGTGACATTTCTATTTTAAGAAATAAAAAGTGTTGTGTTTTATGAAATGTAAAATGTAGCAAATGTCTAGTTATGCAAGTCTTAAAACTAAGATTATGATTTACTTAGAAACTAAAGTTTACACTTTGTTCGTTAACAAAACTTAGCAAAGATCGTAAAATATAAATAACGTTTTTAGGCGATATTTGTATTAACAGAATTCAATAAAGGAGATAAAGTCCTACTTTTTCAATCAAAATTCAAAATCAAACAACCAAACCTTACAAGCTTCTAGGTTGGACCTTATAATGTGAAACACCAATATCCATCCGGATATATTGAATTATATGGACGTAACGATAAAAGTTTTATAGTCAATGGTCACAGGCTTAAACTATATAATGATGAAGAAAGTTTCAACGATAGAAGGGAAGAATCAACACCATTCTTTCCAATTGACTAAAATAAACTAATCACATGAGTCGAGCTATATATTCTGAAATTAGTGCTTAGCGGGAGGCAACCCGTTTTAACCTATTTTATTTTGTTTTATTTCCTCTTTCACTTATATAAAAATTTTGTTTTAAACAACACTCTAAATCTTAAGTGTGGAGGTATATATATATATATATATATATATATATATATATATATATATATATATATATATATATATATATATATATATATATATATATATATATATATAACCTACAAAACCCTAAAATATTTTCCATTTTTGTGTGCTTGTTTTATCCTTTGTAGATTACTATGAAGACCACATTTGGGAAACACTACTCTTCATGATCTCTCATTTGTCCTTGGGAAGTTACTCTCTTATTCTGCTAATATTTTTTCTATTTTATTTTTATTTTCCCAGTTATAAACATTGAGTGCAATGTCCAACTTGAGTAGGGGGAAGTCAAATAGTAAAAACATTTATTCCAAAAAAAAGAAAAACAAAAGAAAAAAAACTGATTATATGACTAAACCAATTTTAAACTTAAAAATTATATGCTTTTACAAGTTATTAAGGCAAATCCACTTGGATTGACACTATAGCTAGACACAATTTCATTCACCAACAAATGTGAGATTCTTATAAGCCTTTATGAGTGTATATCTGATACACTTTCTCCAAACATATGAGTGAGCCGACGATTTAAATTAGCTCTAGAACTTGCACTTATTCATCAATAATGAATGCCATAGTGAGATTGCATTTCTTATGCTTTATAGACAATTTTAGATAATATTGAGGCAAACTTAGTATTTACACCAAAAAGCCATCCTATGAAATCATAATCTAGTTGAATACACTGGTCACTAGTATATTAAAGAAAATAAACTTCTAGCGCTCATTTTTAGTGCTATTGCCACCTTGAACAACATGTTGAGCCTAAGCCTTTTTCCTATTCTTAAACCAAATTGCTTATGCTTAAAAAGAATGAAGAATTGATTATTGTTGCGAAATGAAAATAGTATGAAAGAAAAAAAAAGTTATGGGAAATGTTGAAAAAGAAAATCAAAAACAAAAAGAGAAAAGAAAATAAGTGATTATTATGATGGAATAAAAAAGATCCTTGTATATTGATGTTATGCAGCTGTTTAATTCATCCTTTTACGAATCCTACAAGAAACAACAAAGAAAATTACCCATGCCTTGTTCATACCCTTAATCCCTAAGCCAACCCGAAAAAGTCCTCATTGTTATCATTGCCTGGTGCTTACGCCATGTCGAAGTTATCTTTGTGATTTGTGCAAGCCTATGGTAGCTATTTAGTCGTGTCTGTGCATATATTGAGTGAACTAATCCCTATTCGAGTGAATTGTGTGAATCATTTAAAATAATCCTTCGTAAGGTGTTTTTAGTTATGTGTCAATGTCTTTCTAACAAAATAATAAATCTGATAATATATCTCCATGATCACAAAAAAAACTTAATTTTCTCGCCTGATTGCTTGAGGGCAAGCAATAGCTAAGTGTGGAGGTATTTGATAACGCTCTAATTATACATATTTCTTGAGCATTATTCAATATGTTTTATGATCATTTTACATGAACTTTTGGTACTTAATAGCATAAAATGAATGCAGGTTCACTCTTGGATGGTCTGAGCATGAAACGCCTAAAAACATACTATTTCGCCACTTAAAGTAAATAAATAATGAAGTCTTACATGATTAGCTTTTCATGTAAGCCAAGTACGCGGGTTTTACAAGAAAGTGCGCCGCACTTACCTCTCGGTCAAAGGATGTCAAATATAGAATATGAAATAAAAGTGCGGCGGTCTTGCAAACTAAGTGCACCGTACTTCCCCTGAATTTATGAAGCTTTGGCGCCAAGAAAATAAGAAAGTGTGCCGCACTTAGAAAGCAAGTGCACCATACTTTGCATATCAGATTGCCTATAAATAGAGATCATTTGCAAGCATTTGAACTCTCCACTCTATAATCAATTTTTACAAAGCTAAGTCTGAAGTAACACGTGATCTAGAGCCAAGTTGCAGGGGTGAACGAATCAGAATAAGGGGTGTTAAATACTTGTTGGTGTCAAATTCTTGGTTACTTGTGACACTTGTGTAATCATTATCAATCCAATTTGTATGTCTCTTGTTTATCATTTACGCACTTCTGTTATTATGAACTCATTAGCCATGAGTGGCTAAATCTCTTGTGATTGCTTGGATATGTGAATATAATAAAGCGACTTATGATTATGTTTTGATCTCTACCAATTTCAAGTTTATATTGCGAACTATTTCATTTCTAGTCTTATCACGTTTATTTATTGAAACTAGTTGAATATTGATGACGTATGGTCTATATATGGGCCACGAGCCCAAATGATATACATTACTAAGGCCCAAATCCACCATGAGTGGGCTATTGTAATTTGGGCCGCATTAATAATGGGAACAGGCTCACGTAAGCCCAACCCAAACAAACTATACACGGTATAGATAAGGATCATCTATCTATGGAATAGATATCCTTACCCGGATAAGCACCATGGGTGCGAAACGTAAGGAGCACGAACCCTACAAGGATTCTGCACCTATATAAGGAATGACATAACTATCATTCAAGGTACGATTCACAAAACCTAGCTCTTTACGAGAACCCTAAATCGATTACTTACTCTCACGCCGGAGTCTAATCGTGGGAGAGAATCCCACGATAAGCCTAACGGTGTTGTTTATTTTCTTAGTGCGCAGGTTACAAGTACTAAGAAGCGAATTGGTACGAGAGCAAGAGCCCATAATCAGGAACGCCCAACTTTTGTATCAACAAGTGGCGCCATCCGTGGGACCTTACTAAGAACTAAGGACTAGAATGACAAAGAATAAGAATTCAAGCCATCGTACTCCGCAGCCAGAAAAACGTGACCATCAAAGGAAGAATCAACAAGATTCGACCTCTAGACAGGTTGCTGGGACAACCAGCGCACCTGGTCACCAAGAGGCAGGGACAACCCAACCTCTTCCAGTGGTAGAACTACCTATAAGGACTACCCAAGTCATCCCAGTGGTCCCAAGCGTTGAGGAACTCCAACGCACCCTCTTCACTACTCCTCATCAAACTGTACCCACAGTGAACAACACTGTGCCACCAGGCGCGCCTAACCGAGATAGGGTGCCTAATACTGAGGCAGACATTCTTGCAACAACTGAGGATGCACCCAATCTAACTTTGGGAAAGTTTGTATCCCAAAACTATGAAACCTTTACCGCCCTCATGCAGGAAGAAGCAAGGAGAAGGGCAAGTACGAGCCTACAAGCTCGACTGAATTTTGGTCTTGAACGCGAACCATCATCACTGCGCCACCCACGAGGAAGACGCGCAGAACGTACCACTATCCATGATAGGCTGGGTACGACATCTGATTCACAATACTCAGAAGATAGCGAGAGGCGCACTAATGTTCACTCCAGACTTGGCAGTCGGGGGATACAAGACCGATTAGGACCTCAACATTCGCCAAGCCAAGGATCCTCCAAACCTGGAAGTAAGAGGATCCAAGACAGATTGGGGAAAAGAAGATCCCCAAGTAGAGATCCCTCAAGCTCTTCTTCTGAAAGAAGCCGGCGCAAGCGCCGAAAAAGAGACTACTCTTCCTCCAGTGACTCCTCGGACAACGAGGATAAAGAGACAGGACACTGGAAGTCAAGAGAAAGGCGTCGCGATGAAGAGAACGAAGATATGTCTCTTCCATGGCGTCACCAGAAAGTTGACGCGTTTACACGGCGCATCAGCGATTACTTAGACCACAAATGCAGGCGCATGCCCCCTAACGTGAAAACATATGATGGAACAGGTGATCCGGATGATCACTTAAAAGTTTTCGAATCAGCCGCCACTATCGAAAACTGGCCACAGCCTGTGTGGTGCCACATGTTCAATTCTACGTTAGTAGGGAACGCGCGCACATGGTTTAGCAAACTCCCACGTAGGAGCATCGGTGGGTTCAAGGAATTACAGAACGCATTCCGTCTCAACTTCACCCAACGAAAGAAGTGCACTAAAAACCCTGTTGAGCTAGCAAGAGTGAAACAGCGCTAAGGGGAATCAACCAGCGCTTTTATGGAACGCTTCAAGGATGAGTGCATACAAGTCAAAGCATGTCCTGAAATCCTAAAAATTTCAGGGTTCATGAATGGGATTAATAACCCAAAACTCATCCGAAAGCTAAACGACAAAGTTCCACAGACTTTCGATGAGCTAACAAAGCGCACTAGATCCTTTATACAAGGAGAAGCAGCTGTTGCGGACAGCAAAAAAGGTTATTCGAACTATAGGCAGCAAGAGCAGCCTCGGAGACAATCTAATGATCAGAATAACAGCCGCAGCAGGAATTACCGCAGTGGAAGAGACAATGACAAATATACCCCTCTTACAAAAACTCCGACGGAAATATTTGTAACAGAAGGTGCAAACTTCCCAAAATCACCACCAATGCGCACTACAGAGGAAAAGCGCATAGGGAACGGATACTGCGAGTACCATGGTCAAAAAGGCCATACAACTAACGAGTGCATCCAGCTAAAACAACTAATTGAAAAGTTAGTAAGAGAAAGCAGAATGGACCACCTTGTAAAAAACATCAAAGAAGGGAAAGACAAACAAAGGAGCGGAGGTAAGAAAGAGCCCCCCAAAGGAAAAGCTGATACCATATACATGATACAGTCATGGCAGCGCAAGATAAAGCAAAAAGTCAGCCAAAAATTCTCTCCAGAAAAAGAGATATCTTTCCCTACTTTAGCTGCGGACAACGCAGTTGTAGAACCTCTGACTATTGAAATACATACGGGGGGACATGATATCCACCGCATGTACATTGACGGAGGAGCATCCGCAGACATCCTGTATGATCATTGTTTCAAGAGACTGCGACCTGAAATCCAAAATCAATTGATACCCGTAACAACGTCATTGACTGGATTCACAGGAGAAAAGATCTGGCCCATGGGGCAGTTACGCTTGCTGGTGGTCGTAGGAGATGAACAAAACTCAACCGCAACATGGATAAATTTCATGGTAATAAAATCTCCCTCACCATACAATGGTATCATCGGGAGACCTGGAATATCATCCATGCGCGCTGTACCATCCACAGCGCACGGAATGCTTAAGTTTCCAGTGGAAGGAGGAGTTGTCACCCTCTATAACACAACAGTACCACCAAGAGAATGCAATGCGGTAACAACTGAAGTAGAGACTATTCCAGAACAGCGCGCAGAAAAAACACCAAACCTAAAAGTCGCTATTCATCCCGATTACCCGGAGCAACAAGTTTTGATTGGTGGATCTTTATCTGACAAAGGTAAAGCAGCCGTATGCGCACTCTTGCAGAAGACCCTGGACATCTTCGCATGGGAACCAAAACACATGACAGGGGTGCCACGCTCTATCACAGAGCATAAGCTACAAATCCAACAAGGATATCCCCCAATACGACAAAAGAAGCGCGGCCAGGCCCCAGATCGTGCAAAGGCTATTCTGGAAGAAGTACACAAGCTTGTAGACGCAGGCATCATGCGCGAAGTGTACTACCACGACTGGCTCTCTAACCCAATTATGGTAAAGAAGAGCGACGGCAGTTGGAGAATGTGCGTGGACTTCACGGACCTCAACAAAGCATGTCCACATGACTGCTACCCACTGCCAGAAATAGACTGGAAGGTAGAATCTCTGTGCGGATACCCTTTCAAATGCTTCCTAGACGCATACAAAGGGTACCATCAAATTCAGATGGCAGTCGAAGATGAAGAAAAAACAGCTTTCCACACCAGTCAAGGAGTGTACTGCTACACAAAAATGCCTTTTGGCTTAAAAAATGCAGGCGCGACATACCAACGATTTGTGGACACAGCTTTCGAGAAACAAGTAGGCCGCAACTTGGAGGTCTACGTTGATGACCTTGTCATCAAAATCCACACAGAGGATGAATTGGTGCGCGACATAGAGGAAACATTCAGAACATTGGGACGAATAAATATGAAGTTAAATCCCAAGAAGTGCACCTTTGGCGCAACAGAAGGTATGTTCCTTGGATACTTAATAGAACCCGATGGAATCAAGCCTTGTCCTGAAAAAACAAAGGTTGTTATTGATCTCCCCTCACCGCGCACACTCAAAGAAGTCCAGTCATTGAATGGAAAGTTAGCAGGGCTAAACCGTTTCTTATCCAAGTCAGCAGACAAATCCCTTCCTCTCTTTAAAACACTCACGAAGTGCATTAAAAATGGAGATTTTCGCTGGACCGAAGAAGCGGAGGAAGCTTTCCAACAACTAAAACACCATCTGGCATCTCTTCCCAAACTTGTCACACCGCGACCAGGGGAAGAGCTAATCATGTACTTATCGGCAACCCATGGAGCAGTTAGCGCAGTGCTATTGACAGATAGGAACTCCGTCCAGACACCCACATACTTTGTAAGCAAAGCCCTGAAGAAGACAGAGACTAACTACAACGCTATGGAAAACCTGGTCTTAGCCCTCGTATTCGCAGCCAAAAGGTTGCGCAGATACTTTCAAGCGCACCCAATAGCTGTAATCACTGATCAGCCAATCAAACAAGTTATCTCTAAACCTGACGCATCAGAACACTTACAGAAGTGGAGTGTACTGTTAAGTGAATATAACATCTCATAGACCGCGCACTGCAATCAAAGGACAAATCATAGCCGATTTCATTGTGGAGAAGCCAGATAACGATAGTCCAACACCTGCAACCAAAACAAATCTACAGGAACCCTGGATTCTGTTCACAGATGGGTCCTCATGTGTAGATGGATTAGGCGCGGGCCTTATTCTTACAAATCCAGAAGGTATGGAATTCACCTACGCGCTGCGCTTTGAATTCACAGCCACAAACAATGAGGCAGAATATGAAGCCCTACTAGCCGGACTACGCATCGCAATCCAAATGGGTGTACGCAGCCTAGAAGCAAATGTAGATTCTCGGCTAGTTGCTAACCATGTGCTAGGTGAATATGAAGCCAAGGATGAACACATGATCCAATACATAGAAAAGACCAAGTCCTTAATAAAAAACTTTGACAGGTTCACAATAAAACAGGTGCCCAAAGGAGATAACAGGAAAGCGGATGCGCTCAGCAAAATCGCATCCACAAGCTTCGCGCACCTCTCAAAGCAGGTATTGGTAGAAACCCTAAAAAACAAGTCAATCTTGGAAATGGAGATATCCACAGTGATAGAAGAACAAGATCCTACATGGATGACGCCTATCATTGAATTCATCAGCAAGGGAATCTTACTACAAGATCATAAGGACGCTCGAAGAGTGCGGTGCACAACGCAACGGTTTGAACTACGAGACAACATACTCTATCGACGCTCTTTCTTACAACCCTGGCTCAGATGTGTTGGACCTCTTCAAGCAGACTACGTACTCAGAGAAATCCACGCTGGATCATGTAGTATGCACTCAGGGCCGCGATCTGTGGTGGCAAGCGCTCTAAGGTCAGGGTATTATTGGACAACTATGCATCGCGACGCACGCAATCTGATAAAGAAATGCAGCAATTGTCAAGTACATAGGCCAATCCCGCGCCGACCACAACAAGAGCTAACACCTATTACCTCACCATGGCCATATTATAAATGGGGAATTGACATCGCAGGACCCTTTCCTGTAGCAGCAGGAGGAGTAAAGTTCCTCATCGTAGCCATAGACTACTTTACGAAATGGGTTGAAGCAAAGGCGGTCGTGAGCATCACAGGAAACCAAGTCAAACGCTTTGTCTGGGACAACATTGTCTGTCACTTCGGACTACCAGGAGAGATTATATCAGACAACGGAAAACAATTCTGTGATAACCCATTCAAAGATTGGTGCGCGGAATTGAACATCACGAAACACTTCGCTTCAGTAGAACACCCACAAACCAATGGCCTAGTTGAGCGCGCAAACCGCAGTCTAGGTGAAGGAATAAAAGCGCGCCTTGACAGACATAAAGGAAGGTGGGTGGATGAGCTCTCGCATGTCTTATGGGCGCATCGCACAATAATCAAAACCAGTACTGGCGACACGCCATTCTCCCTAGTCTATGGAACAGAAGCCGTCATACTAGTTGAGATAGGAATGCCAACTATACGCACAGCAGAGGTCAACGTCACAACAAACGACGAGGAACGGCGCATAGACTTAGACTTACTGGAAGAAAGGCGTGAACGCGCAGCTATACGCTAAGCAAAGGCTAAGGCAAAAATGAAGAAGTATTATGATGCAAAGGTCAAACACACTTCATTCAGACCAGGAGACTTTGTTTACCACGCTAATGATGCGAGCCACGCAGAAGACACAGGCAAGCTCGGACCAAAATGGGAAGGACCTTACGAGGTCACATATGCGCTTGGCAACGGCGCATACAGACTGCACGACATGGAAGGTCACAACCTAGCGCACACTTGGAACATCTACAACCTCAAAAGATGTTACTTTTAGGCTACGACCACTACACAGACACCTTTGCATCCTACGAGATGCCTAATAAGTGTTTGTTTTTCTTTACTTTCCTAGGAATTGTATTTTTCTTTTTTCAAAAAACTTGCAAGTATCAATAAAATGTTATGGTTTCTAGCTAACTCCATAGCGTATTTCACTTTATTACATACATACTTATTTATGTCAATATTGTTATCTTATATTTTTGCCTACATGGCGTGCATGCACTAATTAAAGACCCACAAAGGCATAAAGGACGAGTTAACCAACTAATTCACTCGTTGAGTAAGAGGGTTACAAACCCATCAACATTGGATCACGTATCCTTGCTAAGCGCCTTACTTTTGAGACGTCGAGGTAAGTTTCACATGCGCATCTCACGACAGGTGCGCAAATATTAAGTACACCGTACAAGCTTAGCAAATAACGAGCCAAGACACTTGGTCAAATAATAAAACTTAGCAAACAATGCAAGTATATTTCTTAAAGTCACGCACTTAATGAGCCAATACACTTTTTTCAAATAATAAAACTTAGCAAACAATGCAAGTATAATAACAAAGCCAATATACTTGGTCAAAAATAATCAAACTTCGCAAACAATGCAAGTACATTTCTTAAGCTAAGCACTTAATCAACAAAAAGGTATCTTATTCAATATTACAAGAAAAGATACATTTCATTATTTACATAGTACATATACAAAAAGCCTACACGCTCTGGCGATGCTCAGGGCTCTCCTCCGGAGCAGCAGAACTCCCCGCCTCCTGCAGCTTCCTCATAATCAAAGCGTCCTTGGGAGATACGGTAGGAACACTTACGGGCACATCATCAGACCTAGGGATGTGTGCAGCGCCCACGCCACACAACACTGCCTTGCCCTTGATGCCCCTCTTCTGAGCAGCCCTCTGCTCGTGACGCTCCAGAACCTCTTTCAAGGGAATCTCCCTTTCAAGAGCAAATGGGTTGAGGATATGGCGGGGCTGCGTGAACACAGGAATCTGCAGCTGCGACACATCAGGCTTCAGAAAGTAATCTGATTGCCCCTCTGCATCCTCTCCAAGGTGGCGCTCCAATGTCAACCCCGCCATAAGTACATCTATAGGGTTGTCTTGGTCGCGCTCCAACCTCCCAATGTGCGGCAGCTCGAGGACCTTTAACCCCGCCATAGCCTGCATCAGCTCATCATACGCAGCAGCATTATACCCAGGGATTTCAGTCAAATCCTTGTTCAGCAACTTGGCCTCATGGAGATCCTCCATAGCCTGCAACTTCCCGCGAGCCACTGCGTAGTGAACCACCTTCCCAAAGGCGTCCAACACTTCTTGGGACTCAAGAGTACCCATTGCTGCCAGGCGCAGCCCGTGGCTAATCAACCACCTACATCAACAAAGATAACTTGTGTTAATAACAAGCATAGCAACAAAGAGTATTACGAAGGAGAAGAGTATAAAAGAAATACCTGCGCTCAGCAATGGTCGACATCAAATAAGGATATAACTCCTCATCATACTCGATGCTCAGGCCACGCAGCTTGTCCTCCTACACCTGGTTGATCTTCATCATATCCTCCTTAAACTTGGCAATGTTAGCAAAATGCTCCACCTTCTTCTCCTCCAAGAAGCGCACAGCCCAAGTCAGGTCGGACTTATAATGATGAAGCTCCCAGCGCGCCTTCTCCACCTCAGCCAAGGCGGACAACTTCTCATGGGTGATCTTCTCAGTATACACCCGCGAGGACTCCAACTCCACCTGCGCATCCGCCAACTGCGCACGGAGCTTCACTAGCTCCTCATCCTTCTGGGCGAGAGTATTGCTCTCCCCGACATACTTTTCCCTCAACTGAGCCACCAGCTCAGCCTGGCGCGCAGCAGTCGAAGCCAACTCATCCATCAACTGTTGCGCCCCTACCCTCATCAACCTTGGCTTTCCCCTCCTTGTTTTCATTCTTTGGAGAGGAAACCACATCCACGAAGACCCCATCATTCTTCGCGGCATCATCCCGACAAGACATAAAGGCGACAGTTAATAAATATTGCGACAAGTAATATACAAGAAAACATGATAGTGGCGTAGACACTTACGGAAACGGAGAAGCCTCAGCAGCCTTCTTGTCCGCGCCAGGAGCAGATGTCTCCTCCGCGGATGATTCCGCATCCCTAATGAGGTGGCGACGTCTCTTCCTGGTGCCACTGCTCCCAGCCTCTCCTTTGCGCTTAATATTCTGCGCCACTTCCTCCTTCAGCACCTCCTCGGGCTTTAGGATCTCTATGCTGTCAGACGACTCAGCGCGCGCCTCCTCTTGCGCCACCTCCACATCTGGCGCCACGCTCTGAACGGGCGTCACTTGGAGCGGCGGCGTGCTTTCTGGGACAACCTCTGGCAGCACGGTCAAGCGACCCTCAGTCGCCTCCAATAGTGGCTGCTCACCCTCCCTCAGAGGGCGCACCCCTATCGTTACCTGCTTCGGCTTGTCCAGCTTCACAACGGCGAATAGATCCATCTCTGCGCACATAAACAAAACAAGAAAGAAGAAATGATTAGTTATTAAAGGTGCGCATACACAAAGACTTACAAAATTTGAAGTAGAAGGGACGAACACCCACCCCGGCCTTCCTCACTTAAAAAAGTGGGCACCTCGTCCGCAGCGCCGAAATAATTGCGACTCAACCCCATGTGTACCAAAAACTCCTTCGGATAAGGGTTAATGGCTAGGCGGTTAGCATCAAGAGTCTACGCATCAGTCAGCCTAAAGGAACCGGGTGCGGGGCGCCCATCCCTTGGCAATGTATCCAGAGTATAAAACTCATAGGGCGATGGAAATACCACATCATCAACTCAGAAAAAATACTCCCTCCAATTTCTTAGGGAGTCCACCTTCTCAGTGTAACACTGAAGCGCCCACGGGCGCTTCGCAAAAGATACCCACCCATTTGACTACGTCGTGTGGTAAAAGTATCGGAACAAGGCTATGGTCGGTTCTATCGCAAGTAAACGGCAGTTTACTTCAAAATTTGACACCTTAGCCGCACCTATACAGTGCAGCTGAGAGATGTGGAGGCGATAGTGGTTGAGCAAATCACTCAGAAAGATATATATGGGTACGCGGTAATTCGCGTACTCAAAGAATTTCGTGTATAACCCTATTTTCCATTCGGGGAAATCAGCTATACACGAGTCAACATCTGGAGCCTCTGGACGCACATCCAGAGGCACGAAGTAGTCAGACGTAAACTGAGTAACAACATCAACCGTCATCTCAGAGCGAAAATCCTCTAACTGGGCAACCATCTTCATTAATACACTAGTAAAAAAACGCACACAAAAATTACCTAAGGAAAGGATTATTTTCTTTGCCAAAGATAACTTTCAAGAAAGCAAGCAATGGTGAGTGGGTGTTTTACTGTGTGTAATTGAAAAAATGGGGCGGTGACTCTTATATAGGGAGTAAAAAAACCCTAGATGACGTCCACGTGGATCCCACTCACAGAAACGTGTGGCTAGAACCGAAACGGTACATGCACTTTTTCCCGATTTACGAGGGCCACGTGGACACTACCCCCTTCGAGGTATCCTTTTGAAATACCTATGACTAGGTGCATTGCACTTTAAATTGGGCGGCAATATTTCAATGTTCTCCCGCCACGCTTACCGCTGGTAATATTAGTCTAGCATCCGCGACTACGAGCCGCGCACACTAGACTTGGGGGACATGATGACGTATAGTCTATATATGGGCCACGAGCCCAAATGATATAAATTACTAAGGCCCAAATCCACCATGAGTGGGCTATTGTAATTTGGGCCGCATTAATAATGGGAACAGGCTCACGTAAGCCCAACCCAAACAAACTATACACGGTATAGATAAGGATCATTTATCTATGGAATAGATATTCTTACCAGGATAAGCACCATGGGTGCGAAACGTAAGGAGCACGAACCCTACAAGGATTCTGCGCCTATATAAGGAATGACATAACTATCATTCAAGGTACGATTCACAAACCCTAACTCTTTACGAGAACCCTAAATCGATTACTTACTCTCACGCCGGAGTCTAATCGTGGGAGACAATCCCACAATAAGCCTAACGGTGTTGTTTATTTTCTTAGTGCGCAGGTTACAAGTACTAAGAAGCGAATTGGTACGAGAGCAAGAGCCCATAATCAGGAACGCCCAACTTTTGTATCAAAAAATATAATATGTTGTGATAGGTCGAAAGAACCAACGTGTTAAATGCAATTCTAGGAACTTGTCTACGTTACAAGTCTTTGAAAGGAGAAATCCACTTAGAAGAATCAGTAATAATCTAGACTTGATATGAAATACTATTTCGAGAGAAATCACTTAATGGGTAGATATGAATCTTGAATTGAACCTACGAGTTATGAAATTGCTCGTTGATGAAAATAGCTCTCTTATAAGTTGTGCTCCTTTATCAAAGTGAGATCAAACATAAACATTGTCACTAGATTATCTAAGCTATCCAAGCAATCATTTGTCTTAATATTTGAATTCCTTTTATTCCTATAATCGTTACTTGTCTTCTTTTACTAATTGTTATACTTAAACTGAACGAACTAAGTCCCTGTGGATACGACCTGGTCTTACCTTAATCTAATACTACCAACAGGGGTTATACTTTACCCGTGTGTTTGGTTTATTAAAATCGGTGAAACTAGTATTATAAATTTAAAGCTATCCTTACACATCACACAACAATCCACTTGGAAAATCGAAGCTAAGAGATAGATCTACATGCCTATATTGTTACCTAAGTCTCAAAGTCTACTGATTCAATGCAGAAATTATGAAAACAGTCCCTGGTCCAAATGCTCTTTGCAAACTTAGTCCAAATCATAGTTTTAGGTAATTTAAGCTATGTAGAATGCAAAAATTAATACTACAACTATATGAAACATGAAAAATCCATAAAATATAAACGACATCAGATCTGAAAAAGAGAGTATGAGGTGGTTCCTTACAAGAATGAGATGAAAAATAACCCAAGAAATCTTCAAAACGTCACAAGAACCTAAACTAGATCACTAGGTCTTCAATCTTGATCATAAGAACTTAACAAAATCATCAAGAAAAGGATTGATTTAAGGGTTTTGTGGGCTGAGATTACATGCCAAAGAGAGACCATAAGAAATATGGTGTAGTTTTTGTTTTGAGATCTAGTTTATGAGTATTATATAAGACATGCAAGGATTATATAATATGTGTCACAACGTTGTGTAATATTTGGACACACATCAAAGATGTGTCATCCATATGAAGCGTGGCACAAGGCTAGAAAAGAATGAATATCTAACCTTATCTTGTGTAAAATTTTAATATAATGAGTATAGTTTGATCCCGGTAATTACTAACGTTAAATCCTTAAGTCACGAAACTTAAAACTAGGTAACGTAAAAATATAATACTTATAAAAATGTTAAAACTTGACATCAAAACCTATTTTGATATTTTAGTTGATACTTGAACTTGTTGGGTAATTACTTGATATTTTAGAAATTGAAACCGCGCAAAAACATAAAATGTACAAGGTTTAATTAAAAATGAAAATGTAAAAAAATGGAATATTTATAATATGTCTGTAAGGAACCAAAATGTATAAAAATAGTTATATTGAATATAGTTAGGTGTCGGTTTGGGTTAAATGTACGTTTAACGACGTATATGGAATAACCTATCTATTTACTCGCAAGAGTAAATTTACTTAAAAAAATATTAAGTAAAGTTAAATAATTAAATAATGACCTCAAAATTATGAATTGTTACAGAAGTCGACAAACACCCTCTTGGGTTGTCCTTGTTGACTCGACACCAAAACCAAACACAACCAATAATCACACATACCACTTATGTGGTCTTCTCTTGACTCGTACGCTACAACAATGCAACAAAACAGTCAACCACGAGCACAAACGAGCACCCTACTAGAGTCATTCGTTGAGTCAAAACCAAAGAAACACACCCCTAATGGGTCATCTTGAACCGAGACGAAATCCAATCGTGATCAAACAATATCAACAACTACATCAATACTACTCGATTTTACATAACCCGAGACCAGAAAAATCACCAATACACCTCTCGGTGGGTTTTCCTTTGAGCTAAAACAACCATACACAAACCCTAATCGATTCGTGACCACATAATCAAACAAAAACAACACATCAGGAATATCATCAATATCAAAACTGAGAAAATAAAGGGGGTCCGACCCAACCCGACAACAAAACACAATCAAACACCACTTGAATCTAGTTTTCACCACACGAATCATTTTCAAACATTTTTCAAACTTGTTAACTAATCTTTTTTACTCATTTTAAATCCACAAAAATGTAATAAGTTGTATTTATACTCTATTTTAAATAAAATAGGTGGTGGTAGCGATACAACTTACCAACGAGAAGAAAAGGAAGAGAGTGAAGAGATAAGGAAGAAGGGGCAACGGTGGTGGCAATGACGGCTGTGGTGGTGGCTTACAAGCCAAACGGACCCAACCAAAACCCTAAACAACTCTTCCTTGATCTACTCTTCAATTAATGCACGTAGTGGTGGTCGTCAGAAAATGTCACTGTAAAGGTTGGCGGCGCCGGAAGTGTCATCGGAGTGTGTGTGAGGGTAAGTGAGTGTGTTATCAAATGAGTAAAACCCTAGGTTTTCTTTTTATAGTACCACACGGGCCGATTGTGTAAACCTAGAAACTTCAGGGGGCTGATGAGACGAAAAGTGTACCGCTTTTGGGGGGTCATTTAAGCCCAAAGTCGAGATTATGTGATCAAATATTGCCCTAAATCGTTCCTTTTGTCATTTTAGGTACTTTTGAGAGGAAATTTGTAAAAGGAAGCATTTTGGACGTTTTGGAGCGAAAAAGTGAAGAAAACGACAAAGTCTCAAATTCATGCTGGAAATTGTACCTGACGGTGTCAGGGATTGCATGTGACGCCGTCACCCTTTGACAAAGAGGTGGATAAATCAAGCTACACGTGACGCGCCAGAGAGGTTTTTCAAGAATTGTACATGACGGCGTCACCAAGGCCGTCAAGAGTAATTTGCATGTGACAGCCAAGACCAAGTTTACACATGACCACGTCAGAAGTGGATCTAGCCAATACGATTGTAATTATGGTGGCGAGTTGATGGCGTCAAACCTTACTCTTGACGCCGTCAGACCCATTATTCTATATATAGTTTTTGATTTTTCATTCATTGTGTGCAACTTTGAGAGGAGAAAACCCTAGGCGAATTTTACTGTATTTTTGAGGGTTTCAAACCCTTGTTTCATCCATGCTTAATTGAAGATAAGTTTTCCAACAATCATTCAATATGTCTATGTGTTGTTTGATTATATCATATGCTTGTCTTCTCTTTAACATGCTAGGCTAGGTTTTCTTTGTGTTTGCTAAGATGTAATGAAACTTCGATATTGATTATTGGTTGGTTGTTTGTTTATAATTGTTGTGGATGAATGATTTCGATGTTAGGCTTAAGAAACTGGCAGACTTCCAATTGGTAACTTGCTTGAACGTCTTAAGAAACATGATCGGAGGTTTACTACGATAAATTGGTTATATATAATGCATAGGTAACTACTAATGAGGCCATCTTAGAAGCTAGTAGTCGGCTCGACATAGGAAGAGCTAGAAGCTTATAGAGTTAGGGAAGATCGTACACGGTCCTACGAATGGTATGAAGGAATATAATCCGTCATCCATGCAATTGTAACAAACTAATCAACCGGTAAAAGATAGCTACGGAGTAGTGAAATCTAAGTAAACACATTTTCTCTTATTATTGTTTTCGCCACATTTACTTTAAGTTCATTTTATTTTATTTTGTTTTCATTTGTAGTTAATTAGGTTAGTTGACTAGCAACTAATTCCGCCCACTCCTTCAAAATCCGAGATTTTTACTTGCTTTCCATAAAATATAAAAATACAAAAAGAATCATCCCTCACCTCTAGACCTAGTTTAATTGAGTTTTAACCCTAGCGACCACTATTCTTTGAGTTGAACGATCAATCCCCCGGTACTTGCCACTATACTATACTACAACGGTCAGGTACACTGCCTGGTGGGGATTGCAAGCTTCTCAAGATCCCTTGAGAAGTAAAACCTTTTGTGAGGGCGCAATTCCATGCATCAAGTTTTTGGCGCCGCAGCCCGGGGAATAGTTATTGACTAGGCTGAAATTTCTTTTTATTAGGTCTACTTGCTAGATTCCTTTCTAGTAAGATTTTTAATTTTATTTTTATAGGTTTCTTTAGTCTATCTTTTTCTTTGTTTCCTTTGTTCGTAAATTATCTCGATGGATAACAATAACATTGATCGTTTGATTCCTGTTATTCGTGTTTGTCGTCGTAGGATTTTCCAACTACCCGCCCCAATCCCTTTAGTGGAAAATGAGAACCCACCTAACCTCTCGCCTGACCATCACTTTGACAATAATTCTGAGATGGAGGAGTCTGACCATGATAATGACCATAGGGCTAGTCCTTTTTACTATTCGGACTCCGATGAGGACATAGATGATGGTGATGTAATCAATGAGGATAGGGTGGAAGATGAGATGAACCCTCTTAGGTATGTCGACCCAAGGACAAGGATTGAGAATGACGGCTCATTTAATATGCAATTCCCTTGTAAGATAGGATTTAGGAGCTTTGATGCTTACCTTAACTCATCTTTACAAATGAACATAACCTCGCGTAGTGAATACAATAAAATTATGGTAAATGAGTTAGAATACAAAGGAGATAATATTGTTGCTAGGGCAAAGACATTGCATGTGTTTGTAAGAAGCTTTGTTAATTTGGTTGAGTTTATGGTTATGGAGAATCTAGGAGAATTTATCGATAGTAACTTAACCCAAGTTGTGTTTGGGAAGCCCTTCAAAAGGTAACCAAACTAGATTAAAAACTTATGCAAGGGTTAATTACATTCTCGGACGGGGATGAACATTTTGTTTACCAAATGCCCCGTGCAAACCCTAGGTTCAAGGATTTTTCTATTGAGAAATGTAATAGGTGTCCACCTCTCGATATGCTAAGTAAGAATGATAAAAGGAAATGGCTTAAATATCCTCATGAAAAGAACAAAAGGTATTATCGCGGATGTTTAGAGCTAAGTGATGACTATAAGAAAGATGAGGCAACTATTAGATGGCTCACACTTGGTTATGTGAGCATAAGCGACACGCGGTAGCCCATAACCTTGAGTCTAGCTACAAGACTCGTAAATAAAGAAAAGCGCTTCTTGAGAGGCAACCCAAGTTTTATTTGTTTGCTTGATTGATTTTATTTGTTTCCGTATGCATGCTTTATTTTTATTGTTTGTGGATCATGTTTCATAATAAATTGTGAAAATGCTTTACTTTGTTGTTTGTCTTAACTTCATAAAAAGGTATTTCGCAAAAGCTAAGTGTAAGGGAAATCTAAATTTGTTTCTAAGAACAAAATTGAGCATGAACCACAACAATATTAAATGGACATGTATATTAGTATTTGTTTGAGTCAAATGCGTGTATCGAGTCATAATGATGTTTTGCAGGAATTCCAGGAATTAAGGCATGAGTTTTTCCAGAAATTTTCTGGAAATTTAACATAAGATTTCTGTCAGAACACTCTGACGGCGTCAGGTGTAAAAATCTGAAAAATTTTGCTAGTTTTGTTTTTCTAACGGGGTCTTAAAGTTCTTGTTAACTCTTTAGTTTTTTAAACTCCGGGAAATCTGCAAACATTCATTCCACAAGCATTATATACTTATATATATAGATTGCTGCCGATTTTATGCGAGGTTTGCCATGATTGTTTTCTCGGGTTTAACATGTTATATTGGACAAGAAGATGATTTATATTTCTAGAGGGAAGCTTTCAACGTTCATTTTCTTGGAGGAGGATTTAACCATGTATCCATTTATCCACACCGAACGAAGCAGGGGAGTATTTGTTTCATTCTTTTACCTTCATTACTTTTACATCCTTTTTATTGAACACTGGGGACAATGTTCAGCCTAAGTGTAAGGGGAGGGTAAATAATGATACCTTAGAGAATGCAATTGCACTTGAGTTTGTTTGTTCAATAGTAGGTGTGTAATAAAACTAAGAGAAATATATGTTAGGGAAATTTAGCGCCAAATTTAAATTTTTTTACAACATTTAGGAGTGAAGCTTTAGCCTTAATGAGCGTCTCATGGATAGGAGTTGTATGACTAGCACAAAAACCATACCACTCGAAATTTTCCACCCTAAACATGTGAGGTTCGCCACTAGATTTGTTAGGAAAAGATGCTTATGAGTGTACCGGTAGTACTTAGATTCTAGAACTTGCGTTAGTGATGCATCCCGAGACCGCTAGTGAGACTACATTCGTGTAGTAGGATTTACTACATGATAAGAGGCATTAGGATAACCCTTGTGTTAAACCCGTATCATAATTACTTGACCAATAAAGTCATAAGTACTTGACTAGTAAAGTCAATTAATTTTCCCACACCTTTGCGATGTACTCATTTTTAGTACACGATACCCCTAGTACACCCCTCCGAGCCTATCTTTTCGTTTCTAACTTTAAGCATTTTACTTAAAAGAAGAATTTGTTTACAATCCACCCCAAATGTGCAACCAAATTGCCTTAGCCTTCCGTGTATGCACTCATCTTTAGTGCATTATTGTTATTTTTTAAAAACCCTTAGTTAATTATCTAATTGATTACATGGTTGCTAAGTCGAGTCATTTCTTGTACATATTATTTTGGGACGATTGGGACTCATGGGTAAAGTACTAGTGTTATGTAGTATTGAGGAAGATCAACATATATTACCCCCATATGTTCGTTAATCTTAAAAAGTACTCTACGTGTTTTGATTATCTTAATCCGAGTCATTAGAATAGTTAATTGTAAAGTATGTAAAAGTTCAAGTGTAAGGGAATGCAAATTCCCTACGATGTATTATTTTGGATGGTAGGGGAAAAATGTATGCACACAAAAAAAAATAAAAAATAAAAAATAAAAAAATTTAAAAATCAAGAAAAAGAAAGAAAAAAAAGAAAAAAGAAAGATAAAAAAATATACGGACTACCATCCCGTTTCCTTTTATGTTTATTTTATGTTTTTGTTAGTTTATGATTAGCTTAAGTCAAGTCGAGTCTTGGCTTAGCAACGCCACAATGTACATGTAATTGACCAAGATGATTAACTCGTCACCATTAAATATTGCCTTTATCCAACAAAATCGTGTTTACCATATCCCTACACCTCACGTTATAACCCTTTTAAAAGACCTCTTTGATAGTTTATCCTAGGTGCTTGCACCAAGTGGTGGAGGTTTGATCATTTCTCAAGCCTTTGGTAATCTATTTGCTATGACAGGTAGTGAGAGATGTTTTCTATTTCCATATTGTGATACATACTTTTATTACACCTGAGAGATGTGAGTATCTAAACACCATTTGTGAGGTGCTAGTATATAATTTTTGTGCTTGTTTTTGGTTTAAGTGGAACGATTATTTGTTGCAATTACTTTTATATTAGTGTTAAATGACCCCTAGCTTGTATTTTGATTAGAATAAAAGTGCATTTTCTTGAGGACAAGCAAATCTCAAGTGTAAGGGTATATGATGAGACGAAAAGTGTACCGCTTTTGGGGGGTCATTTAAGCCCAAAGTCGAGATTATTTGATCAAATATTACCCTAAATTTGTAAAAGGAAGCATTTTGTCATTTTAGGTACTTTTGAGAGAAAATTTGTAAAAGAAAGCATTTTGGACATTTTTGAAGCGAAAAAGTGAAGAAAACGACAAAGTCTCAAATTCATGCTGGAAATTGTACCTGACGGCGTCAGGGATTGCATGTGACGCCGTCACCCTTTGACAAAGAGGTGGATAAATCAAGTTACACGTGACGCACCAGAGAGGTTTTTGAAGAATTGTATATGACGGCGTCACCAAGGCCGTCAAGAGTAATTTGCATGTGAGGGCCAAGACCAAGTTTACACATGACGATGTCAGAAGTGGATCTAGGCAATACGATGATAATTATGGCGGCGAGTTGACGGCGTCAGACCTTACTCTTGTCGCTGTCAGAACCATTATTCTATATATAGTTTTTGATTTTTCATTAATTGTTTGCAACTTTGAGAGGAGAAAACCCTAGACGAATTTTACTGTATTTTTGAGGGTTTCAAACCCTTGTTTCAACCATGCATAATTGAAGATAAGTTTTCCAACAATCATTCAATATGTCTATGTGTTGTTTGATTATATCTTATGCTTGTCTTCTATTTAACATGATAGGCTAGGTTTTCTTTGTGTTTGCTCTGATGTAATGAAACTTAGATATTAATTATTGGTTGGTTGTTTGCTTATAATTTTTGTGGATGAATGATTTCGATGTTAGGCTTAAAAAAGCTGGCAGACTTCCAATTGGTAACTTGTAACACCCCGAAATTTGATTAAGCAGCGAAAGTCTAATCGGGGTCATTACAGTTTAGTACACAGTCATACTTATAGAAAACAATTCAAAAGATTGTCAATATCATTCCATGAAAACTCAAATATTCAGAGTTACAAACATTTTCCCAAAATGTTAATTGTTTAGCAAAAGAAGTGATGAGTTTGTAAAGAATGATATAATTATTGAAATCAAAAGGGAGGTCCTGTGCCCTTTGCCAGCTCCGTGCCGCCATGCTTGCTAGTTTCTTGAGATAGACATGCTTAAAAAGTCAACACAAAGGTTGAGTGAATCCATAGTAGTTTAAATAGTAATAGTGTGAACACAAGTCAAGCATTTGAAATAAACAAGCCAAGATAGACAGGTCTTGACTAAATCGGGTGTAATAGTGCTCCTAAGCCTCACGAAACGCAAGCCTTAACATTGATTTGACATATCATAAAGATAATAACAATCACCTACACCACAGCGGATGTAAATGACAAGGGGCCCTCGGTGACAGGAAACGTGCCAAATTTCCATAATATCTCGAATATAGCACACCTCCTGCCAAGTGATCACCTTGACAGAGGTGGGCTGCCATCCAATAGATCTATCAACTATATTCGCGCTCACTCGCAAGTGATTAAGGTTCGTGATATGAGGGACTTGTAGCACAGGTGTCAACTTAGGCAATATCAGGTGATAACAGCATACAGAAAAATACTTGTGTTCGATTTATAGCATGTATCTCCCCACGGGGTTTAAAAACAATTAAAAATGTGAGACTATGAACTCACCTGAAAGGTGCGTAATCACAAGGGTGCTCAAAAGTGATGGTGTATTGCTATGACTAGCAATGAAATTCCTCCGACTTGCGACCTAAAATGCATTGTAATCGGTGTCTTAGATTCGTGTGTAAATGACATGTGATATGTCTCGTGTACGGTGATATCCTGTTTCGGGTGTCTTAAATATATTCCAAATAACTTTACGTAGTTATTGTTAGTGTTGCTATGAATCGGTGTTTGACATATATTAACTTGTTATGAAAATTATATCATTAAAAATATTTGTGGTTAAATATTTTTAATAAAGTTATATATATATTAAAGTTTGAGAAATATATATATATATATAAAAAGTATATGAAATAATTAATTATAAGAATATATTTTTGTCACAATTTAGTCCTTGACTTTTACAAAATTACACTTTAGTACCCTTAGTTAAAAGTAATTACAATTTTTGTCCCTGTTTGCATTCTTTTCATTTTATTCCCTTAACTTTTGAAATATTACATTTCTTACCCTCGAGTTCTATTTAATATCGACTGCTTAAGTTTAGCCCAAAAGTTTAGTGGTTTTGACGGTTTTAGTCCTTTAATGAAAGGTTTTGCAAAAATGGTCCTTGATTTAGTTTTTCGAAACCCAAACTTTTGTTACAACGAAAGTAGCATTTAAATCTTATAAAAATTCTTAAGTTCGGTTTTATGTTCCTCGTTATCTCCTAAGTTTCGATACCGAAATTCTTATTTGAGAATGGACTGGGCTCGTTAGCCCAAACTAGGCCCAAGTGGTTTGTTTTAGTTGTTAAAGAGTGCGTTCGACTAGGATTGGATTAGGCTTCGTTTTCATAGTATAAAATCGAGAATATCTTGCATGTGTCGTTAGTTTGGTTACCCTTGAGTCGTAAAATTAGTATGTCGAAAAATATATATATATTGTACGTATAAAAAATGAAATGAAAAGTCCATTTCTAAGGGTGTCGAGTATGTTGGTATACTTAGTCACAAATGTTTTAAGTTGTTTCATTTACTATAGATTTGCAATGTGGTGTGAAATGCACGACATAAATAGAGTAGGAAACGAGATAGAATGGAAACTTACGACACCAATTGGTGGGAAGTTCACGTAGTATGTGACAACTTAGAAACACAATCGTTATGCCCCCTTAGTAGTTACCCGCTCCAATGTTAGTTACCCAATCCGTCTTTCAAATTCCTCCCTGCTCCCTTCGTTATCTCCAAGTCGTTTTAGTGAATGAGAGTTTTGGTGAGTTGAGTAATTGTGAGCAAAAGTGCAATAAATGACTTATTTATATATTGGAGTCGTTTGGTTGCAAGGTATACGCATGTTTCTTCTAAGTGAGACATTCGTGTCTCGTATGATATGAAGGTGTCAAGTCATGTCTCCTTTGACTTGTGGCTTGGATCGACTAGGAAATTAGGATGGTTAGGCTTAGCTTGGTACACTTGGTTATTAGTTTATTAAGTTTGTAAGTGGTTTTAGGGGCATAATATCCAAGGGTTACAAGGATTAGTAAGTTGTGGGGGTTGTTTACTCGTGTAATAACATAACCCATGGGATCGCATGTTTAAAGTTTAGAGACTAGGCCGGCTTATAGCTTCCCTTTGAATGATTCCCATGTTAAAACAAAGTCAAACTTATCAAGAGAGTTTTGTGTGTCGAGTGTGAGGGAACAAAAGAAAAATGTGCATGTATACTCGTTTGTATTACCTGCGTAGTAGCAAAAAGAAAGAACAAAAGAGTAGCTAGTGGGCTTGTGCCAAAAATCCGATCCAATACAAAGAAGAAAAAAAACATGGTGTGATGGGCTTGTGTTATCCCTCGGCCCAAAGTGAGTAAAGTATAAATCATGTGGGCTTGGTGATGGTGATCCGGCCCAAGTGAAAAGAATCAAGGTGGGCTAGGGAGGTGATTCGGCCCAAAATATCGGGGTGTCGGTGTTCCGTACAATTTGTGAAATAATTCTCGGTGTCGGTGTCGGTGTCGGTTCGTGAAAACCATAATTATTGAAACGGTGTCGTGATTTTTATATATATATACTCATATAATAAATAATAAATTTGAAGAAGGTTAATATGTACATAGTGTCGTACATATTTATTAATAGTTTCTCGGTGTTCAATTTGGGTGTCGGGTCGCAAGTGGGAGTTTACCGGTGTTAACCTCATTGGGTGATATCCAAGAGTGACAGTCGGGTGTTATCGGGTGACAATACACAATCGGGTGTTAAACAAACGGTGTTTAAAACAGTCGGGTGTTCACACAAACAGTGTCTCATATGAAAATTTCAAATTAGCCCGCAAAAATGGCCTAGTTAAGAATAACGTTGACAATTAGCATTAACAAATGACCTGGGATTTTACGGTGTATTACAGTACCCACCCGTTAGATTGGATTCGTCCCGGAATCCAAAGTTGAATCGGTGCTCGGGGTTGTCTCATCAAATAGTTTTGGGTATTTGGCACGCATTTGATCCTCACGCTCCCAGGTGTACTCGGGTCCTTTCTTAGAGTTCCATCTGACCTTAACAATGGGAATGCGACTATGCTTAAGTCGTTTGACCTCCCTGTCCATAATCTCAACGGGTTCCTCAATAAAGTGCAACTTATCATCGATTCTGATCTCTTTCAACGGAATCACAAATGTTTCATCCGATAAACACTTCTTCAAATTTGACATGTGGAAGGTGTTGTGTACTCTACTGAGTTCCTCAGGTAGTTCTAGTTTGTATGCCACGGGACCGATCCTTTCAATGATCTCGAAGGGTCCAACGTATCTTGGGTTTAACTTCCCACGCTTTCCAAACCTAATCATTCCTTTCCAAGGTGATACCTTAAGCATGACCTTGTCTCCAACTTGAAACTCTATCAGTTTCCTTCGCACATCGGCATAACTCTTTTGCCGATCCCTAGCGGCTTGTAATCGTTGTCTAATCTTTACTATTTTCTCAGTGGTTTCAAGAATCAACTCGGGACCTGAGAGTTGTACATCTCCAATCTCAGCCCAACAAACTGGTGATCTACACTTTCTTCCATAAAGTGCTTCAAACGGTGCAGCCTTAATGCTAGCGTGATAACTGTTGTTATATGAAAACTCTGCTAACGGTAGGTGTCTATCCCAGCCTTTTCCAAAATCAATCACACATGCCCTAAGCATGTCTTCCAGGGTTTGTATAGTCCTTTCACTTTGACCATCAGTCTGTGGATGGTAAGCTGTACTCATATCTAACTTAGTTCCCAAGGCTTTCTGTAAAGATCGCCAAAAGTTAGACGTGAAACGGCTGTCTCGGTCGGAGATAATAGAAATCGGCACTCCATGCCGGGAAACGATCTCCTTAAGATACAAACGTGCAAGAACATCCATATCATCAGTCTCTTTGATCGGTAAGAAGTGCGCTGACTTCGTGAGACGATCAACAATAACCCAAATTGTGTCCAAACCACTCGACGTCTTGGGTAGTTTCGTAATGAAATCCATTGTAATCCTTTCCCATTTCCACATTGGTAGCTCGGGTTGAACCAAAAGACCGGATGGTTTTTGATGTTCAGCCTTTACTCTTGAGCAGGTCAAACACTTACCGACATACTCTGCAATGTTAGCTTTCATGTTTGGCCACCAATACAACTTCTTTAGATCTTGATACATCTTATCTGAACCAGGATGAATGGAATATTTAGACTTATGAGACTCGTGCATGATGAGGTCTTGTATTCCTCCATACAATGGAATCCAACTTCTGTCCTTGAAACACAGCCTTCCATCTGGTTTCTTGACAAATCCATTCGTGCTTTCTGGCATACCGTAAATCTTCTCGTGTGGTTTATTCTCTTCCTTAAGGTCCTCAGCTTGAACTTCAAGAATTTGAGACGGCAGTGGTGATCTAATCGTCATACCCAATGACCTAACTCTGAGGGGTCTAAGTCGTTCCTTTCGACTCAAGGCATCTGCTACAACGTTTGCCTTCCCCAGGTGATAACGGATCTCACAATCATAGTCACTTAGCAACTCTAGCCATCGACGTTGCCTCATGTTTAACTCCTTTTGATCTAAAATGTGCTGAAGACTCTTGTGATCGGTGAAAATTGTACACTTGGTTCCATATAGGTAGTGTCTCCAGATCTTAAGAGCGAATACTACCGCTCCCAATTCTAGATCATGAGTAGTGTAGTTCTCCTCGTGGGGTTTAAGTTGTCTAGAAGCGTAAGCGATTACTTTAAGTCTCTGCATCAATACGACACCCAAACCTTGGATTGATGCGTCACAATATACCACGAAGTCCTCACTTCCTTCGGGTAGTGCTAATATCGGTGCTTCACAAAGCTTCTGCTTCAAAAACTGAAATGCCGATTCTTGCTCATCTCCCCATTCAAACTTCTTCTTCTTCTGTGTTAACTCAGTCAAAGGTTTAGCAATCCTTGAAAAACCTTCAATAAATCTCCGGTAGTATCCGGCAAGACCTAAAAATTGGCGTATCTCGGTAGGACTCGTAGGTGACGCCCAATTTTTAACAGCTTCGATCTTGGCGGGATCAACATGAATACCCTTACTGTCAATAACATGCCCGAGAAATTGTACTTTCTCAATCCAAAAATCACACTTGGAAAATTTGGCGTATAATTTCTCTTATCTGAGCAGTGTTAGTATCGCCTTCAAGTGTTCTGCGTGCTCTTCCTTACTACGCGAATAAATAAGGATATCATCGATGAATACAATCACAAACTTATCCAAATAGGGTTTGCACACTCGGTTCATTAAGTCCATGAATACAGCGGGTGCATTCGTTAGACCGAATGGCATTACTTGGAACTCGTAATGACCGTATCTCGTCCTGAAAGCCGTCTTAGGGATGTCTTCTTCCCTAACTCTCAGTTGGTGATAACCCGATCTCAAATCAATCTTCGATTAGACACTCGATCCTTGTAGTTGATCAAACAAATCGTCAATCCTTGGCAACGGATATCGATTCTTCACCGTCAGCTTGTTCAACTCACAATAATCGATACACATTCTGAAGGTTCCGTCCTTCTTCTTTACAAACAACACCGGGGCTCCCCACGGTGATGAACTAGGGCGAATAAATCCTTTATCCGACAATTCCTCCAATTGTCCAGATAATTCCTTCATTTCCGACGGTGCTAGCCTATAGGGTGCTCGTGCTACGGGTGCGGCTCCTGGCATCAAGTCAATTTGAAATTCCACTTGACGAGTCGGTGGAAGGCCAGGCAAGTCCTCAGGGAAAACTTCTGGAAAGTTCCTGACTACTGACACATCCTCGAGTCGCTTCTCTTCTGACTTTTTCTCGGTGACTTGAGCTAAAAACACTTGACATCCTCGTTAGATGTACTTCACAACCTTGACGCAAGAAATGACGCTCAAACGTGTTTTACTTCGCTCTCCGCGAACAACCAGGGTTTCGTTGTTTAGTGGAATGTGAACGACCTTTTCATCACAAATGATGTTAACGCGGTTCTCGGATAACCAATCCATTCCTACAATGACGTCGAAACTACCGAGTCTAATAGGCATAAGGTCAATGACAAATGGGGTGTCTAATAGTCGTAGGGTGCAACCTCGGAGTATAGTGTTAGTACTCACTAGCTTTCCATCGGCTAGTTCAATCTCATATGTGGTTTCTAGTTGGGTGGGTGTAATATTAAGCAGGGGTGCAAGTGAAATAGATACGAAACTTTGATCGGCTCCGGAATCAAATAAAACTTTAACGAGGCGGTTGTTTAGAAAGAGCATACCCGTGACTACGTTCGGATCTTGTTGGACATTTCCATCTCCCAACACGTACGCTCTTCCACGTGCATTGTTATCCTTGTTAGGGCACTGACGCCTGTAGTGTCCTTTCTCTCCACAAGCATGGCATACTACAGCCACGGGTTGCAAGTTGGCTCCTGTCGCCTTGCAATCTTGTGTCTTATGTCCAACCCTTGAACACTTCCCGCACTTAGCATAGCAGGGTCCATTGTGATGCATCTTACACTTGTCACAAAATGGAAGAGGTCCAGCATACCTAGCATCCTTAACTGGTGCAGCGACATAAGCTCTGACAGCTTCCTGTCATTGGTTCTGTTGGTTGTGGTGGGTGTTTCTGTCATGGTGATAGTTACGGTTGGGGTTTCGGTTGTTGTTGCCGTTGTTGTTGTTGCTGTTGTGATTGCCGTTGTTGTTCTTGCTGTTGTGATTGCTGTTGTTGTTGTTGTTGTTTGTCCTTCGATCATCAAACTTCCTTTTGTGATCGTGGTTTCCCTGAGCAGAGTTACGCTTAATCTCCCGGTCTAGCAGTCTTTGGGCAATGGACATTGCTTCATCCAAAGATTGAGGCTTAGACGAGGTGACGTTTCCCTCAATACTCCTGGGTAATCCCTCAATGTACCTTTCCAACAACTTTTCCAAATTGGGAACCTTAGAAGGGCAAAGTGTGGCAAGCTCCTGAAATCTCCTATCGTAAGCCTTGAGATCATTTCCTTTCACAACCAACGTGTGAAACTCATCTTCTAGCTTCTTGATCTCACCTCTAGGGCAGAACTTTTTCAACATCTTTTCCTTAAAGTCAGCCCAGGTAATCTGATAGGCCTCCTCCACACCTATCTTCTGAGCAGTTGCATTCCACCAAGACAACGCGTCTTCCAACAATGTACCAGTAGCAAACGAGACTTGGCTTTCCGCGGCACAACCGCTCCTCACAAACACAGTCTCCGTTCGCTCAAACCATCGAGCAAGCTCTGTTACTCCTTCAGTTCCTTTGAAGTGAGATGGTTTACAAGCAATGAAGTCCTTATAGGTGCATTTTCGAGTCGCAGCGGACTCGCTCTCAGCAGTGGCTCGGTTATTGCTACTAGTTCGTGCCATTGCAGCAGCTTGCTCTTCTAAAGCTGCAGCAACACTGTCGGCAACCAACTTCCTTATAGCAGCCTGGGTCATAGCGGGTGACGAGGTAGCAGTAGCGGTTTTCCTTGGGGCCATAATTCTATCAAAATCGCAAGTGTATAAGTACAAATCCCAAACATCAAAAACAAGAGCAATAGTGTAACCAACTCATAATAGTCGAGATCATCACAAAGTACATATCACAACCACACCATAAATACATACATCAATATAGCCATATCATTCATAAATAAACATCACGACATGTAACAACACACATGGAAATTATAATGAATTTCAATATGGGAGCATAATAAAAAGAAAGATTAGACAACTAGAACATCATAAATCAATATCAATACGTTACAATCGTAACCAACATAAAGTTTTAATAATTTTTGAATTCATTGTTACAAAACAATAAGATACAACAATTATTAATGCCACATGCGGCAAGTTAAGATGTCTCTGTAAGTAATGACATGTCATAGATCTATGAAGGTCCAGGTGCGCCTCCTGATCTCCTCTCTAGCTCTCTGATGATCCTGATCATCCCCAACATCTCCATATCTCTGGATCTCTCACGGGCCTGAATCTCCTCAATAGTAGCTGAAAGTGCATGGATGGTAGAACTAGATGCAGCTAACTCCTGTGCCTGATGCTCCATCATCTCCTGTGTAATGGCTGCAATCGCTCTCAAATCATCAATCTCGTGCCTCTGAACATCCAGTCGATGACCAAACTCAGTGATGGTAGCTTGTGCCTCCTCGATCTATGTCCCCATCATCTCAAATACCATCTCTAAAGTTGTCCTATGAACCACGAGGTTCGTGACCTCCTCCTGCATACACTCTATCCTCTCCAAGGATATATCCTCAATAACACTCAACAGCTCATCAAGACGACTCTCATGTCTAACCAATCTAGCAGCCAAAAGAGGGATAGTATGGTGTATCGGCTCTCCAATAACCGGTAACACCGCTGAAGAGCCATCTCCAAGCTCAGCAGCCCTAGGCGATCCCTCAGCCAATCTCCATCTACGTATGTAGTCTAACAAAAACGACCATCGATGAGCATCAACCAATCTATGAATGCCGGGTGAGGTGGGTGTCTCGGTGGGAGCAGGTGATGGTACAGGTGATGTAGCAGGTGATGGGATCGGTACAGTGGTAGTCTGAGAGTAGAAAACTGTAGGTGGTGGCATGGGTGGTAAAGCCTTAGAGGTGTGAGGTGCGGTGTAAGTAGGTAACATGTAAGGATGTGGCTCAGGTGGGGGTGATACAGGTGATGGTGGGGGTGCTGGTGATGCCACAGGTGTCAAATCTGGCATCGAAACAGGTGGTAATACTGATATGGGTGATGATACAGGTGTAGGTACAGGTGTAGGTACATATGGTGTAACAGTAGAAGCAGGCAAAAAGCAAACCCGTTTCCGAGCCGTGCATTTGCGGGTATAGTCTCCCTCATGGTATCGACACAACTCGCCGAAAGGCTCAGGCTCATAGGGCTCAAGAATCCTCACTCGCTTACGCCGACGAATCGGTGAAGGCGGGGATGATGGTGGAACAGAAGCAGCAGTGTTAGAAGTATCAGAGTCAGAAGACTCGTCATCAGCATCTGAACCGGAGTGGTGACTAGCAGGTGGTGTAGGACGATCATCAGCCGCAAGAAACTGCTGAGATGTCAGGTACTTATCATAAAGGTACTGTCCCTGTGTCAAAGGTCCACAAACAGGATGAAAAAGAGGCTGAATAGCAAAAGAATCAATGGGTGTAGAAGCAACCTCACCCTCCTCAAAGGGCTCAGTGTTAGCAGATGGGTCTCCAGATGGAACAGGAGATGGTATAGCAGGTGATACAGGTTGGGTGTCATGGTCAGAATCATGGGTGTCTCGGGTGTCATGGGTGTCATAGTCAGATAAGTCAATAGTAGGGTGAGTGGATGATGCTGGTACGACGTCGTCACTGTCGGACAAAATAATAACCGGGGGCGACATGGTACTGTACTATCCAAAAAATAGCAGTGATATAAGTCATTTAGTCTACATAATGCTACATGCACAGTGATCATATTGTCATAGTGAGCTAAATGCAATGGGTGCTAAAATCAAACCTTAAAACATAGCGTTGGCAAGCGCTGGCACGGAGGGCACTTCGGTGATAAATAGTTTGTTTAAAAATCTGGTGAGGTTATAGTCCAATGTTTTGAAAAATTATTTGGTTCTCTATAACCATGGCTCTGATGCCAATCTGTAACACCCCGAAATTTGATTAAGCAGCGGAAGTCTAATCGGGGTCATTACAGTTTAGTACACAGTCATACTCATAGAAAACAATTCAAAAGATTGTCAATATCATTCCATGAAAACTCAAATATTCAGAGTTACAAACATTTTCCCAAAATGTTAATTGTTTAGCAAAAGAAGTGATGAGTTTGTAAAGAATGATATAATTATTGAAATCAAAAGGGAGGTCCTGTGCCCTTTGCCAGCTCCGTGCCGCCATGCTTGCTAGTTTCCTGAGATAAACATGCTTAAAAAGTCAACACAAAGGTTGAGTGAATCCATAGTAGTTTAAATAGTAATAGTGTGAACACAAGTCAAGCATTTGAAATAAACAAGCCAAGATAGACAGGTCTTGACTAAATCGGGTGTAATATTGCTCCTAAGCCTCACGAAACGCAAGCCTTAACATTGATTTGATATATCATAAAGATAATAACAATCACCTACACCACAGCGGATGTAAATGACAAGGGGCCCTCGGTGACAGGAAACGTGCCAAATTTCCATAATACCTCGAATATAGCACACCTCCTGCCAAGTGATCACCTTGACAGAGGTGGGCTGCCATCCAATAGATCTATCAACTATATTCGCGCTCACTCGCAAGTGATTAAGGTTCGTGATATGAGGGACTTGTAGCACAGGTGTCAACTTAGGCAATATCAGGTGATAACAGCATACAGAAAAATACTTGTGTTCGATTTATAGCATGTATCTCCCCACGGGGTTTAAAAACAATTAAAAATGTGGGACTATGAACTCACCTGAAAGGTGCGTAATCACAAGGGTGCTCAAAAGTGATGGTGTATTGCTATGACTAGCAATGAAATTCCTCCGACTTGCGACCTAAAATGCATTGTAATCGGTGTCTTAGATTCGTGTGTAAATGACATGTGATATGTCTCGTGTACGGTGATATCCTGTTTCGGGTGTCTTAAATATATTCCAAATAACTTTACGTAGTTATTGTTAGTGTTGCTATGAATCGGTGTTTGACATATATTAACTTGTTATGAAATATATGTTAGGGAAATTTAGCGCCAAATTTAAATTTTTTTACAACATTTAGGAGTGAAGCTTTAGCCTTAATGAGCGTCTCATGGATAGGAGTTGTATGACTAGCACAAAAACCATACCACTCGAAATTTTCCACCCTAAACATGTGAGGTTCGCCCCTAGATTTGTTAGGAAAAGATGCTTATGAGTGTACCGGTAGTACTTAGATTCTAGAACTTGTGTTAGTGATGCATCCCGAGACCGCTAGTGAGACTACATTCGTGTAGTAGGATTTACTACATGATAAGAGGCATTAGGATAACCCTTGTGTTAAACCCGTATCATAATTACTTGACCAATAAAGTCATAAGTACTTGACTAGTAAAGTCAATTAATTTTCCCACACCTTTGCGATGTACTCATTTTTAGTACACGATACCCCTAGTACACCCCTCCGAGCCTATCTTTTCGTTTCTAACTTTAAGCATTTTACTTAAAGGAAGAATTTGTTTACAATCCACCCCAAATGTGCAACCAAATTGCCTTAGCCTTCCGTGTATGCACTCATCTTTAGTGCATTATTGTTATTTTTTAAAAACCCTTAGTTAATTATCTAATTGATTACATGGTTGCTAAGTCGAGTCATTTCTTGTACATATTGTTTTGGGACGATTGGGACTCATGGGTAAAGTACTAGTGTTATGTAGTATTGAGGAAGATCAACATATATTACCCCCATATGTTCGTTAATCTTAAAAAGTACTCTAAGTGTTTTGATTATCTTAATCCGAGTCATTAGAATAGTTAATTGTAAAGTATGTAAAAGTTCAAGTGTAAGGGAATGCAAATTCCCTACGATGTATTATTTTGGATGGTAGGGGAAGAATGTATGCACACAAAAAAAAATAAAAAATAAAAAATAAAAAAATTGAAAAATCAAGAAAAAGAAAGAAAAAAAAGAAAAAAGAAAGAGAAAAAAACATACGGACTACCATCCCGTTTCCTTTTATGTTTATTTTATGTTTTTGTTAGTTTATGATTAGCTTAAGTCAAGTCGAGTCTTGGCTTAGCAACGCCACAATGTACATGTAATTGACCAAGATGATTAACTCGTCACCATTAAATATTGTCTTTATCCAACAAAATCGTGTTTACCATATCCCTACACCTCACGTTATAACCCTTTTAAAAGACCTCTTCGATAGTTTATCCTAGGTGCTTGCACCAAGTGGTGGAGGTTTGATCATTTCTCAAGCCTTTGGTAATCTATTTGCTATGACAGGTAGTGAGAGATGTTTTCTATTTCCATATTGTGATATATACTTTTATTACACCTAAGAGATGTGAGTATCTAAACACCATTTGTGAGGTGCTAGTATATAATTTTTGTGCTTGTTTTTGGTTTAAGTGGAACGATTATTTGTTGCAATTACTTTTATATTAGTGTTAAATGACCCCTAGCTTGTATTTTGATTAGAATAAAAGTGCATTTTCTTGAGGACAAGCAAATCTCAAGTGTAAGGGTATTTGATGAGACGAAAAGTGTACCGCTTTTGGGGGGTCATTTAAGCCCAAAGTCGAGATTATTTGATCAAATATTGCCCTAAATTTGTAAAAGGAAGCATTTTGTCATTTTAGGTACTTTTGAGAGAAAATTTGTAAAAGAAAGCATTTTGGACATTTTTGAAGCGAAAAAGTGAAGAAAACGACAAAGTCTCAAATTCATGCTGGAAATTGTACCTGACGGTGTCAGGGATTGCATGTGACGCCGTCACCCTTTGACAAAGAGGTGGATAAATCAAGTTACACGTGACGCACCAGAGAGGTTTTTGAAGAATTGTATATGACGGCGTCACCAAGGCCGTCAAGAGTAATTTGCATGTGAGGGCCAAGACCAAGTTTACACATGACGACGTCAGAAGTGGATCTAGGCAATACGATGATAATTATGGCGGCGAGTTGACAGCGTCAGACCTTACTCTTGTCGCTGTCAGAACCATTATTCTATATATAGTTTTTGATTTTTCATTAATTGTTTGCAACTTTGAGAGGAGAAAACCCTAGACGAATTTTACTGTATTTTTGAGGGTTTCAAACCCTTGTTTCAACCATGCATAATTGAAGATAAGTTTTCCAACAATCATTCAATATGTCTATGTGTTGTTTGATTATATCTTATGCTTGTCTTCTCTTTAACATGATAGGCTAGGTTTTCTTTGTGTTTGCTCAGATGTAATGAAACTTAGATATTAATTATTGGTTGGTTGTTTGCTTATAATTTTTGTGGATGAATGATTTCGATGTTAGGCTTAAAAAAGCTGGCAGACTTCCAATTGGTAACTTGTAACACCCCGAAATTTGATTAAGCAGCGAAAGTCTAATCGGGGTCATTACAGTTTAGTACACAGTCATACTTATAGAAAACAATTCAAAAGATTGTCAATATCATTCCATGAAAACTCAAATATTCAGAGTTACAAACATTTTCCCAAAATGTTAATTGTTTAGCAAAAGAAGTGATGAGTTTGTAAAGAATGATATAATTATTGAAATCAAAAGGGAGGTCCTGTGCCCTTTGCCAGCTCCGTGCCGCCATGCTTGCTAGTTTCTTGAGATAGACATGCTTAAAAAGTCAACACAAAGGTTGAGTGAATCCATAGTAGTTTAAATAGTAATAGTGTGAACACAAGTCAAGCATTTGAAATAAACAAGCCAAGATAGACAGGTCTTGACTAAATCGGGTGTAATAGTGCTCCTAAGCCTCACGAAACGCAAGCCTTAACATTGATTTGACATATCATAAAGATAATAACAATCACCTACACCACAGCGGATGTAAATGACAAGGGGCCCTCGGTGACAGGAAACGTGCCAAATTTCCATAATATCTCGAATATAGCACACCTCCTGCCAAGTGATCACCTTGACAGAGGTGGGCTGCCATCCAATAGATCTATCAACTATATTCGCGCTCACTCGCAAGTGATTAAGGTTCGTGATATGAGGGACTTGTAGCACAGGTGTCAACTTAGGCAATATCAGGTGATAACAGCATACAGAAAAATACTTGTGTTCGATTTATAGCATGTATCTCCCCACGGGGTTTAAAAACAATTAAAAATGTGAGACTATGAACTCACCTGAAAGGTGCGTAATCACAAGGGTGCTCAAAAGTGATGGTGTATTGCTATGACTAGCAATGAAATTCCTCCGACTTGCGACCTAAAATGCATTGTAATCGGTGTCTTAGATTCGTGTGTAAATGACATGTGATATGTCTCGTGTACGGTGATATCCTGTTTCGGGTGTCTTAAATATATTCCAAATAACTTTACGTAGTTATTGTTAGTGTTGCTATGAATCGGTGTTTGACATATATTAACTTGTTATGAAAATTATATCATTAAAAATATTTGTGGTTAAATATTTTTAATAAAGTTATATATATATTAAAGTTTAAGAAATATATATATATATATAAAAAGTATATGAAATAATTAATTATAAGAATATATTTTTGTCACAATTTAGTCCTTGACTTTTACAAAATTACACTTTAGTACCCTTAGTTAAAAGTAATTACAATTTTTGTCCCTGTTTGCATTCTTTTCATTTTATTCCCTTAACTTTTGAAATATTACATTTCTTACCCTCGAGTTCTATTTAATATCGACTGCTTAAGTTTAGCCCAAAAGTTTAGTGGTTTTGACGGTTTTAGTCCTTTAATGAAAGGTTTTGCAAAAATGGTCCTTGATTTAGTTTTTCGAAACCCAAACTTTTGTTACAACGAAAGTAGCATTTAAATCTTATAAAAATTCTTAAGTTCGGTTTTATGTTCCTCGTTATCTCCTAAGTTTCGATACCGAAATTCTTATTTGAGAATGGACTGGGCTCGTTAGCCCAAACTAGGCCCAAGTGGTTTGTTTTAGTTGTTAAAGAGTGCGTTCGACTAGGATTGGATTAGGCTTCGTTTTCATAGTATAAAATCGAGAATATCTTGCATGTGTCGTTAGTTTGGTTACCCTTGAGTCGTAAAATTAGTATGTCGAAAAATATATATATATTGTACGTATAAAAAATGAAATGAAAAGTCCATTTCTAAGGGTGTCGAGTATGTTGGTATACTTAGTCACAAATGTTTTAAGTTGTTTCATTTTCTATAGATTTGCAATGTGGTGTGAAATGCACGACATAAATAGAGTAGGAAACGAGATAGAATGGAAACTTACGACACCAATTGGTGGGAAGTTCACGTAGTATGTGACAACTTAGAAACACAATCGTTATGCCCCCTTAGTAGTTACCCGCTCCAATGTTAGTTACCCAATCCGTCTTTCAAATTCCTCCCTGCTCCCTTCGTTATCTCCAAGTCGTTTTAGTGAATGAGAGTTTTGGTGAGTTGAGTAATTGTGAGCAAAAGTGCAATAAATGACTTATTTATATATTGGAGTCGTTTGGTTGCAAGGTATACGCATGTTTCTTCTAAGTGAGACATTCGTGTCTCGTGTGATATGAAGGTGTCAAGTCATGTCTCCTTTGACTTGTGGCTTGGATCGACTAGGAAATTAGGATGGTTAGGCTTAGCTTGGTACACTTGGTTATTAGTTTATTAAGTTTGTAAGTGGTTTTAGGGGCATAATATCCAAGGGTTACAAGGATTAGTAAGTTGTGGGGGTTGTTTACTCGTGTAATAACATAACCCATGGGATCGCATGTTTAAAGTTTAGAGACTAGGCCGGCTTATAGCTTCCCTTTGAATGATTCCCATGTTAAAACAAAGTCAAACTTATCAAGAGAGTTTTGTGTGTCGAGTGTGAGGGAACAAAAGAAAAATGTGCATGTATACTCGTTTGTATTACCTGCGTAGTAGCAAAAAGAAAGAACAAAAGAGTAGCTAGTGGGCTTGTGCCAAAAATCCGATCCAATACAAAGAAGAAAAAAAACATGGTGTGATGGGCTTGTGTTATCCCTCGGCCCAAAGTGAGTAAAGTATAAATCATGTGGGCTTGGTGATGGTGATCCGGCCCAAGTGAAAAGAATCAAGGTGGGCTAGGGAGGTGATTCGGCCCAAAATATCGGGGTGTCGGTGTTCCGTACAATTTGTGAAATAATTCTCGGTGTCGGTGTCGGTGTCGGTTCGTGAAAACCATAATTATTGAAACGGTGTCGTGATTTTTATATATATATACTCATATAATAAATAATAAATTTGAAGAAGGTTAATATGTACATAGTGTCGTACATATTTATTAATAGTTTCTCGGTGTTCAATTTGGGTGTCGGGTCGCAAGTGGGAGTTTACCGGTGTTAACCTCATTGGGTGATATCCAAGAGTGACAGTCGGGTGTTATCGGGTGACAATACACAATCGGGTGTTAAACAAACGGTGTTTAAAACAGTCGGGTGTTCACACAAACAGTGTCTCATATGAAAATTTCAAATTAGCCCGCAAAAATGGCCTAGTTAAGAATAACGTTGACAATTAGCATTAACAAATGACCTGGGATTTTACGGTGTATTACAGTACCCACCCGTTAGATTGGATTCGTCCCGGAATCCAAAGTTGAATCGGTGCTCGGGGTTGTCTCATCAAATAGTTGTGGGTATTTGGCACGCATTTGATCCTCACGCTCCCAGGTGTACTCGGGTCCTTTCTTAGAGTTCCATCTGACCTTAACAATGGGAATGCGACTATGCTTAAGTCGTTTGACCTCCCTGTCCATAATCTCAACGGGTTCCTCAATAAAGTGCAACTTATCATCGATTCTGATCTCTTTCAACGGAATCACAAATGTTTCATCCGATAAACACTTCTTCAAATTTGACATGTGGAAGGTGTTGTGTACTCTACTGAGTTCCTCAGGTAGTTCTAGTTTGTATGCCACGGGACCGATCCTTTCAATGATCTCGAAGGGTCCAACGTATCTTGGGTTTAACTTCCCACGCTTTCCAAACCTAATCATTCCTTTCCAAGGTGATACCTTAAGCATGACCTTGTCTCCAACTTGAAACTCTATCAGTTTCCTTCGCACATCGGCATAACTCTTTTGCCGATCCCTAGCGGCTTGTAATCGTTGTCTAATCTTTACTATTTTCTCAGTGGTTTCAAGAATCAACTCGGGACCTGAGAGTTGTACATCTCCAATCTCAGCCCAACAAACTGGTGATCTACACTTTCTTCCATAAAGTGCTTCAAACGGTGCAGCCTTAATGCTAGCGTGATAACTGTTGTTATATGAAAACTCTGCTAACGGTAGGTGTCTATCCCAGCCTTTTCCAAAATCAATCACACATGCCCTAAGCATGTCTTCCAGGGTTTGTATAGTCCTTTCACTTTGACCATCAGTCTGTGGATGGTAAGCTGTACTCATATCTAACTTAGTTCCCAAGGCTTTCTGTAAAGATCGCCAAAAGTTAGACGTGAAACGGCTGTCTCGGTCGGAGATAATAGAAATCGGCACTCCATGCCGGGAAACGATCTCCTTAAGATACAAACGTGCAAGAACATCCATATCATCAGTCTCTTTGATCGGTAAGAAGTGCGCTGACTTCGTGAGACGATCAACAATAACCCAAATTGTGTCCAAACCACTCGACGTCTTGGGTAGTTTCGTAATGAAATCCATTGTAATCCTTTCCCATTTCCACATTGGTAGCTCGGGTTGAACCAAAAGACCGGATGGTTTTTGATGTTCAGCCTTTACTCTTGAGCAGGTCAAACACTTACCGACATACTCTGCAATGTTAGCTTTCATGTTTGGCCACCAATACAACTTCTTTAGATCTTGATACATCTTATCTGAACCAGGATGAATGGAATATTTAGACTTATGAGACTCGTGCATGATGAGGTCTTGTATTCCTCCATACAATGGAATCCAACTTCTGTCCTTGAAACACAGCCTTCCATCTGGTTTCTTGACAAATCCATTCGTGCTTTCTGGCATACCGTAAATCTTCTCGTGTGGTTTATTCTCTTCCTTAAGGTCCTCAGCTTGAACTTCAAGAATTTGAGACGGCAGTGGTGATCTAATCGTCATACCCAATGACCTAACTCTGAGGGGTCTAAGTCGTTCCTTTCGACTCAAGGCATCTGCTACAACGTTTGCCTTCCCCAGGTGATAACGGATCTCACAATCATAGTCACTTAGCAACTCTAGCCATCGACGTTGCCTCATGTTTAACTCCTTTTGATCTAAAATGTGCTGAAGACTCTTGTGATCGATGAAAATTGTACACTTGGTTCCATATAGGTAGTGTCTCCAGATCTTAAGAGCGAATACTACCGCTCCCAATTCTAGATCATGAGTAGTGTAGTTCTCCTCGTGGGGTTTAAGTTGTCTAGAAGCGTAAGCGATTACTTTAAGTCTCTGCATCAATACGACACCCAAACCTTGGATTGATGCGTCACAATATACCACGAAGTCCTCACTTCCTTCGGGTAGTGCTAATATCGGTGCTTCACAAAGCTTCTGCTTCAAAAACTGAAATGCCGATTCTTGCTCATCTCCCCATTCAAACTTCTTCTTCTTCTGTGTTAACTCAGTCAAAGGTTTAGCAATCCTTGAAAAACCTTCAATAAATCTCCGGTAGTATCCGGCAAGACCTAAAAATTGGCGTATCTCGGTAGGACTCGTAGGTGACGCCCAATTTTTAACAGCTTCGATCTTGGCGGGATCAACATGAATACCCTTACTGTCAATAACATGCCCGAGAAATTGTACTTTCTCAATCCAAAAATCACACTTGGAAAATTTGGCGTATAATTTCTCTTATCTGAGCAGTGTTAGTATCGCCTTCAAGTGTTCTGCGTGCTCTTCCTTACTACGCGAATAAATAAGGATATCATCGATGAATACAATCACAAACTTATCCAAATAGGGTTTGCACACTCGGTTCATTAAGTCCATGAATACAGCGGGTGCATTCGTTAGACCGAATGGCATTACTTGGAACTCGTAATGACCGTATCTCGTCCTGAAAGCCGTCTTAGGGATGTCTTCTTCCCTAACTCTCAGTTGGTGATAACCCGATCTCAAATCAATCTTCGATTAGACACTCGATCCTTGTAGTTGATCAAACAAATCGTCAATCCTTGGCAACGGATATCGATTCTTCACCGTCAGCTTGTTCAACTCACAATAATCGATACACATTCTGAAGGTTCCGTCCTTCTTCTTTACAAACAACACCGGGGCTCCCCACGGTGATGAACTAGGGCGAATAAATCCTTTATCCGACAATTCCTCCAATTGTCCAGATAATTCCTTCATTTCCGACGGTGCTAGCCTATAGGGTGCTCGTGCTACGGGTGCGGCTCCTGGCATCAAGTCAATTTGAAATTCCACTTGACGAGTCGGTGGAAGGCCAGGCAAGTCCTTAGGGAAAACTTCTGGAAAGTTCCTGACTACTGGCACATCCTCGAGTCGCTTCTCTTCCGACTTTTTCTCGGTGACTTGAGCTAAAAACACTTGACATCCTCGTTAGATGTACTTCACAACCTTGACGCAAGAAATGACGCTCAAACGTGTTTTACTTCGCTCTCCGCGAACAACCAGGGTTTCGTTGTTTAGTGGAATGTGAACGACCTTTTCATCACAAATGATGTTAACGCGGTTCTCGGATAACCAATCCATTCCTACAATGACGTCGAAACTACCGAGTCTAATAGGCATAAGGTCAATGACAAATGGGGTGTCTAATAGTCGTAGGGTGCAACCTCGGAGTATAGTGTTAGTACTCACTAGCTTTCCATCGGCTAGTTCAATCTCATATGTGGTTTCTAGTTGGGTGGGTGTAATATTAAGCAGGGGTGCAAGTGAAATAGATACGAAACTTTGATCGGCTCCGGAATCAAATAAAACTTTAACGAGGCGGTTGTTTAGAAAGAGCATACCCGTGACTACGTTCGGATCTTGTTGGACATTTCCATCTCCCAACACGTACGCTCTTCCACGTGCATTGTTATCCTTGTTAGGGCACTGACGCCTGTAGTGTCCTTTCTCTCCACAAGCATGGCATACTACAGCCACGGGTTGCAAGTTGGCTCCTGTCGCCTTGCAATCTTGTGTCTTATGTCCAACCCTTGAACACTTCCCGCACTTAGCATAGCAGGGTCCATTGTGATGCATCTTACACTTGTCACAAAATGGAAGAGGTCCAGCATACCTAGCATCCTTAACTGGTGCAGCGACATAAGCTCTGACAGCTTCCTGTCATTGGTTCTGTTGGTTGTGGTGGGTGTTTCTGTCATGGTGATAGTTACGGTTGGGGTTTCGGTTGTTGTTGCCGTTGTTGTTGTTGCTGTTGTGATTGCCGTTGTTGTTCTTGCTGTTGTGATTGCTGTTGTTGTTGTTGTTGTTTGTCCTTCGATCATCAAACTTCCTTTTGTGATCGTGGTTTCCCTGAGCAGAGTTACGCTTAATCTCCCGGTCTAGCAGTCTTTGGGCAATGGACATTGCTTCATCCAAAGATTGAGGCTTAGACGAGGTGACGTTTCCCTCAATACTCCTGGGTAATCCCTCAATGTACCTTTCCAACAACTTTTCCAAATTGGGAACCTTAGAAGGGCAAAGTGTGGCAAGCTCCTGAAATCTCCTATCGTAAGCCTTGAGATCATTTCCTTTCACAACCAACGTGTGAAACTCATCTTCTAGCTTCTTGATCTCACCTCTAGGGCAGAACTTTTTCAACATCTTTTCCTTAAAGTCAGCCCAGGTAATCTGATAGGCCTCCTCCACACCTATCTTCTGAGCAGTTGCATTCCACCAAGACAACGCGTCTTCCAACAATGTACCAGTAGCAAACGAGACTTGGCTTTCCGCGGCACAACCGCTCCTCACAAACACAGTCTCCGTTCGCTCAAACCATCGAGCAAGCTCTGTTACTCCTTCAGTTCCTTTGAAGTGAGATGGTTTACAAGCAATGAAGTCCTTATAGGTGCATTTTCGAGTCGCAGCGGACTCGCTCTCAGCAGTGGCTCGGTTATTGCTACTAGTTCGTGCCATTGCAGCAGCTTGCTCTTCTAAAGCTGCAGCAACACTGTCGGCAACCAACTTCCTTATAGCAGCCTGGGTCATAGCGGGTGACGAGGTAGCAGTAGCGGTTTTCCTTGGGGCCATAATTCTATCAAAATCGCAAGTGTATAAGTACAAATCCCAAACATCAAAAACAAGAGCAATAGTGTAACCAACTCATAATAGTCGAGATCATCACAAAGTACATATCACAACCACACCATAAATACATACATCAATATAACCATATCATTCATAAATAAACATCACGACATGTAACAACACACATGGAAATTATAATGAATTTCAATATGGGAGCATAATAAAAAGAAAGATTAGACAACTAGAACATCATAAATCAATATCAATACGTTACAATCGTAACCAACATAAAGTTTTAATAATTTTTGAATTCATTGTTACAAAACAATAAGATACAACAATTATTAATGCCACATGCGGCAAGTTAAGATGTCTCTGTAAGTAATGACATGTCATAGATCTATGAAGGTCCAGGTGCGCCTCCTGATCTCCTCTCTAGCTCTCTGATGATCCTGATCATCCCCAACATCTCCATATCTCTGGATCTCTCACGGGCCTGAATCTCCTCAATAGTAGCTGAAAGTGCATGGATGGTAGAACTAGATGCAGCTAACTCCTGTGCCTGATGCTCCATCATCTCCTGTGTAATGGCTGCAATCGCTCTCAAATCATCAATCTCGTGCCTCTGAACATCCAGTCGATGACCAAACTCAGTGATGGTAGCTTGTGCCTCCTCGATCTATGTCCCCATCATCTCAAATACCATCTCTAAAGTTGTCCTATGAACCACGAGGTTCGTGACCTCCTCCTGCATACACTCTATCCTCTCCAAGGATATATCCTCAATAACACTCAACAGCTCATCAAGACGACTCTCATGTCTAACCAATCTAGCAGCCAAAAGAGGGATAGTATGGTGTATCGGCTCTCCAATAACCGGTAACACCGCTGAAGAGCCATCTCCAAGCTCAGCAGCCCTAGGCGATCCCTCAGCCAATCTCCATCTACGTATGTAGTCTAACAAAAACGACCATCGATGAGCATCAACCAATCTATGAATGCCGGGTGAGGTGGGTGTCTCGGTGGGAGCAGGTGATGGTACAGGTGATGTAGCAGGTGATGGGATCGGTACAGTGGTAGTCTGAGAGTAGAAAACTGTAGGTGGTGGCATGGGTGGTAAAGCCTTAGAGGTGTGAGGTGCGGTGTAAGTAGGTAACATGTAAGGATGTGGCTCAGGTGGGGGTGATACAGGTGATGGTGGGGGTGCTGGTGATGCCACAGGTGTCAAATCTGGCATCGAAACAGGTGGTAATACTGATATGGGTGATGATACAGGTGTAGGTACAGGTGTAGGTACATATGGTGTAACAGTAGAAGCAGGCAAAAAGCAAACCCGTTTCCGAGCCGTGCATTTGCGGGTATAGTCTCCCTCATGGTATCGACACAACTCGCCGAAAGGCTCAGGCTCATAGGGCTCAAGAATCCTCACTCGCTTACGCCGACGAATCGGTGAAGGCGGGGATGATGGTGGAACAGAAGCAGCAGTGTCAGAAGTATCAGAGTCAGAAGACTCGTCATCAGCATCTGAACCGGAGTGGTGACTAGCAGGTGGTGTAGGACGATCATCAGCCGCAAGAAACTGCTGAGATGTCAGGTACTTATCATAAAGGTACTGTCCCTGTGTCAAAGGTCCACAAACAGGATGAAAAAGAGGCTGAATAGCAAAAGAATCAATGGGTGTAGAAGCAACCTCACCCTCCTCAAAGGGCTCAGTGTTAGCAGATGGGTCTCCAGATGGAACAGGAGATGGTATAGCAGGTGATACAGGTTGGGTGTCATGGTTAGAATCATGGGTGTCTCGGGTGTCATGGGTGTCATAGTCAGATAAGTCAATAGTAGGGTGAGTGGATGATGCTGGTACGACGTCGTCACTGTCGGACAAAATAATAACCGGGGGCGACATGGTACTGTACTATCCAAAAAATAGCAGTGATATAAGTCATTTAGTCTACATAATGCTACATGCACAGTGATCATATTGTCATAGTGAGCTAAATGCAATGGGTGCTAAAATCAAACCTTAAAACATAGCGTTGGCAAGCGCTGGCACGGAGGGCACTTCGGTGATAAATAGTTTGTTTAAAAATCTGGTGAGGTTATAGTCCAATGTTTTGAAAAATCATTTGGTTCTCTATAACCATGGCTCTGATGCCAATCTGTAACACCCCGAAATTTGATTAAGCAGCGGAAGTCTAATCGGGGTCATTACAGTTTAGTACACAGTCATACTCATAGAAAACAATTCAAAAGATTGTCAATATCATTCCATGAAAACTCAAATATTCAGAGTTACAAACATTTTCCCAAAATGTTAATTGTTTAGCAAAAGAAGTGATGAGTTTGTAAAGAATGATATAATTATTGAAATCAAAAGGGAGGTCCTGTGCCCTTTGCCAGCTCCGTGCCGCCATGCTTGCTAGTTTCCTGAGATAAACATGCTTAAAAAGTCAACACAAAGGTTGAGTGAATCCATAGTAGTTTAAATAGTAATAGTGTGAACACAAGTCAAGCATTTGAAATAAACAAGCCAAGATAGACAGGTCTTGACTAAATCGGGTGTAATATTGCTCCTAAGCCTCACGAAACGCAAGCCTTAACATTGATTTGATATATCATAAAGATAATAACAATCACCTACACCACAGCGGATGTAAATGACAAGGGGCCCTCGGTGACAGGAAACGTGCCAAATTTCCATAATACCTCGAATATAGCACACCTCCTGCCAAGTGATCACCTTGACAGAGGTGGGCTGCCATCCAATAGATCTATCAACTATATTCGCGCTCACTCGCAAGTGATTAAGGTTCGTGATATGAGGGACTTGTAGCACAGGTGTCAACTTAGGCAATATCAGGTGATAACAGCATACAGAAAAATACTTGTGTTCGATTTATAGCATGTATCTCCCCACGGGGTTTAAAAACAATTAAAAATGTGGGACTATGAACTCACCTGAAAGGTGCGTAATCACAAGGGTGCTCAAAAGTGATGGTGTATTGCTATGACTAGCAATGAAATTCCTCCGACTTGCGACCTAAAATGCATTGTAATCGGTGTCTTAGATTCGTGTGTAAATGACATGTGATATGTCTCGTGTACGGTGATATCCTGTTTCGGGTGTCTTAAATATATTCCAAATAACTTTACGTAGTTATTGTTAGTGTTGCTATGAATCGGTGTTTGACATATATTAACTTGTTATGAAATATATGTTAGGGAAATTTAGCGCCAAATTTAAATTTTTTTACAACATTTAGGAGTGAAGCTTTAGCCTTAATGAGCGTCTCATGGATAGGAGTTGTATGACTAGCACAAAAACCATACCACTCGAAATTTTCCACCCTAAACATGTGAGGTTCGCCCCTAGATTTGTTAGGAAAAGATGCTTATGAGTGTACCGGTAGTACTTAGATTCTAGAACTTGTGTTAGTGATGCATCCCGAGACCGCTAGTGAGACTACATTCGTGTAGTAGGATTTACTACATGATAAGAGGCATTAGGATAACCCTTGTGTTAAACCCGTATCATAATTACTTGACCAATAAAGTCATAAGTACTTGACTAGTAAAGTCAATTAATTTTCCCACACCTTTGCGATGTACTCATTTTTAGTACACGATACCCCTAGTACACCCCTCCGAGCCTATCTTTTCGTTTCTAACTTTAAGCATTTTACTTAAAGGAAGAATTTGTTTACAATCCACCCCAAATGTGCAACCAAATTGCCTTAGCCTTCCGTGTATGCACTCATCTTTAGTGCATTATTGTTATTTTTTAAAAACCCTTAGTTAATTATCTAATTGATTACATGGTTGCTAAGTCGAGTCATTTCTTGTACATATTGTTTTGGGACGATTGGGACTCATGGGTAAAGTACTAGTGTTATGTAGTATTGAGGAAGATCAACATATATTACCCCCATATGTTCGTTAATCTTAAAAAGTACTCTAAGTGTTTTGATTATCTTAATCCGAGTCATTAGAATAGTTAATTGTAAAGTATGTAAAAGTTCAAGTGTAAGGGAATGCAAATTCCCTACGATGTATTATTTTGGATGGTAGGGGAAGAATGTATGCACACAAAAAAAAATAAAAAATAAAAAATAAAAAAATTGAAAAATCAAGAAAAAGAAAGAAAAAAAAGAAAAAAGAAAGAGAAAAAAACATACGGACTACCATCCCGTTTCCTTTTATGTTTATTTTATGTTTTTGTTAGTTTATGATTAGCTTAAGTCAAGTCGAGTCTTGGCTTAGCAACGCCACAATGTACATGTAATTGACCAAGATGATTAACTCGTCACCATTAAATATTGTCTTTATCCAACAAAATCGTGTTTACCATATCCCTACACCTCACGTTATAACCCTTTTAAAAGACCTCTTCGATAGTTTATCCTAGGTGCTTGCACCAAGTGGTGGAGGTTTGATCATTTCTCAAGCCTTTGGTAATCTATTTGCTATGACAGGTAGTGAGAGATGTTTTCTATTTCCATATTGTGATATATACTTTTATTACACCTAAGAGATGTGAGTATCTAAACACCATTTGTGAGGTGCTAGTATATAATTTTTGTGCTTGTTTTTGGTTTAAGTGGAACGATTATTTGTTGCAATTACTTTTATATTAGTGTTAAATGACCCCTAGCTTGTATTTTGATTAGAATAAAAGTGCATTTTCTTGAGGACAAGCAAATCTCAAGTGTAAGGGTATTTGATGAGACGAAAAGTGTACCGCTTTTGGGGGGTCATTTAAGCCCAAAGTCGAGATTATTTGATCAAATATTGCCCTAAATTTGTAAAAGGAAGCATTTTGTCATTTTAGGTACTTTTGAGAGAAAATTTGTAAAAGAAAGCATTTTGGACATTTTTGAAGCGAAAAAGTGAAGAAAACGACAAAGTCTCAAATTCATGCTGGAAATTGTACCTGACGGTGTCAGGGATTGCATGTGACGCCGTCACCCTTTGATAAAGAGGTGGATAAATCAAGTTACACGTGACGCACCAGAGAGGTTTTTGAAGAATTGTATATGACGGCGTCACCAAGGCCGTCAAGAGTAATTTGCATGTGAGGGCCAAGACCAAGTTTACACATGACGACGTCAGAAGTGGATCTAGGCAATACGATGATAATTATGGCGGCGAGTTGACGGCGTCAGACCTTACTCTTGTCGCTGTCAGAACCATTATTCTATATATAGTTTTTGATTTTTCATTAATTGTTTGCAACTTTGAGAGGAGAAAACCCTAGACGAATTTTACTGTATTTTTGAGGGTTTCAAACCCTTGTTTCAACCATGCATAATTGAAGATAAGTTTTCCAACAATCATTCAATATGTCTATGTGTTGTTTGATTATATCTTATGCTTGTCTTCTCTTTAACATGATAGGCTAGGTTTTCTTTGTGTTTGCTCAGATGTAATGAAACTTAGATATTAATTATTGGTTGGTTGTTTGCTTATAATTTTTGTGGATGAATGATTTCGATGTTAGGCTTAAAAAAGCTGGCAGACTTCCAATTGGTAACTTGTAACACCCCGAAATTTGATTAAGCAGCGAAAGTCTAATCGGGGTCATTACAGTTTAGTACACAGTCATACTTATAGAAAACAATTCAAAAGATTGTCAATATCATTCCATGAAAACTCAAATATTCAGAGTTACAAACATTTTCCCAAAATGTTAATTGTTTAGCAAAAGAAGTGATGAGTTTGTAAAGAATGATATAATTATTGAAATCAAAAGGGAGGTCCTGTGCCCTTTGCCAGCTCCGTGCCGCCATGCTTGCTAGTTTCTTGAGATAGACATGCTTAAAAAGTCAACACAAAGGTTGAGTGAATCCATAGTAGTTTAAATAGTAATAGTGTGAACACAAGTCAAGCATTTGAAATAAACAAGCCAAGATAGACAGGTCTTGACTAAATCGGGTGTAATAGTGCTCCTAAGCCTCACGAAACGCAAGCCTTAACATTGATTTGACATATCATAAAGATAATAACAATCACCTACACCACAGCGGATGTAAATGACAAGGGGCCCTCGGTGACAGGAAACGTGCCAAATTTCCATAATATCTCGAATATAGCACACCTCCTGCCAAGTGATCACCTTGACAGAGGTGGGCTGCCATCCAATAGATCTATCAACTATATTCGCGCTCACTCGCAAGTGATTAAGGTTCGTGATATGAGGGACTTGTAGCACAGGTGTCAACTTAGGCAATATCAGGTGATAACAGCATACAGAAAAATACTTGTGTTCGATTTATAGCATGTATCTCCCCACGGGGTTTAAAAACAATTAAAAATGTGAGACTATGAACTCACCTGAAAGGTGCGTAATCACAAGGGTGCTCAAAAGTGATGGTGTATTGCTATGACTAGCAATGAAATTCCTCCGACTTGCGACCTAAAATGCATTGTAATCGGTGTCTTAGATTCGTGTGTAAATGACATGTGATATGTCTCGTGTACGGTGATATCCTGTTTCGGGTGTCTTAAATATATTCCAAATAACTTTACGTAGTTATTGTTAGTGTTGCTATGAATCGGTGTTTGACATATATTAACTTGTTATGAAAATTATATCATTAAAAATATTTGTGGTTAAATATTTTTAATAAAGTTATATATATATTAAAGTTTAAGAAATATATATATATATATATAAAAAGTATATGAAATAATTAATTATAAGAATATATTTTTGTCACAATTTAGTCCTTGACTTTTACAAAATTACACTTTAGTACCCTTAGTTAAAAGTAATTACAATTTTTGTCCCTGTTTGCATTCTTTTCATTTTATTCCCTTAACTTTTGAAATATTACATTTCTTACCCTTGAGTTCTATTTAATATCGACTGCTTAAGTTTAGCCCAAAAGTTTAGTGGTTTTGACGGTTTTAGTCCTTTAATGAAAGGTTTTGCAAAAATGGTCCTTGATTTAGTTTTTCGAAACCCAAACTTTTGTTACAACGAAAGTAGCATTTAAATCTTATAAAAATTCTTAAGTTCGGTTTTATGTTCCTCGTTATCTCCTAAGTTTCGATACCGAAATTCTTATTTGAGAATGGACTGGGCTCGTTAGCCCAAACTAGGCCCAAGTGGTTTGTTTTAGTTGTTAAAGAGTGCGTTCGACTAGGATTGGATTAGGATTCGTTTTCATAGTATAAAATCGAGAATATCTTGCATGTGTCGTTAGTTTGGTTACCCTTGAGTCGTAAAATTAGTATGTCGAAAAATATATATATATTGTACGTATAAAAAATGAAATGAAAAGTCCATTTCTAAGGGTGTCGAGTATGTTGGTATACTTAGTCACAAATGTTTTAAGTTGTTTCATTTTCTATAGATTTGCAATGTGGTGTGAAATGCACGACATAAATAGAGTAGGAAACGAGATAGAATGGAAACTTACGACACCAATTGGTGGGAAGTTCACGTAGTATGTGACAACTTAGAAACACAATCGTTATGCCCCCTTAGTAGTTACCCGCTCCAATGTTAGTTACCCAATCCGTCTTTCAAATTCCTCCCTGCTCCCTTCGTTATCTCCAAGTCGTTTTAGTGAATGAGAGTTTTGGTGAGTTGAGTAATTGTGAGCAAAAGTGCAATAAATGACTTATTTATATATTGGAGTCGTTTGGTTGCAAGGTATACGCATGTTTCTTCTAAGTGAGACATTCGTGTCTCGTGTGATATGAAGGTGTCAAGTCATGTCTCCTTTGACTTGTGGCTTGGATCGACTAGGAAATTAGGATGGTTAGGCTTAGCTTGGTACACTTGGTTATTAGTTTATTAAGTTTGTAAGTGGTTTTAGGGGCATAATATCCAAGGGTTACAAGGATTAGTAAGTTGTGGGGGTTGTTTACTCGTGTAATAACATAACCCATGGGATCGCATGTTTAAAGTTTAGAGACTAGGCCGGCTTATAGCTTCCCTTTGAATGATTCCCATGTTAAAACAAAGTCAAACTTATCAAGAGAGTTTTGTGTGTCGAGTGTGAGGGAACAAAAGAAAAATGTGCATGTATACTCGTTTGTATTACCTGCGTAGTAGCAAAAAGAAAGAACAAAAGAGTAGCTAGTGGGCTTGTGCCAAAAATCCGATCCAATACAAAGAAAAAAAAAAACATGGTGTGGTGGGCTTGTGTTATCCCTCGGCCCAAAGTGAGTAAAGTATAAATCGTGTGGGCTTGGTGATGGTGATCCGGCCCAAGTGAAAAGAATCAAGGTGGGCTAGGGAGGTGATTTGGCCCAAAATATCGGGGTGTCGGTGTTCCGTACAATTTGTGAAATAATTCTCGGTGTCGGTGTCGGTTCGTGAAAACCATAATTATTTAAACGGTGTCGTCATTTATATATAAGAGGATAAGAAGATTACTTTTGGTTTTTCGTATCATAAAAATAAATCAAAATAAAAGTGAAAATCAAATATGAAAAAGAAAAATATTTTTAGATTTTTATTATTTATTGAAAAACAAATCTCAAACTTTTATTTATTTATTTTTTTCAAACGTTACGTTAATCGTAATCGTTTCCTTCAAAACTACTCGCGACGAAACAAGAGAAAAGAATTTTCCCGCTTAATCGGTTGTGGAATTGAAGTAATCCGATAAACAACTAATTTCACATTTTTCTTATGTTGTAAGGTTTATTTGGTTTACAACGCCCTCCCTTCCACGAGAGAGTCGAGGCTGTAACTTTATATTTGTATTTTTGAAAACACTTTAGGAAAAAGTGTTTTTTATTTTTCAACTTTGATATTTTTATAGAAAATATTTACAAAATAGAGGAAGGCTTATCAAAACACGATTTTTCAAAACGAATATTCAAAAACTCACTTCAACATTCCCCGGCGGCGGCGCCATTTCACCGAAGAAATACTCGCGAAAGTATATCCCCGGGTCGTTCTCCCAACGAAAGTTGAATGGAATCTCTAATTATCGATTCGTGCAAACCGTGTCGTGAAAAGAGATATGAATGAGAAATTAAATTGTTAGCAAGTAAACATAAAATATGCAGAATGTACAAGCTAGGTATGCACTAAAGTTAAAAATCAAAAAACGAAAATGCAAACGCGATTATTTAAAACGTAACGTACAAAATTAAATATAACTTTTAACGAAAAATGATCCAACAAACGTGAAATAATTTTCTAAAAATCTTAAACAAATAAAATGAATTTCCAGAAAAAGAATTTTTTTTTTTTTTTTTTTTTTTTTTTTTACTTTTCTTTTATTTTCTATGAATTTATTTTGATTTTTTGTATTTTTAAATGAATTAAAAATAAAGGAAAATAGAAAAATAAAAGGGAAAAATGAAAATTAATTTCTGAAAAATCTAAAATATTATAAAAGAATCTCCTAAAATATTTTTGTATTTTTATGGCTTTTTCTTAATTTTTATGGATTTTTGTTTATTAAAAAAGTATTTAAAAATGATTAAAATCAAAAAAAAATTAAGAAAAATATCAAAACACCTTAGAAAAATCTGAAAAATTACCAGAAAATCTAAAATATAAAAATGAACTTTGAGAAAAAATTTGAAACAAAATTAAGCTGAAAAAGTGCTTATTTCAAACAAAAATGCTTATCACAAGTGCTTATTAATAAGCACTTGTGTCCAAACTATTTAAAACTGAAAACACAGATGTAAGACACTCAAATAAGCTCAAATATGCTCAACTAAGATCAAGTGTATTACAGAAACTCATCGAATAGTCCACAAGCAGTTTATAATAAGAAATTGAATAAGCAGTTTGATTGCATAATAAGCCAGAGGTACAGAAACAGTGTAATCAACTATAATGCACTAATAGACAAAATTAAACCAAGAAGGAGCAGAAATTAAGTAGATAGGCAGTGAATACACAGAATAGGTGAATCAAGATCATTCAAAAACTGTAGCAAAACAGCTTCTTATCCCTACTTTAAGCTAACTAACAAGCTACTTAATCTGTGAGATAAATCCTAAAAGCTACTAAACTACAAAGATAAGCTAACAATGAACTTATAAAACCAAATGCTTAAGACAAAAGAGCTTTTACGAGCTATTGATAACTGCTAGTTTGGGGGCAATTAGGGACATATAAGAACAGATAGTGCAGGGCACCAATGTAACTACAAGTTAAAATGAAAGCTACTTAAATCATCTTTAAGCTGTGAATCAATAAAGATCAGTCACCAACGAACAAATAAGCAAAAATTCAGATAAAATGGAACTCATTAAGGGTTTATAAACTAGTTTTACAAGGAGGCTAGTTGAGACAAAAAAAAACTGAATGCGCAGGGGTACGAACATTGACCAAATGATCACTGTGCCAAAACTTCTTATGCACAGACACTAGGTAGACAATGTGAGATCAATAAGAACTATTAGTGACACCTCAAATGTCCTAAATCCAAAAACCATTGTTTGATCTTATTCAACTAATCTTGTGATCTACAAGTTCTAATAACAAAAACGAATGCTATCAAATGACAAGAAACTGATTCAAATCATTCCTACTCTATTTCTATTACCAAACTACGGCAAAATGAAACTACAATAATGACCTAAAACAAGGTTGAGTAATCTAAGTCAACTGATCCAAACACCTTAAGCATTAACTGAATAGGCTATCAAAAGCATATCTAAGCTAATATCCAACAAACCAGCGATCAAATCATATATAACAACAATAGCAGAAGTAAAAGCAACAACAAAATAAAATGTTAAACAACTAAAACTTAGAGTCTCAGATTAAACTAACCACGAAATCAGATGAAACAAATTATTGAACAAATACAAATTATCAATTAAGCTACTAAAGAGGAAATGCGACCAGAAATAAGCTACTAACAAACAATCAAACAAATCTATACTAATCAGGCAATAATATGTAAAATAGATTTAAAGTAGAACAATGGAACTTACAAACTGATCCCTCAGCTAAATAGAGGGTTAACTTGAACAAAACCTATCTTTAATAGGCTTTTAACATCCTAGGAATTATGATCCTAACACCAGTAACACCAGAACCTTCATCATTAGCATACCTTTGACTTTTGTTGACTAAATCCAATAAAACAATCTTAAAGCAGAAACTAAGTAACCAAACTCACAACAAGCTATCAATTAGCTTATATTAGCTTATGAAATAGAAAAGGCTTAAGAAACTAGTAAGTATCTTAATGAAAACTTGTGAGAACAATTTGACAGGAAATGAACATAAACTGAAATTGCATTTAAAAAATGTGGATTACAATTCTGGAAAAACAAAGAACAGATAATTATGCTAATTCTACATCTAAGCTATACTAATTAAGCTAATCTATTCCTACTCCTAACCTAATGAAGAAGTTACCAAAACTTTGCGGCAAAACTGTCTCAAAGTTTCTGTAACAGAATTAAAACACGCAAAAAAAGGCCTTTCTGCTCTGTTTCATCAAAAAGTTAAAACACGAAAGTTGTCCGGAACGATGTTTTATTCAAAAACACAGGATCACGGGTCCAGAAAACCCATAATGAATGCTATTTTTCTTCAAATTCTTAACAGCCCTTTTTAATACCCAAATGACCATGTATTTGTTATGGCTAAGTAAAACCAAGAGGTCTAATGACCTTAAAGCCGAGACCACAGCCATGGCTAAGGCCAAGGTTGAGGTCTCAAGACCATGGTAGCCATGACCAAAGCCACAGCAAGGCCACGGCTAAGACCTCAAGGCTTTCTAAACCGAAATCATTATAACTATTATACATGTTTTACAAATTGAATACTACAACACTAGGGAACTTCATGTGAGGGGTTCATTAGAGTAAATCGTCGAGATGAGTTATGGATTGACGATTTAAAGTGTCCTGGCTCCTCGAAAGTTTACTGCATGACCTATGGATTGTGATGGCCCGAACGGTAGTACGAGATATACAAACTAAAACCATTTCATAAACAAACGTACATAAAACTACCAAGTACTACATCATGAACAATATAAATGACATATATAGGCTCGTCTATGTTTTCTTAGACATTGTTCCAAACCTAAGACATATCATCATATTCTAGGTTGCGCGTAGAGACTTTCTAGCTTAATCCATCTATCCCGTTATACGTTTTGATATCATTAGTTCAAGGTGAGTCATAGCCCCTACTCTTTTCATACTTGTTTTAACTCTTTTGGAGAGATACATGCTCAACTACTTGCTTTTGCTTTTACAAATACTCCAAAACATTTATACTTGATTGCGTTATACTTGATTGCATTATACTTGATTGCGTTATACATGCTTGTTACACAATACTTGCCTAATTTAAATACAAGATTCGTATTTACATGCATACACAATACTCTATGCTATCGGAGAGGTATTGATAGTACTCATGGGAAGATGCCCCTATCCTTGTGTTTATGCTTGACCTTGGGTGACGCAGTACTATTTGGGAAGATGCCCCCGCCCTTGTGTCTATTCTTAACCTTGGGTGAATATAATCTGGTGTATTGTGTAAACTATCTTCAGCAGTGGGTTGTGAACACACAGGTTGCAAGTTCTGTATGGGGGGATTTGCAACTGAGTGGATTCACAATGCCTTTGCAGTGTGAACATTCTTTAAAGGCTTTTCAACTGTCTTAAGACAAACTCTATGAACTCACCAACCATTGTGTTGACACTTTAGCATGTTTATCTCAGGTTAGTAAGGCGATAGCTAGTGCGTGGAACATAGAGTCAAGTTGCATATTCTGAAGACTTACGCTTTTATCATTTACCTCAAAACATTTTGTATACATTTATGTATCATACTTTGGAATCTCATGTTTGTAACTTTGAATTCATTAATCGAATGGTAACTTTTCAAAACGTCTCATTTAGAGGTCGTTTTCTATAACTTGTACTTTGTATTATGAAGTAGCACCCCAAGTGACACAGTCTTCCGCTGCGATATTTTGGGGGTGTTACACTAATCAACCGGTAAAAGATAGCTAGGGAGAAGTGAAATCTAAGTAAACACATTTTCTGTTATTATTGTTTTCGCCACATTTACTTTAAGTTCATTTTTTTTTGTTTGCATTTGTAGTTAATTGGGTTAGTTAACTAGCAACTAATTCTGCCCACTCCTTCAAAACCCGAGATTTTTACTTGCTTTCTATAAAATATAAAAATACAAAAAGAATCATCCATCACCTCTAGACCTAGTTTAATTGAGTTTTAACCCTATCGAACACTATTCTTTGAGTTGAACGATCAACCACCCGGTACTTGCCACTATACTATACTACAACGGTCAGGTACACTGCCTGGTAGGGATTGCAAGCTTCCCAAGATCCCTTGAGAAGTAAAACCTTTTGCGAGGGTGCAATTCCACGCATCAGGGGCGGCGGGTAAATTAAAGCACGGGGACCATAACTATAATTTATGTAATCTTTCATGAATTTGCGGTTCGTGAAACATTTAGGCTAGCAAACGTTAGATTTAATTCACAAAAATTACGTCGCTGTGTTCCAAATAATATTTCCAATAAAAACGGGTATTCATACACCTAGTATCTCGTAATTAATACCAAAATCAAGTTAAATCGTCGGTTGTGCCAGTACGCGTTGTGTGCGATTTTCACGTTTCACGAGATAATCTTCAAGTTTTCAAGTCAGCTGAATTCTAGAAAGCTCGTAAATGATAAACAGGGATAATTTCGTATAAAAATACGTTTGGAAAATTACGGGGTATTACAAAGTGTTTGTTGGCCTTCCTTTGTGTGAGTGGAGTCCTCTAACTGGATTGTGTTTAAGGTTTGAGGGATTTGGTTATCAGCCATGTCTAACCAAGAAACTAGTGGTTTTGAGGAGAAATTTTTTGACTTTTAAGTGACAAATGAGTAAAAATTTTCATAAATTTGTGGCTATTTTGTATCATGACCCAACGGATGGCGCCATGTTTATGTATGGTAGGTAAATCAGTTTAGAGATGGGATTAGAATGGTTTAGTTGTTTGGTTTTCCGTGTTGAACGGTAAGGACCCGATGAGATTGATGTAGATCAAGAAGCTCAGGTAACACTTAAACAAGAACCATACTTCACTGCTGTGAGGCAGTACTTTTCTGCCCAACTGTGTGGAAACTTGTGTGGTGTTGTGTGTTGCTCTCCTTTTATAAAGAGGCTTGTAAAGTTTAGAGATAAACCCTTCGGGAGTGATCAACAACTGACAGGGTGCCAAGTGTTGATCATCCAAGAGCAGACAAGGAGTACAAATATCATTCATCCTTTAGCTCGTACGTAGTGGTGTTTGTCATGTGTCCCTACTGTGCGATATCAGATGCTACATCTTAACCGCTAGTGACACTTGGGGAGCAGTAGCTTTATCCTTACTCAGTCAGACATGAGTGGTCTTTTCAGGCCCTACGTGGCCTGAGATTTAAGCAATGCCTTTATCAAATGTTGATTGAGCCTTGGTGATGGGCTTGATCCGAGCATGTAATTAATGGCATGGGTCATTAATATTGATACACTATCAATACCTCATGTTGTGTGAAAAACTCTTCAACCAAATAATTGTAGATTCAAGTCCTGTTTATAACATGTAATATAGATTTGTTGTATAAATATTATGAAATATTTTAAATTGCCGCTCTAATTAAATACAGTATATAAATTAAACTATACTAGGCTGAAAAACATGATACGTACATTTAATTTTCCATTTACTAATTCATCAGTTACAAAAAAAACAAAATTTGTTTAATTGACTCGATTTATACACAATTCTTTTTTCCTTCTCTCCAAAAACCATGATCTTTTTCTTTACTCGATAAGTATGCTTCATTGTACAAAGATGATTTATATACAACAAAACAACTAAAAATCTGATTATTTCTTAAAATCTATAAATACATATAACTAAAGCCACATTCCAAAGACTCTTTATATGTCCCTTCAAATCGAAGTATTACTAGCAAGTGGATGAAATCATGAAACTAGAAGCATTGCATCTTAAAATCAATAGTGTCACATTAACTACTGAATTTAATTTAAACTCACAAAACATTTGAAAACAACAAATTATTAAAGAGGAGTGGCACATAGATTCATAAATTCGTAAACGTATAGAAGACTAGCTAACAAAAGAACAAAAAATACTCATTTAAAAATAAAAAATATAACGCCTACTTGCCAAATGTCATTCAACATTCATTGCATGGTTAACAAGATAATCAACAAAAACATACTAAACGCCGGCATCTTTTGGTAGTTTTGACGGTGCTAAAGCTAAGAAAAGAAGCACACACATGATCACCACCGGTACAAAAAGAAGCAGCGATGGAGGTGGCGGAAGTGGCGGCAAAACCAAAGGAAGAACCACCAAGAACACTGTGAAAACCATCATCATTGCCATTAATTTTAACCCGAAACACCATGGGGATATCACCAGCTGAGAATTAGTGTTCTTGTATTGTTTACCTATTGATTCATTAAAAGGGTGTCTTTTGTTTAATGATGTACTCAAAACCGTCATTTTTTTTGTTGGGGTTTTAGATGATTTGTTTTGCATGTATCGTTTGTTGATGGGTCGGTGATTTTTGATGAAATTATTTTACACGTAAAGCATAAAAAAGAGAAGATGAATTTTATGACTATTTCTTCCTTGTATATTTAGACAAAGAAAGTTAAAAAGTACTAGGGTATATTACGAAAATAGTCCTTCTGTTCTATCTAAATTACACTTTTAGTTTTCGATACAAAAAATTATATGAAAAGTAAGATTGCTCATCTATTGGGCTTGAATAATAAATACACATGCATATTTAGTTTTGGACTGCTCTATATTACGTACTGGACTTTGGCAATTGCTGCAGGCTACTGAATCGTGGACAATTGTGTAGTTATGCATTATTCCTACAGCGTTCTTCTAAGCTTTTGTAAGCTACTTTAGAAATACATAGATCAATATGTTGATCTCCGATGGCTTTCTCCAAAAGACTAGAATCGTCTATAATTATTAACGAGTTGGGCGCCAGTCCGCCGCGTTGCGACGGAGCATCGTAGTTGGCGGTTATTTAAAATATGGCGTTGTTTCATGGCGTTGAACATTAAACACATAATAAATAATGCGTATTGTAGCCTACAGTTGTACCTCTTAACACAAAAGACAATAACGTCAATATTTATCCATAAATAACTCGGAGTAATAACACCATCAGCAACTTAAGCTCATACTTGTTGGTCTAACTGAATATGTATTTGTGTTTAACTGATTGTGACAATAAGTTTACATATAAATGTTTGCAAACTTTGGAAGATAAACGTTCTTGGACGCACTGCTACAAAACATACAATCATAAAAGTTTCTCATGTTACTCACATTACCTGTTAATGGTTGATGATCATTCCAGAATACTCACATCTGTACCTCTTTCTTTCGCTGTTTCTGCCAATCCAGGCTACATCTAAAAAATAAAAAAAAAAAAAAAAAAAAAAAAAAAAAAAAAGTCATGTCATGTCATACTACTTAAATGGACACTGAGATATGATCGAATTAAGCTAGTGTAAATCTTACTTGTATCAGGTATTCGCGAACATTATTTGTTGCTGCAAAAAGTCAAATCAACACTAATGAGTTCCATAATTTCACTCCAATGTTCTCTAAATTAGTAGCTCACTTCCAGCTTTGCTAAGTCCTCATGCAAAAGCTATATATCCTGTATGATCTATAGACATCTTTTTCTTAAAGCTTGAAGTAAGGGCGGGAGTCATAAACAACACGAACCAAAGCAAAGATTTTATATTGATCCCTTTTGACCCACTACCCAACCTGCCCATTTCCCATTTATATTAATTCAACATAAAACTATAGTACTCTCTTAAACAAAGACCCTGATTTTATTTTGTGCACAAACTACATCATCCCATCGTGATTTAAAAGAAACAAATGCAGATGGCATAATGTATATATAGTTGTAATATTTTCCCACTGTTTAGATATCTAGCAATTAAGAAATGCATGAACAACTTGAAGCAAGGCACATCGACGTATATTTTTTCAACTAAACGACCATAATTCTATCGTTTATTTAGTGTATTGAACTATTATTTAGTGTATTGAAGTATTATTTGTTATAAAGAAGCAATAATGAGACTGTTGAGATGTTCTACACGTGATAAAACGAAGATACTTAAACAAAGGCATATGAATCATAGGTAGTATTTTACCTTGCCATTGCAAATGGCTTGGCATTTTCACATTCCAATCCCTCCCATCTTGCCTCTGCTACCCTCTTATTGAGTCGTTGCGGTTACTGGGACTTGTGCCAGTGCTGATGATGGCATTGGTGTTGGGGCAGCAGTTGCTATTGCAAAGTGTAAGCTTCAGATTTTCCCCGCTTGCAATACTAAAGCAATCTGTGATGTTGCCGATGCTGCAGCCTCCTGTTATGAACATGCAAACACAAATTAGAAAATAAGCACATTTGGTACGGGTTATAACTCATACCAAGTTGTGTTGACAAAAAAGTCCAAAACAATATGAAAGAAAGAAAGTAAAGACGTAGACGCACCTGTCTTTGCCTACGACGTTGCAGAATGCTGATGAACCGGCCCATGATGTAATATGGAATAAAGAACACAGAAACTTGAAGAAAGAAAAGCTGCCAGACAAAAGATGGTTCGTAAATAAATATATAATACCTCAGCAAGAAAAAAGATAGACAAATGTATATCAAAATTAACCACTTATAATCAAGAAAGCATGTTTGAAGTTAAAGAGTTCCATTGTCAGCTTTTAGGTGACAACTAGCTCTAGTAACTAACTTGATGTTATTACCCGTCGAGGAAAAGTCTTTTCGAATTTACTAACTTTTATGTTTCGTCAATTCCTGGATGAATCTGAGTCTAGCTCGCATGAGGTTTGACATTTAAGCAACATTTAACTTTCATATTTTAATCACTTTCACTTTTCTCCCCCTCAAAAATAGCATATTAGATGTTGTTTTTGATAAACTTTTGATTAAAATATGCTTTTTGAGTCTTATGGGGAGATATCAACAAGAACTTTTGTATTTCAAACGATGAGTTTTTCAAGTGCTCCCCCTCAACAAGTGAATACTTATTGAGGTGAAATACTTGTCTTTTGAGCAGAATTATGAAAAATCAGAAAATGTTTGATTAATTCTACTCAAAAGTAAGAAGCCTTCGCTCTTTATATAAGGATAGAGGCACTGAAGCGTACCTCAGGGTCCTTTCATTACAAGTGCGGGTTGTACACTGTTATGTGTGCAGAAGCCATAGTTTTAATACAAAATTAGTTTTCTTTTAACAAAATACTCCCCCTCAAATAATGAAAGTTATTTGAGAGATAGTCTTCTTGAGCAGAATATTGAATTGTATTTAAGAAATACTTTTTGAAAATTCGTGAGATGATTCTGCTCAAGGTTTTAGAAAACACAATTAAGTATTATAAAATAAAGAATGCTTGAATGTTAAAACTCTTTTACTGTTGAAAGTTGTTTGAGACCCGGAGTCTCGCTTTTGAGTTTTAAGATCTGAAGAAGAGGATTTCCATCTAAAGTTGAACCTCAAGGGTTCTTTTTGAAGATTTGTTTTTGTGATGAATGAAAAAACTTTCGGTATTTGGAATGCCCAAATCAGAGTCATTCTTTTATTGTAGCCAAAGCATTCCAGATTTTGAAAATTCGAAAGGTTTTGAACAACTTTGCTTTGGTCTTCACACTTGCTTTTACCGGTGTAAAACAAGAGTGTAGAGTTTGGAAAAATTTGTTTCTCACCATTTTGAATCCATTTACCAGTTTAGCCTTTAAACACATTTTGCCCTTTGACCTCAAAATATGTTCCAAAAGAAACATTTTGTCGAATGTTGAAATTTTGACTTTCAATGAGATGACATGTACTTGCACACAGAGAAAATGCATAAGGCACAAACAAGTATACAGATGAATCAAGAAACTCATTCTATATCTACCAAAATGCTCAGAATTCTCTAATTATCACACAAGATCACAGATTAACTCATCCAATTACTCGAGATTTTCCAATTATGATAATGGTTAGGGGTTATGATTTGAGACTTTGCACACATGTTAGCATCATCATGCAAGAATATTAAATAAACAAATGCCCTAGTAGTAGCAGCAAAGACATCTAAATCTTAAACCCTAAATCACTTGATTTCAATCTTATGTTGTTTCTAATCGAGCAAACACACCAATCGAGCATTCTTTAGTGTTTTCTAAAGCTATATGAAATGATTAATTAGACTAAACACATAAAAGAAAATGCCCCGATCGATAATTACTTGACCCTAGTTTCTGATTATGCCTTTTTGACTGTTGAAAACATTTGACACATTTAGGGAACGATTAGATAACAACAATGAAGAAATTAGAAACTCACAATCGAAAAGAAATCGAGGATAAAAAAATTGTTAGTCTGATTATGTGTGAAACTTTTGAGAACATTTTTGAAAACATAGATGCGAGCCTGTTTTTTTTTTTTTTTTTTTTTATGCAATGTCCTTTTACATAAGTTTAAGACTTTTGTGAACTTTACTCATTAAAGGTTAACTACTTTTCCATTTGAAGTCTAAACATGGTTAAATTGGAATCCTTGCAGAAAAAAATTCCTTTTCTCCCCCTCGAATTAGCATATATTTTGTGAAACCTTTTTGTACAAATTTAATTCGAGAGATCATAGAATTTTTGAAAAATGAGTTTTAATCCGAATGATGAAGAAACATTTTATCCTTGAAGAATAAAAGTTAGGTGTGCAAACTTCATGATTTTGTGAAACATTTTCTCCCCCTCAAAACATGTTCCATTTTGACAGTGTAAAGCAAAATTTGTTTTAATGGAGGAACATAGTTTTGAAGATTAGAAGTTTGTACAAGAGAAAGAAGATTCTTTTTGTAGATTTTGTATTTACTTAATGATAAAATATTTACAAAAAGAATTTGATGTTTGACTCTTTTAGGTTTTAAGAAAATTTTGCAAATCATCTGGAGTCAAACACCGCATACCAATATGGTGAACTAAATTAACAAACCTTGAAGGAGGTAATGCCTTTGTAAACAAGTCCACCAACTGGTATTAAGTACCCACAAAATCTAATTCAATAATACCCTTCTCGACATGCTCTGAGATGAAATGGTAGCGGAGAGCCATTTGTAGGGCTTTGGAATAATGAATGGTGTTACAAGAGATTGCAGAGAACGCACTTTGAGTCTCAGTACATTGAGATCTAGTCAGATACATGGCTGTAGTCCGTGAGCTAAGTTCTCATCTAACTGACGTGAGCATTAGAAAGCAGACATGGCTATATACAAAGCTTTTGTTGATGACAGTGATGAACAATCCTGCTTCATTGACTGTATCCCTTTGTAACTAAACAAGATTTGTTGCGAATCATTGTGCCTGCTGCATCCAGCTTGTTTTTCCAATTCCATTTAATTCCAATGTTGTGTCGAAGGGTGATGTTGTTAGAACGTATGCATAATAGACGGATCCAAATTGCGAGAAGATGACTTTATTATATCAAGAATGGTTGGAGTTGGTGCAAATGGATTGAGGAACGTATTTCCGTCTTAATCTGCAAGTTGTGGTACTGACTGTTGTTATGGATCTTCAGCTGATTGTCTGGAGTTAGAAGTAGTTTGTCTTGCTATTGTTGGAGATGCAATTGGAGGACCGTCTTTATCAACAGTTGTTGTTGTTTGTTGAGGTGTATCAGGTACTTGATGTTGATCAAGATGTGCAGCGGAATTTGGTGAGACCTCAGAAAGACGGTTTTCAATCGTATCATCAAACAATGGAGCAAACAAGGTTTCCACTTCTTTACAGGAGAGAGACAAAGGTTCAGCCAAAGATTCTGGAAAGCTCAGACGGTTGGATGCGGGTCCTAAGCTGTTTTGCTCAGAAGCCATTGTTGATGTGCTTTTAAACGGTTGGATGCGGGTCCTAAGCTGTTGTGCTCAGAAACCATTCCATTAAGCTCGGGTCCGAAACTGAGTTGTTCCGAAGCCATTCCTGTTATATCTGAAAAGAAGAAAGAATAGACAAAACAGAGAACATGGATCCCCAAGAGTAATTGGGTTCCGGATGTTAGAAGCATAAAGTTGTAGTGTCAATTATCTTCTTGACACTCGAACACACTATATCCATGATTTCCTTTCTCGCCTCAGGGATAGATGTTGTGGATTTCACATTAGTTTTGGTGCAAATGTCTAAAATCTTTCCTGTAGGAATCCACCTAAGACCAATCGATTTGAAAATTCTACCCGTGGGTACCCACCTAGTGTTAGATCTAGGAGATGTTTTCCTTTTAGATGCAGTTGAATGAAATGTGGGAGCATCACTTCTTAGAGAAAACCTACGTCCTATGTTGATCCACTTCTTAGGTTTCTGACTTATGACTTTTGGTTCAACGGGTTTGTTTGTCTTAGTCGATTGAGCCTTTTCAAGTGAATTTCCTTTTTGAAGATATTTTAAAGCATAAATAACATGATTATTTACGCAACTACTCTTAGATGCTAGCCAATTCCTATTAGTTTGTTGAGAACTCCTAGGTTTTGGTGTGCTACTACTAGCAGTGTTTTGCACTACAGTGGAAGGCATCACACGAGGTTTTGAACCTAGAATTCCATCCTTTTGAAGTAGCGCCTTTTTTCTAGCCTTTTCTAGATCATAGTTCTTGTACATGTCATATTTGCCATAAAACTCTTTACTTTTAATGCTCGTTTTAGACACTGTTTTCGAACTAATCCTAGATGAACCAGGTATAATCACGTGTTGAGATTTGGCAGACACAGATGCATTTTCCTTAGGCCAAGAATGTGGAGTGACTGGTTTTGTCAAATTGTTTTTCTCAACAACTTGGGAGGCAAACCGAGGTTTCGAAAATTTAGATCGTTCAGATTTAAATGCAGTAGGTTGTCTAACCACTGCTTGTTTTCTGATTGTTTGAGAAGGCGGTTTCCCCAAGATTGATGGTTTTGCAAACTTAGTATCCACACTCTGGCCAGTCAGTCTTCTTAATTTGTTTTGTAATGCAGCATGTGCAAACACCTTTTCTTGAATTTAACCTTTTAAAAGCTCATTTTCTTTAACTAATGTATCCACACGTTTTCTTTGTTCATTCAAAAATTGACCATTGTTGCCCGAATTTAGAGATTCATTTTGCATTTGAAGTTCAAGTGAGATGCAATGTGCCTCTAGTTTTGAAAAAATTTTATGACACTGGGCAATGGTCTTTTAGAGAAGAAGGTTTTCAGACTCAAGAGTTTGATTTGATGTTTCAGTCATTAGATTATCATGTAAAGACTCAGACTCAGAACGTTTGTCAAGACATTGTACAACATCCTGGTCAACCTCTCCTACATTACTGAAGTTAGGTTGCTCAGATTGTTGTTTCTCATTTGCAGGCATAATATGATCAACAGTAGATTGTACCTCAGCCATTTGCTCCTTGTCAAAGTTCGGTTCTTTGTCATAGATGGGTATGACATCTTCCTCATCCATCTGTCCTTTGTCAAAGTTGGGCTCTGAGTCACAGAAGGGTCTGATCTCTGCACAATCTGCATCTTTATCATTCCTCAATCTGTTGTTGTCATCCTGCACTTCTGATTCTGTCCCTTTGCATTCCATGGCAACCAAATTATCTTCCAATGTATCAACTTTATGAACTTGCTCTTCTTGAATCTGCATCTTCTGTTCTTTGATAGCACTCAGATGAAGTGATCTTTCATTAAGCATAAATTCTAAGCTGTTTAGGCGTGAAACAAAGTTGATCTCTAAAATCTTCAACCTCCATACTTGTGATGTTCTCTCTCCATACATTGCTTTCATATTTATAGTGTATGAGAGCTTTAAAATGCAATGCCATGAACACTTTGAACTGTGCCTTGAGCGCTCTAAATCCTGCCATGCAATCGCTTCCCTGTTCAATTTGCTTTTCAATTTGAACAATGTTTTCTCGGAGTTTCCTTTGGAAGGTTAGACGATCCATTCCAGTTCCGAAGAATGCATTAAAGGTACCCCCCCCCCCCCCCCCCCCCCGTAGGAAACCATGCATCTGAGAGAATCTTGCATTGAGTCTTAACTAATTCAAAATGAGCTAAGCAATTTTCTGTAGAATTGATGGCTCTTTTCTCAGCTTCAGTCATCTTTCTCTCAAATGGGTCTTTAGAGTCATCAGAAGCATTTATGTCGTATACTGGTTCAGTATCATCCATGACACCCGAATTATCTTCCAATATTTTAACCTCATTGCCTACATTAACTATATTTGCAGTATTCTCACCATTCCCAACCAGCCTTTGAGTAATACTTCCTTGTATCACAACTCTTTCACCTTGCTTGACAGCTCGATTTCGGGAATTTCGGGAATTTGATAAAGCCTGACTTGTAAATTGTATGAAGTCTGAGATGATGGAGTTGTGACTTCGTTCATGTATTTGAGACCTTGATTGATACATTTTCTCTTTGTTTAATCTCATAAATGGATCTACAGAATCATCAGACTCATACTCTGAGCCAGTATTATTCATGTGAAATTCCTGCATGTTTGCCATTAACATCACATCTGCTGTATCGGCTTCCAAATCTGCTGTATTGGATTCCAAATCTGCATATTCATCATCAGATGGAATATCTCCCATGACACTTTGCAAAACTGCATTGAGATTACCCCCTTCAACTTCCATTTGACTAAGTGTGGCATTGTATTCAACATTATCGTCAGAGAGTGAGGTTGAATCATAATCATGAGCTTCCTCATCTGCAATATTTTCCGTATATGCCAAGAATGCCATGCTTGGTTCGATAAGATCTTCTTCATCATCAGTATCTTCCATTGTGTTTAACCATTCAGAACTAGACGTCATTACGCCTTTGCCTTTTTCTGTAGATACTTGACAAAGCTTCACTAGATTTTGCAGAAGAGATTGCACATTATTATGTAGTGTAGCAGGATGGTACTGAGGAATGAAGAAAGGCTCAGGTGCATTCGGAGGATTGAAGAAGAGACCATTAGGAGTGTAGATTAGTGATCCATGATCAACATCTGGAGATGGTGGAGCAGGGAGAATGGTCTTCAGTGGATTCATGCTTAAACAAGATTCAAGAATTTGCTTCATTCTGATGTGATGAAGTTCTTCGGTATGATGCAGAGCTTCAAGATATTTCCACATTTCATAAGCACTGGCTTGAAAGTCCATATTCATGTAAATTGAGTTGGGAAGTGCCAATGTTATGAACCATACAGCCTGTTGGTCAGCATCATACTGAGCAAGTTCTGAAGCATTCAAATCTGCAGTAGTTTGTAACCTCATAATCCCAGTTGATTCAGCAAGAAATATCATTTTGTATGGACCTTCTCTAATGGATTTAAGCATGAGATCTGCAGCAGGACGATCTGTGAGCCATTGTAAAAATCTCCGTTTCCAAACAGTATACGTTCCTGGTAGCAACATCGGAGGCCTTGATTCATTGCCAAAGAGCAGAACATGACGAATGAGGGAGCTGTGACTTCGTTGTTGAAAATATTGTTGCTGATGAGAATATTGGTGAGGAAGGTAGTTGGCAGAAAGTACTTGAGACATTGAAAACGACATTTCTCTCCCCCTTGATTGATGCGATGTAATCGAAATAATCAAACCAAAATGTCACACTCAAGGTCGAAATAGTGATTTCTGGTTTTCCCTCCAAAATAATTTGAAAAAAATTTTCTCTCCCAAAATTTGAAAATTACTATGAAATGCAATTTAAAGGTTGCAAGAAAAATTTGAGTTTCAAAAATTTTGCCGCCAAATTTTACCGAAAAAATTTGAATTTTGGCCTAAAAATTTGAATTTTGGGCCAAAATTTTCACTGTTAAACCAAAATTTGAATTTCGCGTAAAAATTAAACGTTTAATCTCCTGTAAAAATTAAATTTTACTCAAATTTTCCCGCCAAAAAACTTTTTTTTTTTAGAAATATTAAGAAGATAGTAAGAAGAGATTTAGAAAGAAAATTTTAGAAAGATACTTGTGTAATTATGGATCTTATAGAAGGAATAGATGTAGCCAAATCTCGAAAACTTGCAAAACTTGTAATTGCGAAAATTGTCACTTAAGTGATTGCGAAATTTGTGATTGCGAAATTAAGTGGTGATTTCGAAATAGTGATGATTTCGAAACTGTTAAAGTTTTCGGAAAACAGTGATTTCGAAAATAGTGATTTTGAAAAAAATGAGATTTCGAAAAATTGATTTCGAAAAAATGAGATTTCGAAAAAGATGATTTCGAAAAAGTGAGATTTCGAAAAAATTGATTTCGAAAAAAATGAGATTTTGGGGATTTTCGCGAAACTAGAGAGTGTTTGCGAAAAAAAAATGTGATTTCGAAAATATGAGAAATTTCGAGAACACAATCTACAAAAAACGAAATTTTGAAATTATACAATTTCGAAACTTATCCAAAAGTCAAAGTAACTTTCTTTCTTGTACAAGAAAGAAAATACTGAGTCCACAAACCGAAGTCGATGTAGAACACTTAACAAGAGATTTCGAAACTGTGTATGAAGAAGATTTCGAAAATTTGGCAGAAATTGTATTCTAAGAAAGTTAACCAAAAACTCGTTTTTATTTCAAGATTCTTGTACTTTTATTAATAAAATGATGAGATCTTTAAGAAGTTGAAAACTTTATAAATTTTTCAAAACTACAAAAGATTTCGAAAATAAGTACAAAAACCCAAATCGTATTTTTGGATAAAAGTTTGGAACTTTCTGTTTGTTTTGATTTGTAGCACAAGTTTGTAAGCAAATATGTGATAAAAACCAAGAAACAAACAAGAAAGTGCAAAAATTTTAACAAAAATCGATTTTTAAAAACAAGTTTAAGATGGAATTCAATGAAAACAACAAAACTACACCTTCTTCCGGCGAATGATACCACTTGTTAGGTACCCATATTGATTACACACAAGCAAGAAAGATAGATATAAGGATTTGGGTGATTATGAGAATGAGAGAATTATGAATGCAAGAGTTTCCTTAAGATATCAAATAACCAACCAAGTTTACAAATGACCTAAGCATCCTATTTATAGGGAAGGAGCTAGGGCAACACACCCTCTCCTTCCTTTCATGAAAACGTGGGCTAGGAGGCCCATGGATTACTTTACTTAAGCCTAGTAAACTTAATACATAACATATATGAAAGTAAATAATAACTAAGCAACCTAATATTATTACAAATGACCGAGACTTGATAAAATAGTAAAACTTTGATCCCAACAATCTCCCCCTAAGGGTCGGTCATCAAGGTTGCTTGACGTCTTTGTATTGATCTTTGACTTTCAAAGCTCTAGACGTCTTCTAAATCATTCATCGTTCTTTGTTCTTAGTTGATGTAGCTGTGATCATCTTATTACAAAATGTAATGACCGAGACTTGACTAAATATAAAAGTATGATCCCAACATTATGTTCCTGGCACAGTTGATCTATGGCGTAGTAGCAGAAGAGCCGTTAACTGCAAAATTAAAAAAATAATAATAATAATAATAAAAAACTAAAAACACACGCACACACACAATTATCAAACATTGACAAAGTTAATTTGTATCTATTTTAAAGCATAAAACCAAACTGTCCCTCCAATCAAGTCTTTCAAGCACAGTTGGTTCGTTGAAATATGGATTGGTTCGTTATGGCCCATTTACTTATAAATGGATTGATCCTGATATGTTCCTAGCTAAAGGGAATAGTTAAAATGGTTTAAAACAGAGGTTTAAGCTTCGATGATGTAGGCAAATAACTCATTTCATCCTCATATAGTAACGGAAGTAGCTTATTTGTGTTTTCAAAATGCAATGAGTCTTCTTTCCAAACAGGATGAGCCGACTCAAGTAATAGAAATATATAATGGCTGCAAATCCATAAATAGAAATATATAATGGCTGCAAATCCATAAATGTAATAACAAAAATATCAGTTTCTCTAATTTGCAACGATCATGTAAATCTGTAATTATGCATGTATCCAATGAAATAGAAATTAAAAATAAAAAGGTTAAGCATACAAAAAAGAAAGGCAAACAAATATAAAAGAAAACTTAAGCAAAGAGAAGCCTAACCGCATTTGCAAGGATTAATGACAATATCGTTACTCGCACATTCATCAATAACATCAGAGAATGATAACCCATTGTCACAGAGTTTTCTTTTACCCTTACCATCATGATAATCCACATTACAGGACTGAAAGTCTTCAACAACAATTCGAGGTTGTGACGACTCACCGAAACCGATTCACATATAATGGCATAACTATCTTTTGGATTTTGTACTATCCTTGATGATGTTTTCCAAATAGGTTGTGACGACTGCACATACATTCATATAATTACATTGAAAAAACTGATTTCATAAGGTTGATCATCATCAGCAAAATAAGAAGTTTACGATACATTATGGACCAAACAAAATCTAAAATTTACTCAAACGTATAATCAAAATCTCATATTAGGTTTCTCTATGTACACTTTTTTCACAAAGAACGTATCAACATATTTGAGCCACATACACAAAGAAATCAAAAGTTGCAATCTCACAACCCACAGTTATCTCAAAATCAAAAATAAAACTCTAACTAAACTAAAACAAAAGCGACCCCAAAATACTCGAGGCATGCGTAGATCAACCTGATAAGCACCTCTAGGAATCACTTAATATTCGATAAAAGATCATAATAAAGTTGGACAAGTCTTGCCAATGTAAAATAGTTGTATCGTTTCTTTTGTATGTTATCGAGCGTACTATGTTTTTATAGGATGCTAACACATGTGCGTGTTGTTGATGGGTTTTCTATTTCCTAACTAGATTAATACGCAGCGGAAATAATAATAATCTAGGGCAAGAGAAGGGATCTAAACCATAAAGGATCTAAACCTAATTGACTAAAAGCAACTTAAAACAAATAAATAATTAAATAAGAAATAAGAAAATTACTAACCTTTGAGAAAATCGAATTTCTCACACGCGGACCACCTTGGTCGAACTTGGAGGCGAGTACTCAACCGAGAGTATCTCTAATAGCTCACACCCACGAACCATAGAGAAAATCTATTCGAACTCCTAAGGTCCCGATACACGAAAGACTCTTACAAGGAGTAAGAATAAGGAAGAGAAGAATAAGGAAGAGAAGAATAAGCAAAGAAAGCCAAGGTACCCATCTGTCACACCTCGCCAAGGCAAAAACGCGAGTGTAACTTTATGGATATCATCACAACACATGGTGTCTAAATAGAAAATTTTTATGTGTACATAAATAGAGGAAAGTACAGACACAAAGTGTCGTAACAATACCCCAAAAGAAAATAACCAAAAACAAAATTCCAAAGGTATCTTCAATAAAACATAAAGTACTAGTCGAAAAACATTAAAGTATCACAATCAAAATCAAACAAACTCATAATCCAAACATAAAGATAAATCATTCTCAATGTAACTAAAATCTCGTCTAATCGCTCCCTTCTACCTTAACCTTAGAAAGCTACTTGAACTCGTTGAATTTTTCTTTCCATAAACTCATTTGTTAAATATAGTTTTTTTAAAACCAAATATGTTAGTTACACATTCTCTATATATACTAATTAGTTTGATGCTAATAAAAAATAGTTTTTTGTTGGGCCTCACGTTTGGGCTTATTTCGGCCCATGCATGGCTTGCTAATATTAACATGTAGTAAAACGCATTTTCGGCTGTAATATAATAACATGTCCCGCTCATATTTTAGTATTCTCATTGAGCCTAAAATCTGATTCCCCCCTTGAGCCCATTTTTTGCCTGTTAGTCCACGCCACAAAACCAATATTTGAAAAATTGCAGGCCACCTTTATTACACTAGAGTACACTGTTATAACATCAGTTCGTTTTTGTCCATGTGGGATAGTATCAAATGTCTTCCTTCTTTGAATTTTCTCTTTATTAATCTTACCAAGATAACTTGCGAATTCTCAACAAAAAAACAACTCAACCCGCCGCAACGCGGCGGGGGCAACCATCTCGTTGTGTATATTAGTGTTGATAATTGTTTACAACCGGTTACCTAAATTTAGGCCAACCAAAGGTGTGAAGAAACCGGTTTGTATAAATCCGTTATATCGTAAATATCTATACTACTTATAATGCATGTAAGACCTCCTCTCCTATTTATTATTTTAAGATTTCCTAAATTAGATTTTAAGTAAATACAAATAAAGAAGCATTATTTACAAGTATTTGAAGCACACATGAAACTAAAAAACACTATTAAACAAATACAATTAATATACAATTTAATTTATCCATTCACCAAAATATACAATTATTTAAACACATTGTACTATCTAATTAAGCTTCCAAAATAAAACTCTAAAATCCGTCAGCCAAAAAAATAAACTTGAGATCTAGCAGCCAAAAATGTGAGAAAACTTTTGCTTGAGTTCCAGCCCGAAGACAAATCAAAGAAAAACAAAGAACTCTTAAAAAAAAAAAAAAAAAAAAAAAAAAAAAAAAAAAAAAAAAAAAAAAACCAACTTTTTTACTTCATTTTTTATAATTCTTTTTGCACCATCATCATAATCAAATTGTAAAACACATATCTTACTTCAACCAAACACACGAAACCCTTTTCACAATCTTTCACAAAGCCACGTTTCCAAGATCCTTTTTTCCAATCAAGATTAACATTTATATATGGCATTTGCAATATAACCAATATCACAGCCAATAACATGTCAAAAAAAAAAAAAAAAAAAAAAAAAAAAAAAAAGACACTAAACTAGACACAACCATGATCCTTACCTTCAATCCCCAACACTCAATCAAAACTTCAAAACTGAAAAGCAAAAAATTAATAGATCTCAGTTCATTCTATCGTGTTATTCAAAGAAACACCAAGACTTTTGAAGGTCAAACACACGAAAAATACAAATCATCATCGATCATTGTTGAAGCCTACATTCATTAATATCTGAAACAAAGAGAAACGAAATATAACAAGTTTGTTGTTTTCTTTCTTTGGTTCGTTCAAATACCAAAACAAGACACGAAAAAATTTGAAGAATCTACCCTTAGGTTTAATGATTCGAACAGAAATATTTAAGATTGTTTTCGTGTTCGGTTTGGGTGAAAGAAGGGAGAAAACACTGAGTTGTGAGATGAGTTTGAATTTGACTTATGAATAACAAGTGTTGGATTGGATCCAGACCGGGCCCGTTTGGTTTTTGATATTCATATTGGACCGGGTTCTAAGAAAGAGTGAATTGGGATTGATCATTAAAACTTTAGATTAATGAGCTTAAATACTATATCAAATAAATTTTGGATTGGGCTCATAATTTTTGGTCCGACTATACTTAAGTGTTGGGCTGAAATATTTAATATCTAATGTATTTCTATACTTTTTCAATGTTCGAACCCATCATAGATCTTAATTGATTCGAATAAAAAATGCAATACAAGACATTTTACACCTACTCGACACCCTAGACATTTTGGTAGCTTCGTTTAACGGGAGATAAAATTATACTGCTGTCATAACTAAAGTTACTGTTATTTGCAAATTAATTGTTAAAAAATGTATGGCCGCATAACATCACATTGCCAGAAAATATAGTCACTGGTGGCGGGTACCCTGCTAGTAAACATTAATGCTTGGATGCCTAACTTCACAAATTCACAATACTTGTCTGCAAACTTAAAAAGATAGAGCCTCTCTTTACCTTACACCAGTTTATCTCGCTATATAGCCTTGTAACGTATATATGCCATTTCATTATATTTTGGGTTTGTAGGCAGTAGTCGATAACACTTTTAGGTTAACTAATACATGTTTGATGTTCCATATAAACCAAATATATTAACAGTCACAGCGGTTTAATAATCGCAAATGTATGAGAGTGTTTGGAAACAGAACACATGGTGGACCAGATATTTGCCTGTTGGTTAACAAACATCGATTTTCAAGAGCCTTCTAATAAAAAGACCTCTCGACTAATTCACATGCCTCTCCGTTCTTTTCTTCTTTGGACCACATAAAAAGTTGATCGTTTCTTTTTTGGCTTCTTGGTTTAGGCCTGCTCTTGACTCATGTCTTTTAACAAGAACTTGCATAGTTGTATATTAAGTGGTTAAGACTTTGTTTTAGAAAGGTTTCATGTTAATTATAATTCAAAGATAGAAAGTTCATTATAAATATGATTTATACTGTGTGACTTTATGTCCAATAATCGTTCGGAAAGTGACTAGCAATATTATTCAAGATAAAGCACATGTAGGGTTTTAAGGCACAAAAGGTCTCCAGATACATGATATATCAGCTATTTGTGGCGAACATAGGGCCGATGATAAATATGTTTGATAAGATAAAGCTTACGCAAAACTGATAATGGGCGCGCATAGGACCAATCTATAATTGTTTGAAATGGACACCGCATTTGTATACCATACAAATTAACTTCTGCACATTACTTTTCGGAATGAACCAGAGGATATGCAAATGCATATAACATTCGTAAAATTGTAGCATATTTAGAATTGTAAACCAACAAAGGTGAAAGGAAATTGTGTTTTTTCATCTACATATATTTTTGTAAATTGTTCAAAATCACAATAGCATAAGAGTTTGTAACTTGTTCAAAGCACGTTGTTTTGCATTCACATTTTAGAAAGAAATTCACAAGTTCATCATTCATTTGGGAAATTTAAAGTGGAAAGATCTTCCAAAGAAGCAAATAACAAATGTAATGTATTATGCAACTAAAGAAAGGGAAACATTATACCGTTTCCATCAATCCAAATACAATTCTGTAACTATATACACCAATAGCTTGCTTTAGCAAATCTGCACTTGGTTTCTCTTATCATGATACAAAAATTTAGTGCAGCAAAAAAAAAGATACATAAATGAATTTTAAGTACTCTACATGAAATCTTCAAACTGAAAACTTATCTGTTTGCCAATCTCATCAGTCTGTTGATGATTCGGACTCGGTGTCATCTGATGTGGAGGTTGAGCTCGTCTCGAGCTGATTACCACTATCGCTGTCTGATGATCCACATGGTCTTTGATCTTCCATTGGTTGTTTGAAGAACCAATACATAATGCTTGCTGTTAATGTCAGGATCATCTTTTGGTTTACCTGAGATATTACGTCATAACCCGCGTTAAGTAAACGTCAAGAACGAAAAGATTCCATTTAGTGAAAAGAGACTATTTCATACCTCAATTATGTCTTCAGGTAGCAAAAATATTGAACAGCCGATTTTCCTGGCAATACTAATGATGTATGTAGCATTCATTTGTTTCTCCTCTTCTGGAAGCATAATTAATCAGATGGTTAAAACCAATAACAATGTGAAGAGTTCTATAGATCCATTTATTTTTCTCTCAAATTCTAATATCTCAATATATCATAGATATTTAAGCAAAGACATTACGGCGTTTGCAAGTTATTACAAATCTGGTATACAACAAAAAAAAAAAAAAAAAAAAAAAAAAAAAAAAAAAAAAAAAAAAAAGATGATGATGATGAAAAGCATACCAGTTTGTCCTTTAGTAACGAGGCGCCAATTAACCACCCGAGGCTGCACAGCGCTAAGTAGTTCAAGGAAAAATATGCCATCTGATAGACTCTTGTCCTGCAAAACCAAACCAATTAAAATAAATTACACATGTAACAATCATGCACATCATGTTTAGATATACAAACAAAAAAATCAGCGTAAATGATATAGTTTAAAAAAATTGAAGAAGGAAATATCTGAAGCCATGATACCTTGAAACTCTTCATACAAGTTTGGCTTCCTGTGCTCCTTACTTTGGTGTTAGCCCAATCCAAAATATCAGCATCAGTGAATTCCTTCCCAGTTGAATATGATCTCAAGTACTTTAGAAGCTGTAGCATGTTGAATCGCATCAATTGCCATAAATATGCTGGAAAGAAGGAATGTTACAAATTTTCATCAGAGACAGATAATCAAATTGAATTGAATTCACGTTGAACATAAAAGCAACAAGGAAGACATAGAACTTACCCAATATTAACTTTTTGTTCCCCTGAACAATATCATTTCCAGCAATATTGACTAATGAAAACTTCAACTGTTTCCCTATTTTAACAACTTGGTTACAGTTTTCAACTTTTTTGAATGGCATCTTAATCGGAGGCTTATTTGCAATTTTCCAGTTGACAATTCCTGGTGATACCTTGTCAAGTGCCTCCAATAGCACCCACCTGGTGAGCAGAAAGTTTAGATAAATGTTAACGTTATTCATAACTAGAATATATAACACAAGGACTAAACTCATCAAGTATTATATTAAACTTTAGACTGGGTGTAATAGAGATCCCTATTGATTAACATTTACTCACCCATTTCTGACATCTTCAAAGACATTGTTTATATATGTTGCGACTCCAAGACTATTTATCCAGAAACGAAAAGCACTTTCTTCTCTGGTAATTTGCGCTTCGTCTGGGGAAATTTCAAGGAAGGAAACTGGTTTTTCTGGGGTTGATAGTCCATTCCTGCAGATGTTCACTCAAACGTGAGGTTCAATTTCACACAATACCTGCTTTATGTTAACCAAATGTGCTGGATGCTCAATTATAGTTCAGCTTTTGATATGTGAGGTGGTAGATTTGACGTTAAGTGAGATGCTGTGATCCACACATTCTGGGTCTGTTCTGTATATTAGTATAACAGTAGGAAAAACATACCTGTGCTGGAATATATGGGCCACAAAAGCAAGGTTAAGGTTAGGAGAACCCTCTACAATGTCTTTTGCTGTCAAGTATCTCTTACAACCCATCCTATCAGCATGTTCAAGAACTAATGTTGCTCTTTTTAAAGGATCTCTAACAACCAAGGTTGACGGGTTACAATGCTCGGGAGCAAGAACATTTAAGAGGTAAGCATAAGCCTCTCCATCCTGCACAAATGATATATAAACTCACTACCAGCCGTAATTTCGTCCAGGAAATGTAAGTCCAAAGTAGATTCGAAAAGTAGCATAATCAAGAACTAAAAGTCACTAAAGACCATGGGGAACACTGTAGTGTACCTTTACATCGGATGAGAAATTTGTCACTGTTTTCTTGTAATCTGTCTTCCTTAGATGAAAGTTCATCCATCGAAGCAGAATCTTCTCGGGTGGTAGACTCATAAGCTCCTCCACATCCTGATAGCATTAATAGAAAAGAATTACAAAGGTATCAGACTCATTTACTGCACATTTATATATCACCTCTATTCAAACGTGAAAGCAACAATTTCCATGGTAACAGAAACTTAGAAATCTCGTATTTTATAAACAATGGAGGAGTCTATTGAAAGAGGCACATCCTTAAGTAGTTATGCGAAAGAACGTTCCATTACCTGGTTATCACCAACCAATTCAACCAATTGAGGAGTCTTCTTTAAATCGAGGTCTGCCAATAATTGTATCTGTAGGGAAAAACATTACAAATGTTTAACAATCAGAATTTAAAAAAATCAATGCTTATACTTTTCTTTTTAGTGCGTTAATGTAAAGAGTTTCAACTATATCTCCCGGATTATATATATTATCCCAAAAGCAAAGTACTTGGCAAGTTGGTGATGAACTGAACTCACCTTTATAATTTGTGATATCACTCCAAGCACAAGATGCCGCTGAAACAAAAGAAAAGATTGATCTTAATACACAATACGATTAATAACAGTTAGTTTAGTCAAGTTAACTGGAAGATTGTAGAAGCACGCTTCCATGGTCAAAGCTTAATAGTCTGATTTCGTGATTTAACCCACTAATGGCATCATCATATAAGCAACATAGAAGATAAAATGTGACAACAACCGAAATAAATACTGTATGAATGAAAACACCCAATGAGCATACTACTCACCCTTCCTTCAATAAAGTCCTGTGTTCCAATGTTAACCACAGTACATCCAATTGCCTTGGCAGAGTTAAGGCATAGCGTATGATTCTCGTTTCTCTCCCATGGATTCAGAACAGTCTTAGTATTAATCGCTCTTTCATCAATCGTCCCCGGGACTGCCACATTTATAAGCTTACTGCATCAATCACAACAAACAAAATTCTCGTTAACAAAACCACTAAAACAAAACCCCATCAATCACAATCTCAAACAATCATTTGTTAAACATCACCAGATAAGAACTCCATCTTTTGCAAGCTCAAACAGATCATTCGTTGAAGGGTCTATAGGAAGAAACTTTTTCAAAAAGCTATCTTCTCCAAGGTAATTATTTATGTGTCCAACATACGAAGCCTTCTCGGATTCACTAATCGTGTGAAGTAAAGTAGATGTGGGCGATTTGAGAAACGCTGAAGAGTTTTTAGCACCCTTTCCCATCCTCGAAGTCGCATGGGCTTGTAGATTCAAGTAGACCTGTCATCACATCAAGTGCATACTTAAAGCTCCCATAATTAGTACCATGATTCATGTGTTGATCAGCATTTTTTACAAAAATGTAAAAAATATATCTTTTAATTTAACCGCAAACGATCACCAAAGTGGACAGTGGTCACGGGATACCCCGATTCGGCCGCTAACATCTAAATCAAAAAGAGTCGCCCGTTTTTTAGTTTAATTCAACTGTAAAGTTCATTTATTCACGTGAGAGACATAACAGTTGTTTAAATGCTTTACTTGTATTCCTACTTCTCTGTTCATTTAATAATACTAGTCACATATTCAAATTCATGATATTATTATTAATAAATACAAACCTCTAAAAAATTAAATGAACAACTACATAGATCTATCAATTATCTCTACAGTTACACAATCAAACATAATCTGATCTGGACTAAATATGACATTTTGGATTGGGAATAAATTAATAAAATAAAGTTTAAGTAGTTTTTACCCTAAGAAAGAGCTCGAAATCAACTTCATCAGCTAAATTCTGATACGAATCATGAAGAAACGCGACTCGTTCTTCTTCCGTAAGATTCTCCCCAACGTTTTTCAGTTTCGACATTTTCGACGGTAAATCAGCTAGCGTTAGGCTTCCACTGTCTCTCCTCATACTCAAAAACTAATCAAAATAATAAAATCATTAGATGGCACGAATCAAAACTGCTAATTAAAATTATTGTAAGAAAAGTACAAACATTATAGTTGAAGTAAGCGACGTAACTAGAACCAAATATGATTGGTACACAATTTTTTTGGAACCTTAACATAGACACATATTTCGATGGAGCGGGTGCATTTAAGAAACATTGATTTTTTTTTTTCTTTTCTTAAATTAACACTACATCGAAAAAATCCATAGGGGTCTTGTAACAGTTATTTTGAGACATACTAGCAGAATAGAAATGCGGAGAATATATACTTACATGTGATTTTAAAGTACGAAGCTCAACTTGTGTGAATTGATTTTGAAGCCATGGATCTGATACGAAAACGCCGAAATAATTACTCGACATGATCTCGGACTCGAATAAAAAGATGCTAAAATGGTTTATAAAGATAATGTGTGTGTGTTTTTCTGTCTAGAAATAGAAGAGAAGGGGGAAGCAGAGGCCTAACAATGGGGACGGAAACAAGCTGTCAGATTTTTTAAGTTTTTTAAGATTTCAAATTTTGTGACTATTTTGTCCCTCTTGTTTAACCGCTACTCTAGTATATTGTTTTTTTAAGTCTTTAATTTCGTCATGTAGGTCATGGGTGTTTGAATTAGTTGCAGATTGGTGCCTTGGTTATTGTTTAAACTTTGGTTATAGTCCTTTGGTTATGGATGTTTTACTTTTTGGTTCTTAAAGATTTAGTATTTAATTTCGTCAACGTCACTTGTGTCAATTTCCTGTCACTCTCTTATACTAACACCACCGTAATTCTCACTTATCTACTTATATCAAATATTATTTCAATTTTAAAACACACTCACAAACAGAGATAGAGACAGTGGAGGAGCCGGGGTGCTTAGCCACCTCCGACACGCCCAATCGTTTTACTATTTATCTTATAAAATTTAAGCATATGACTCAACTTTAATTAAATGACACCCTAACATTTAAATGGCAAAAGAACTTAAAAAAAAAAAAAAAAAAAAAAAAAAAAAAAAAAAAAAAGCTTAACACTGTTTCTTGCACAAGGTTTACACTTATTTTATTTTTATAGTGTCAATGTATTTTTCTTATCAAAATTTAAGTTTGTAACATAGGATATGTAATCATTAGAACCTACTGTTCAAAATTTTAGTTATACTACTTTGTTGGTTGGAAAAAAAGATTACAACCCCTCTTATTGCTAATTTCTGTCTCTGTCCCTGCTCATAACTGTACACTCTCACCTTTTCTTTGGTAAAGTCATTTTTGTTGCTTTTAGCCCGTTTGGTTTAGGTTCCTCTGTTTATAATATTGATCTTTTAAAAAAAATGTATCGTACAAAAAGTTGGTCGTTTTAAACATGATATAATGGTGGATTAGATGTCATTATTTATTTATTTGTTAGAGAATTCAATTTTTGATAGGGCCCGTTGGTTTGTAGATAAATTTAGATTAACATTTAAATTTAAATGTAAAGTTGTGGATTTGGATTTAGACTAAGAGAGAAAAAAAAAAATATAATTAAATAATATTATTTATATTTTAAATGAATATAAATTTATAGATTTAAAAATATTATTTTTTAAAAAATTATATAAAAAAATTATTAGTGAAGAAGAATAAAAAGAGTTATGATTAAAATGTTTAAGGATATGCTTAAAGATGTGCCTAAATATGTGTGTAATCATCTTGATGGTTGCAGTTAATGGACTCACTTTCTCACAATTCATCAAGATTATGCCACATATGTTAGGCATCTCAATCATTTTCTAAATAAAAAAGAGCTCACATAAACATAAACATAAACATAAACATTAAAAAAAAAAAAAAAAAAAAAAAAAAAAAAAAAAAAAAAAAACAGTGGTAAAGAATTCTACACACCATTATATTTGGTATTTATCCCCAATTGTGAGGCAACTCACACATACCAAACACTTAATTTTTACTATCAAACTAAAACTATTTTAAAAAGACCCTAACCAAACGGGCCTAAATGTACAAATTAATCATTTCTCATCTTTTTACAACAACATGTACTTGTTTAATTAAAGCGGTAGAAAATAAATACAGTACGGAATTAATGTGGTCAAAGCTTATAGCCAAACTCAACTTTGATCAAAGAAGGTGAGTTTTCAAGGCCCAATTATAGAAACAATTTATGTAGGAGACAAATAAATGGAGGTGTGAGTTAACAACACTTGAAATGAATCCAATTATGACACGTTGCCTAAACTTTTGTTTAAGACATTTATGAGTGATTTCTTTTCAGTTAAAATGGTTTTCTAAACCTACTAGGCTACTAGTGGAACGGTAAGTCGTGACTCGTGAGTTCAGTCGATGTATGTCTTTTGCTCCATTTCATAGTGAATAACTAAGATAACTTTTCTAGCAATTGGAGCTATTTTTGTTATAATTGCTGAGCAGATGTCCTTTTATTGGAAATTGTTTACAATATACTATACAAAAACTCTAACAAGAATAGATGGTCCTTAAAATTGTCACAATGAATAAAAGGTAAACCAAAATTTGAGAACATGGAGCTGCATCTAGTACACCTCTTAGTTTGATTGGATTCCAATTATAGTGGCGATACCCCATATACAGTGATGGTAATGATGTGTAACACTTGCTTAATTGGCCTAAGCCCATCATTTACCCATGTGATTTAAAAGTCAAAACGACTATAGTAATAAGTGAAAAATCAAAGTGACCAATCAAATGATTTTAAAGTTTCATCTTTATATGAATGTTACATCAGAGTTTTGTATAAAGATGATGATTTTGACCATCTCTTATGGACTGGACTTGTACTTAATTTAGACCACATTTTAACCTCTTATGGACTAGACTTGTACTTAATTTAGACCACATTTTAACCGACTTTTTATGTGACAACAAGGTTTCGCAAATATTCAATTCATAGGTCAAAGAATCATATCTATGTCTTTAGTTGTTTAGACAATTTGAACCATGTCTTGCTTACCAGGACGAAATCAGAGCTAAATGCCTAAAAGTGATCGAATGCATAATTTCTTTTAATTATTAAAAAAAAAAAAAAAAAAAAGTATGATTTTCAGTTCAAATATTTGAGTTTAGTGAAAATTAAGTTTACTTTTCACCTATTAATGAACTAAATAAGTAATAACTTACATTGAGGCTTGGTGCATTTTAGAAAATTCGATATTTTTTACAAAAAGTAACACTACTAAATAAAATTCTATTGATGTCCCGTGACACCATGAGACTCCATAATTCCGTCTCTGGTTAATTATTTAACTAGTTTGAATAAATAACAACACGACAGATGAAAATTTAGATTTTGTTCCCTAATGTCTTTCGTTGGCAAAATCCTAGTTTAGATCCTTAGTTTACAGAATTAGACTGTAATTTTGGTAGCTTAGATATCAATTGTCATAGGATCGAGAATTTGAGACTCCTTTTAGGATATATTTGTATGTTCAATCCTCAAAGCCTCATAGAACCTCCATCCAACTATCCAAGTGAGACAAGTAATAGAGTAAAAGTTAAACACCCATTTACCTTTAATTGTGAAAATTCAGCTCTAAAAGTAGCATGCATTTTCTATTTTTCAAGTTAACTATGCCTTGAAAACATGGTTGTTTATGTAGTGTGTGGACAACACATTAAAAATTGTACGAAACACTTTCTTTTATGTTGAATGAGATGCACGCTTATTGCCCTCTAAAAAGTATATGCATATGCAATTGCTCGCTTATAAATTTCCCATGTGGCCATGTTTTATTGTCATACGAAATTTGTTTATTTGTAATTGTGAAGGTTTATTCCGAGTGTCAAGTGACGATAGTGATCCCAACCAAAGGGTCAATGTAATTTCCTTCTTGAAAAATCATTTTTAACATTTATATCTAGGAATTATTTTACTTGAATGTGGGTTTTGAACATGACCTCCATAGGTATTGATACAATGATACTTTACCTTACGAAAGGCTGAAACATAAATTTTCTTTTGGCACTACGGGTCAGATGGCAGAAGGGGTATACTGGTCATTTGGCAAATGTGATGTCCATATAAAGAAGGTTGGTTTGCTTTTGTACAAAGTTGATTAGAAAGCCAGTTGTGTTGTGACTTGTGAATAGTGATCTATCAATTCTTTTTTTTTTTTTTTTTTTTTTTTTTTTTTTTTTGTAATCTTAATATGATTTCGTTGTGTTCGGGTGGGTCTTAAATGCCAAATATATATATATATATATATATATATATATATATATATATATATATATATATATATGGAAGGGATCCAATAAGAATTTTAATTAAAATAAGAAGGGTAAGAAGTAATTCTAGCCACACATTTTAATATGGGAAGAAAAATTTGAATAAAAATGCATCCATTTTTGTAAATGCATCTAAAATGTGTTATTGTGATTACTTCCTATCTTTCCTATTTCTATCATTCTTCTTATTTGATCTCTCTCTCTCTCTCTCTCTCTCTCTCTCTCTCTATATATATATATATATATATATATATATATATATATATATATATATATATATATATATATATATATATATATATACATAGAGAGAGAGAGAGACACACACTCAAAAAAACCTCTTCTTAAAATAAATTTGGTTGACTGAACGAATGGATCACATTTTCTATTGATAAAATACATGGACGACTGCCTAAGGCTGGTGACAGTGGGCCGAGTTTTATCGGCTGCAAGGATCGGTCGACCGATATGCCAAATCGGTCGAGCCACTGTGGGAGGTGATTGTGATATCAGTCGCCGACGAAGGAAATGCAACATCGGTTGCCCAAACGATCGATATTTACACACAAAGTTGTGTCTTTTGTTTTAAAAAAAGAAGATGATGCAATATGGGTTGTCACTGTGAAGAGAGAGGTGAATATGCGTTGAGGAGAGAGAAAGCTGATGTGGCAGCCGAAAAGATGATGCAATATAGGTTGCCACTGTTGATGCGTGGGAATTGCACCAAGCTTTACCTCTCGAGGGATCTCGAGAAGCTTACAACTCCCATCTGGCAGTGTACCTGATCGATGTAATATAGTATAATGACAAGTATCAGGGGATTGATCGTTCAGCTAGGAATAGTGTTGCTAGGATTAGAAAACCTAAAGATTAAGTCTAGAGATGAGGGATGATTCTTTTTGTATTTTTATATTTTATGAAAAGTAAGTAAAAATCTCGGGTTTGAAGGATTTGGGCGAAATTAGTTGCTAATCAACTAACCCAATACTAAGATGCAATCAAAATAAAATACTAAAAAATGAAAATAAACTAAATTAAACTAAGGTTGTGAGCAATATGTGGGAGAAATGTGTTTACTTAGATTTCACTACTCCCTAGATATCTTTTACACGTTAATTATTTGTTATAATTGCGTGGATGACGGATTGTATTCCTTAATACCATTCATGGGGTGGCGTACTTACTTCCCCAATCCTATGAGTGCCTACTTCACTCCTATGTCGAGCCGGCTAAGAAGCTCCTAACATGGGATCATTAGAATTTACTCATGCATTAAATACAACCAATAAAACCTAGTACACATCGGTTCATGTTTCCTAAGACGTTCAAGCATGTTACCAAATGGAGATCTGCCAGTTTTCTTAAGCCTAACATTGAAATCATTCATCCAATACAACCATAAACAAGTAATCAACACATAATTAACATCTAGGTTTAATTAGATCTAAGCAAACACAAGATAGATCTAGCCTAACATGTTGAAATCAAGACAAGTACAAGATATAGACAACCAACACATAGACATATTGATTGAATTAAAAAAAAAAAAAAAAAAAAAAACTTATCTCAATAGCACATGTAAGGATTCAAGGGCTGAAAACCCTTGAATATACTGTAAAATACGTACAAAGTTCGGCCCTAGGGTTTCTCCACACAAGTTCCTCTCAATGAATGAAAAATAGAAAACTATATATAGCTTTTAGAAGGTGACGGCGTCAAGAACAAATGTCTGACGCCGTCATCTCGCCGCCAAATAGTTCCTCGGACTGCCTAGATCTGGATCTGACGCCGTTATGTATACTCCTTATGCAGGCCATCACAAAATTAACTCTTGACGCCCTTCTTGTGACGCCTTCAGGTTTCTTCTGGGTCGTCATGGATTTTACTCTTGACGCCGTCAGGATTTCCTTCTTGACGCCGTCATACACAGTTTCCAGCATGGAAAATTAAGTCTTTGGCGTTTTCTTCACTTTTATGCTCCAAAAACGTCCGAATTGCTTCCTTTTCCAGATTTAAGTACCTAAAATCACAAAAGGAACGATTTAGGGTAATATTTGATCAAATAAATTCAATTCCGGGCTTAAATGACCCCCTAAAAGTGGTTCATTTTTCGCCTCATCATATACCCTTACACTTAAGATTTGCTTGTCCTCAAGCAAATGCGCTTTTATTCTAATCAAAATACAAGTTAGGGGTCATTTAACACTAATATAAAAGTAATTACAACAAATAATCGCTCCACTAAAGACCAAAGACAAGCACGGAGGTCATATACTAGCACCTCGCAAATAGTGTTTAGATACTCACATCTCTCGGGTGTAATAAAGTATAAATTACAATATGGAAACGGAAGATATCTCTCACTACCTGTCATAGTAAAATAGATTACCATAGGCTTGGGAAAGGATCAAACCTCCACCACATGGCGTAAGCACCTAGGATAAACTATCAAAGAGGTCTTTTAAATGGTTGTAACGTTAGGTGTAGGGATATGGAATACACGGTTTTGTTGGATATAGGCAGTCTCTCACTACCTGTCATAGCAAAATAGATTACCATAGGCTTGGGAAAGGATCAAACCTCCACCACATGGCGTAAGCACCTAGGATAAACTATCAAAGAGGTCTTTTAAAGGGTTGTAACGTTAGGTGTAGAGATATGGAATACACGGTTTTGTTGGATATAGGTAGTCTTTACTGGTGGCGAGTTAAAAATCTTGGTTAATTATGTGGAAAACTAGAAAGGGGTTGAATAGTTTACCGTTTAAAAACTTTAAACTTGTTGTATCAAATGTCCATTTTTAACTTGTTCTAATACAAAAGATGTTACTTGTAGTTTATGACTAATATAACTTAAAACATGTTATCACACAAGAACAATTAACAGGTCACAACATAAACAATCACACAATGCAAACATTAAAGTAAGACAATAAGTAAAAGGAAAGTGCAAACCGAACACGAGGATTTATAGTGGTTCGGTCACAGATCTCCTCTCCGCCCTACTCCACTCCTCGAGTACCCAACTCGAGAGTTACTTCACTAGATCAACAACCTCCCTTTTCGGCGGAGAAAAC